>OX419337.1:38088035-38155804 GCA_948470475.1 Galaxea fascicularis | reverse complement strand
TCTGTCACTTGCTCGACCATCATGGCCGACATGGCGAGGATGCAATCTTCTTGTTGTTATCAATGCTCAATTTGTGGATAAACAACGACAGATTTATCAGAGTTATAATGCATTCTTGTTCGGCGATGACTGGTATGTGTCTGCATAGCGTTGATACAAAAACATGTTGAAAATTTTGTTGTTTCGTGTTATTCGTGCATTTTCCCGCGTTTTTGTTTTTCAATGGTTCAAAAGTCGGGGTTGATCCTTTGGGAAGGTCAGGAGGTATACACTTTCTACCTCTATTACTAAGCGGAATTCGTCCTGCGTTAACTACTTCACGACAGAGCTCTTCAAATGTGGCTCGCCGGAGTTAGTCAACAATGGCTTTGAAATTCGCATAAACTATACAGCGGAACTGTAGCCTGAAAATAGCCGAGTACACGATTCAGATCGCCTCGCATAAAGCTAAATGCAGCACCTAAGAGTAACAACTCATCGGACTCTTCAACAAGCTCATTAAAGATTTCGGATTCTTCGGAATCTTCACCAAAGAGCACAACACTCAAGTCCTCCATCTTTGTTTTGGAAAGTACCGCGCGTGAGAATGGGCAATAGGTTTCGTTGATGGGAATGTGTCGTTCCATTTTTCAGCGGTTGATCCTGAGTTCTCTGACCGGTCAGTTTTGAATAATGGAAAGCACCCTCAGTTTGGTATTCAATCAATAGCTCTAATTCTCCTTTCTTTGTTTCAAGTTCCAACCATACTTTTTGTTTTTGAGAGTTATCTATGTAGATATTTGTAATATCTTTTTCTAAAGTTTCAATTGACTGTTCGATATTCTCTCGTTCCTGCGTCATTTTCTTTTCCTTAGATGCTCCATATTTCATTGATTCCTCCCTTACTAAATCAGTTTTACCATTTCCCAGAGTACAAAAATGTCCTTCGCATATTCATCCTTAGGTTGTTGTATAATTGATTTGATATGGTTAACAGGTGCTTCCCATTTGTAATAAAGTCACATACTATGAAGCGTCCCCCGGGGTCTGAATAAGCTTTAGAAATTTGAAAGTCAAAATTGTTGTTAAAGAGAATGGCAACACCTGCAGTTTTGCTTGAGCCACAGCTAAATAGTACTTGATGTCCCCATTCTGCTCGGCAATCATGCTTATTTTCTTCAGTACAATGAACTTCTTGAAGGAAAAATATTGACATCCTTTTCGAGCGGAGCCAATTAAACGTTTCCCAATGTTTTGCCTTGTCTCCTAATCCTCTTACATTAAGAGACCCTATTTTAAGATCCATTTATTTGTTTACTTTGGTTTGTAATATAAATTTCCCTGGCCATCCATCCCCAAGAGCACTTCTGTGATTGATCAAGGGTGTAAACTACAAAATCAAAAAATAAACAAAAACAGGGTCAGAAAATATGCGGACAAAAATACACAAAGACAGCAATAAAAACAGCCGTAGGACACAAAGAGTTGAAGTTTGCAGTGCTGATTCGTTTTGCTTGCGGCCTATCTTCAAAACTCTCCGTTTGCGTACGCCCTCAATAAGAATTTAAGTTTGATTTTAATAGTGGCTTAAACGTTACACTTTCGCTGTTCTCAAGATTAGCGGCCATCGGATATCTGGAGTTCCTTGCCAGCAGACCAATACTCACCATTTATGTATAGTTTGTCTGGTTGGTTCCTTCGAGCTTGTTTCAGTGTTTCAAGTTGTACTTTTTGCCTGTTGACGATCTTGGTGGAGGGTCTCTGAACATTTGGTATAACGTAAAAAGCGGGCTAGTATGGGTCGCAGTCCTCTGTTCCTTCCCTTGCCTATTCGGTGAACCGCTGAATCTCAGCAGTCTCTTGCATCTTTGTAACCAAGATCACGTTCCAAAAACTGTCGAAGCACTTCTTTGGTATCTTCTTGTTGATCTGCTGATATCTTTCTCTCCCCAATATTCACGAATTTACTATTCTCGCGTCAATGTTATCGAAGGGCAAAGGTGCAGTCTGCTTGCATTGGAACAAGCAACTAACTTTATTTAACCAGAAGCAGTGTATTGTACACAGTGCAACGTCGTAAACTAAAGTTCTTAGTGTGGTGTCCATTTTGTAAACATTGTGTAGTAATTCTTAAATAAAAACTTATAATAAAACATAGGCACGCAATGCGTGCTTGAGCTATTTTGTGAAGGGTGGTAAAATGTTGATAAGATAGGGAGAAGTCAGAAAATGGTTGAATGGTGAGTCATTTATCTGTGGCGCTTTTGGTTTTTGCTATGGTATCGGAGAAGTACGAGCAAACTGTTTTTCATTTGATTTTTGTTTAGTTTTCTTATTTCTAAGACTGATTTTGAGTTTGATTTGTACCAATTAAATAGTCATTAATCCTACATTTTTTGAAACAAGAGTTTTATTAATTCCGCAAAAAACCAATATGTAATATATTTTCTATTATTTGTTCATTTTCTTTCTCCGCACTTTCGCAAACACTATATTCGTCCAGTCTCTCAAATTCCCAAAATATACGTACACGTGCTGAAACAGTTCCAGGACCACATGAAGAAATATTCGCAAACAAACGAACCACCAAACACACCGTAATATACAACACCAGCAAAAACAAATCAGCGTTGAACAAAAAGTACTGATAACGAATATAGATGTAATTGCCATAATTCATCAATTTCTGATTTTCAAGTGCTTTGTACTTTTTACTTCGGACAGCAAAAATAGCCCGACCTAAACAAACGCTCTTATTTTAGTGTTGGGCCTTTTGCTGACAAGTCTGTTTACAGTAAGTAGATGAGCGTAACACCGCGTTATATCCCGTAATAAGGGCAATATTAAACTTACAGACTCGAAAACAAACCACCAATTAATTCCAAAATGAGCTCCTCCGAATTAAGAGCGTCATCTGTTGTACAATATTAAAACATAGGCACGCAATGCGTGTTTGAGCTATTTTGTGAAGGGTGGTAAAATGTTGATAAGATAGGGAGAAGTCAGAAAATGGTTGAATGGTGAGTCATTTATCTGTGGCGCTTTTGGTTTTTGCGATGATATCGGAGAAGTACGAGCAAACTGTTTTTCATTTGATTTTTGTTTAGTTTTCTTATTTCTAAGACTGATTTTGAGTTTGATTTGTACCAATTAAATAGTCATTAATCCTACATTTTTTGAAACAAGAGTTTTATTAATTCCACAAAAACCGATATGTAATATATTTTCTATTATTTGTTCATTTTCTTTCTCCGCACTTTCGCAAACACTATATTCGTCCAGTCTCTCAAATTCCCAAAATATACGTACATGTGCTGAAACAGTTCCAGGACCACATGAAGAAATATTCGCAAACAAACGAACCACCAAACACACCGTAATATACAACACCAGCAAAAACAAAGCAACGTTGAACAAAAAGTACTGATAACGAATATAGATGTAATTGCCATAATTCATCAATTTCTGATTTTCAAGTGCTTTGTACTTTTTACTTCGGACAGCAAAGATAGCCCGACCTAAACAAACGCTCTTATTTTAGTGTTGGGCCTTTTGCTGACAATGTCTGTGTGCAGTAAGCAGATGAGCGTGACACCGCGTTGTATCCCGTAATAAGGGCAATATTAAACTTACCGACTCGAAAACAAACCACCAATTAATTCCAAAAAAAGCTGCTCCGAATTAAGAGCATCAACAGTTGTACAATATTAAAAAATCCGATCAACAGACAAACAACGGATCGAAATCCGCCAATAAAAAGAAGAGAAAATTGAAGTTGAGAAAAGTAACCAATAAAAAACGGTTAAAAGTGACCAATCATTGTAACAGAAAATAAATTCATTTAGATGTTGTTGTAAACAAGTTGAATTGACCACGTGCAAATCTTGTGATTGATCAAAGGTCATGTTGGATGCACGTGACCGATCAAAGTTCGGAGTCGCATTTAACCAACCGCGCTGCCTTATTCATGTGGGAATTAGTCAACGAACTTGCTATTACCAAACGTGTGCACGTGATAGATCAAAGTTGAAAATCGCATTTGATAAACAGGGCTGTATGTCTTGGTGCCTGTTTACACGTGAGAGACAAAAGAAATCCATTTGACAAATGAAATTGCTCACTATCCGAAATCACCATTTCCATTGTTTAACATAACAATGGTTTCACTTCAAGGGGAACAAATATCCAGATTAAGGATTCCCTTCCATAGCATTTTTCTTTCGTACAAATATCACTTGTGAAAACAGCCACTTCTGATTAGACTAATATTTATAGTTTTCAAATCCGTCAAACATATGTTTATTTTCGTCACACAATGCTTTTCCAGTTTTAACAATGTTCTTGCAGTTTTGACAAAATTAGCAAAGGAACAAAAAAACACAAGAAATATTACAAAACTAAGCACTCGTCCACATCGAAACGAAATATTTGCTCCCCGAGTAGGAACCGCTCAACCAAATTACCTTGATGCTGAATCAATTACGACTAGCATTATTCGTTTAACGTTTTTTGCCGCTTTTCACCGCCTGCATTATTTCCAGAGCATTCAGTCAGTTCAATGGCAAATAGTAATATGTGATTTAAAGAACACTGCTTGATCTCAGAACGGCATTTCTTCCCCGCTAGGTCTCTCGCGGTTACACTACGGGTTGTTTGAATAACTCGACGTTTCATTTCTCAAAAACTAAATTTCATTGTTTTTAACCCTTAAAAATTCTCCTCAGAAGTGGTCGAGTACCACTAACATAGTTCTACTTTCGTGTTCATCGAGATGACCAAATTCAAAGATGCTGAAAAATCATTGAAGGACTTTCTAGGAGGCATCGCACGCAATTCAAAATAGTAAAGACACTTGCCTCGAAAACGTCAGACTTCAGGCTTTTCATTACACAGTAACTTAGCGCTGATTGGCTCTGTAGTAATTTTTACGTGGACTCCGGCTGATCTTTGCTAACAATGGGAAAGGAATCTGCTGCTCGTTTCAGCAGACGTTCATTGGGGAGGAAAGATTGCGTGACGAACCAAAAGAGCGTCTGCGAAGGAGACTAAACACACGGTTTTTATAACCAACAAGCCGCGGCCGTAAACTTCAAATACCTTCGTCCCCACCTTACTACCTTCATCATCCATCGAAACAGCACAACTCATACTTCATTCTAATCTGACTCCAGTATCTCACGCCTATTGTTGTCATTCACGCATGCGTTAAATATACAAACCCTTTTCTCCGGAAAGACTACCATAATGGTGGTACCCCTTGGCGTGATAGTAATAAATACGTCACGCAACAGTAGATATATGACGCGTGACATTCCACGCTGATGTTCCTTTGAGCGTAATCAACACGCATGTGTAACTTAGTCTCAGTGCTGACCATCACTGACCACATGCTTTCAAAAAGACCTTTAAATACAGGGAATTAGATTGGCCGCTGGCTGAAACAATGCCATCTAAAGAAACCTTTATTTCATTGGTTCAAGGCAGAACCATCCGACCACGGAAGAATTTCTTGAGCTTCATGCTGACATAGAGCGATTTTGTTTACACAAAATAGCTCAAAAAGGAAAACTTTATTTAACCCGGGTAACTGATTCAGCTACGTGGCTACTTTAAATGCTGTCGTCAAAGCTTGGTTTGATTGGCACTGCCCTTGACCAATTTTGATCCTTTGTGTGTGTGATTAGTTGAAGAAGAACAAACAGTCGGAAAAAACTGTTAGAGTTTACACTTTTCACAGTAAACTGCCACAAAGTCTACAATGTGGCCAATCCTCCGTGTCTGTGTACTTTACATTTAACTGGGAAGTACCAAAGGCCTATGGTTTGGGGATTTACCAACAAAGCTTGGCACAGGGGTCCTTGGATTTAGAACCAATTTCAGTCGCCTCCTACTGGGAACAGGAGACCCTCCGTGTACAAGACACTAAAAAAAACTGTCTCCAGCTACTACCTCGAGTCACAGCCGTATTGTTGTATAGGACCATTTATCGAAGCCTTCGCACTAAAATTCAAAGTGCTCGTCCACAGCCACCAGTAATTAGGCAAACTAATGTTTTAAAAGCTTTAGTGAAAAAGCAAAATAAATCAGTTACATGTAACAAGTAGCTCTTTCTCAAGAGCAAACAGAAAATTAAAAGAACTGGCCACACTGGAGACAGCACACAAAACACCATAGGAGCAAATCAAACTTGGAAAATAGAATTAATAAAAAACCAGAAAAAAAAAGTCATTCCCTGGAGACTAATGATGAAAGAACCTCTCACCCCTCCCTCTCCAAGAAGAGAAGGCCTTCTCTACCCCCTGTGGAGAAAGGGAAAGAGTGCAAGTTCAACCCATTTAACTTCACTCCATACGAGAGTGAACGAAAAGGAGAATTCCGACTCCCAAGCTATCCCTAAGAAAACGGAAACAGAACTAGTGAGACTTCTTTGCACTGAGAACAAGAAGGATTAACTGTAACTCCCAAGTTCCAATATCAATTCTCGTTTCTATAACTTTCTTTGTGCATTAGTTAAGAGAATTTGGGGTAATAACATAACCTCTGGCTGATAAGTTTGTCCAGTCCCCTGGACAATATATTGAGAGGGTTGGGCTTACCTGTAAACGCCTTGTTTTTTTGTACCTTTAATCACTTCCGTCAAAATGGTTTCAGTAACCCTGTAAACTTTTGGGAGGAAGAAGAGTTGCTTAGGAGAATGTTGAAAATAAGGGATAAGTGGGAAATATTGAAAGTCGTTCAAACATTAATTTTTTAGTAAATAATTAGATCAAGACCAGGCCGTCCTCCACCACAATAACGTGCCTCTTTCACCATTAACAGACTATAATTTATGTGTATACCTTTTAACCTTTCTTTCAATCTCGATTCACCCCATTTTCTCCCAATTTCACATCTACCAACCCCTTACTTTAAGAACAAATATGCTAATCACTTCTAAGAATTCAAGGGTCAACCCTAGTAGTAATGCATAACAGAGCAGTTAGTACGACAACGCATCAATATTCCTCCCTCCCTAAAAAAACTTCACAACATGAATAAATTACTTCTTTACATATGCAGCAAATGAATTTCTCCTAAATTTGTACATACATTAATAGTTATCTTACCAGTATCTCAATAGGCCATCTTCGTATTCTCGGTATTGAACTAAATCTAGCATGAACTCGAGGCTCTTGCATTGCGGGGGAGTACATTTACATATGAAAAGATTCCCCCGTTAAAGCCTCCACTTCATGCTAGATCCAGGTCCATAGCGAGAATACGAATCTGGCCTATTTCTCCGTCCTTAAATATACAAAAATGTAAAAAATTCACATCTGAATAAATTATCCCGGAGGGGAGGGTTGGGAGTACTCCCACCCTCCCTCTCCCACTCTGTCGAGTGGAAGAGGGGAGGGTTGGGAGTACTCCCACCCTCCCTCTCCCACTCTGTCGAGTGGAAGAGGGGAGGGTTGGGAGTACTCCCACCCTCCCTCTCCCACTCTGTCGAGTGGAAGAGGGGAGGGTTGGGAGTACTCCCACCCTCCCTCTCCCACTCTGTCGAGTGGAAGAGGGGAGGGTTGGGAGTACTCCCACCCTCCCTCTCCCACTCTGTCGAGTGGAAGAGGGGAGGGTTGGGAGTACTCCCACCCTCCCTCTCCCACTCTGTCGAGTGGAAGAGGGGAGGGTTGGGAGTACTCCCACCCTCCCTCTCCCACTCTGTCGAGTGGAAGAGGGGAGGGTTGGGAGTACTCCCACCCTCCCTCTCCCACTCTGTCGAGTGGAAGAGGGGAGGGTTGGGAGTACTCCCACCCTCCCTCTCCCACTCTGTCGAGTGGAAGAGGGGAGGGTTGGGAGTACTCCCACCCTCCCTCTCCCACTCTGTCGAGTGGAAGAGGGGAGGGTTGGGAGTACTCCCACCCTCCCTCTCCCACTCTGTCGAGTGGAAGAGGGGAGGGTTGGGAGTACTCCCACCCTCCCTCTCCCACTCTGTCGAGTGGAAGAGGGGAGGGTTGGGAGTACTCCCACCCTCCCTCTCCCACTCTGTCGAGTGGAAGAGGGGAGGGTTGGGAGTACTCCCACCCTCCCTCTCCCACTCTGTCGAGTGGAAGAGGGGAGGGTTGGGAGTACTCCCACCCTCCCTCTCCCACTCTGTCGAGTGGAAGAGGGGAGGGTTGGGAGTACTCCCACCCTCCCTCTCCCACTCTGTCGAGTGGAAGAGGGGAGGGTTGGGAGTACTCCCACCCTCCCTCTCCCACTCTGTCGAGTGGAAGAGGGGAGGGTTGGGAGTACTCCCACCCTCCCTCTCCCACTCTGTCGAGTGGAAGAGGGGAGGGTTGGGAGTACTCCCACCCTCCCTCTCCCACTCTGTCGAGTGGAAGAGGGGAGGGTTGGGAGTACTCCCACCCTCCCTCTCCCACTCTGTCGAGTGGAAGAGGGGAGGGTTGGGAGTACTCCCACCCTCCCTCTCCCACTCTGTCGAGTGGAAGAGGGGAGGGTTGGGAGTACTCCCACCCTCCCTCTCCCACTCTGTCGAGTGGAAGAGGGGAGGGTTGGGAGTACTCCCACCCTCCCTCTCCCACTCTGTCGAGTGGAAGAGGGGAGGGTTGGGAGTACTCCCACCCTCCCTCTCCCACTCTGTCGAGTGGAAGAGGGGAGGGTTGGGAGTACTCCCACCCTCCCTCTCCCACTCTGTCGAGTGGAAGAGGGGAGGGTTGGGAGTACTCCCACCCTCCCTCTCCCACTCTGTCGAGTGGAAGAGGGGAGGGTTGGGAGTACTCCCACCCTCCCTCTCCCACTCTGTCGAGTGGAAGAGGGGAGGGTTGGGAGTACTCCCACCCTCCCTCTCCCACTCTGTCGAGTGGAAGAGGGGAGGGTTGGGAGTACTCCCACCCTCCCTCTCCCACTCTGTCGAGTGGAAGAGGGGAGGGTTGGGAGTACTCCCACCCTCCCTCTCCCACTCTGTCGAGTGGAAGAGGGGAGGGTTGGGAGTACTCCCACCCTCCCTCTCCCACTCTGTCGAGTGGAAGAGGGGAGGGTTGGGAGTACTCCCACCCTCCCTCTCCCACTCTGTCGAGTGGAAGAGGGGAGGGTTGGGAGTACTCCCACCCTCCCTCTCCCACTCTGTCGAGTGGAAGAGGGGAGGGTTGGGAGTACTCCCACCCTCCCTCTCCCACTCTGTCGAGTGGAAGAGGGGAGGGTTGGGAGTACTCCCACCCTCCCTCTCCCACTCTGTCGAGTGGAAGAGGGGAGGGTTGGGAGTACTCCCACCCTCCCTCTCCCACTCTGTCGAGTGGAAGAGGGGAGGGTTGGGAGTACTCCCACCCTCCCTCTCCCACTCTGTCGAGTGGAAGAGGGGAGGGTTGGGAGTACTCCCACCCTCCCTCTCCCACTCTGTCGAGTGGAAGAGGGGAGGGTTGGGAGTACTCCCACCCTCCCTCTCCCACTCTGTCGAGTGGAAGAGGGGAGGGTTGGGAGTACTCCCACCCTCCCTCTCCCACTCTGTCGAGTGGAAGAGGGGAGGGTTGGGAGTACTCCCACCCTCCCTCTCCCACTCTGTCGAGTGGAAGAGGGGAGGGTTGGGAGTACTCCCACCCTCCCTCTCCCACTCTGTCGAGTGGAAGAGGGGAGGGTTGGGAGTACTCCCACCCTCCCTCTCCCACTCTGTCGAGTGGAAGAGGGGAGGGTTGGGAGTACTCCCACCCTCCCTCTCCCACTCTGTCGAGTGGAAGAGGGGAGGGTTGGGAGTACTCCCACCCTCCCTCTCCCACTCTGTCGAGTGGAAGAGGGGAGGGTTGGGAGTACTCCCACCCTCCCTCTCCCACTCTGTCGAGTGGAAGAGGGGAGGGTTGGGAGTACTCCCACCCTCCCTCTCCCACTCTGTCGAGTGGAAGAGGGGAGGGTTGGGAGTACTCCCACCCTCCCTCTCCCACTCTGTCGAGTGGAAGAGGGGAGGGTTGGGAGTACTCCCACCCTCCCTCTCCCACTCTGTCGAGTGGAAGAGGGGAGGGTTGGGAGTACTCCCACCCTCCCTCTCCCACTCTGTCGAGTGGAAGAGGGGAGGGTTGGGAGTACTCCCACCCTCCCTCTCCCACTCTGTCGAGTGGAAGAGGGGAGGGTTGGGAGTACTCCCACCCTCCCTCTCCCACTCTGTCGAGTGGAAGAGGGGAGGGTTGGGAGTACTCCCACCCTCCCTCTCCCACTCTGTCGAGTGGAAGAGGGGAGGGTTGGGAGTACTCCCACCCTCCCTCTCCCACTCTGTCGAGTGGAAGAGGGGAGGGTTGGGAGTACTCCCACCCTCCCTCTCCCACTCTGTCGAGTGGAAGAGGGGAGGGTTGGGAGTACTCCCACCCTCCCTCTCCCACTCTCCCTCTCCCAATCTGTACTTTTTTTACTCTTCCCTTTTTTGATATTCTCCATTCCAACTTAAGTTTGTTTACTTTATTAAGTTAAGAAGGAGACAGAGAAGTTTTGCCGCATATTGTTGCAGCACTTTATTTTTTCTCACATTGTAATGTGGAGGGTTGATGTTTTTTATTTGCCTTTTTTTTCTTTTTTTTTTTTACTTTATTTTTTTAATACATTTTCTAGACATGAGAGTCATTTTGTGTTCTGAAGCTAATAAATATCTTATGTTTACTCTTTATTAAATTTTGAGAAGAGCTTTACATTTGTCTTTCTGATTTAACTCTACATATTTGGTATTGCATTTTTGACACATTCGAGTCTAAAATATCGGGAATTGTCCTTTGTCGGGCGTATGAATTACTAGAAATATTGCTAGTTTTTGTGGAAGTTTATTTCCGACTTTATTGTCGGTTTTACAGCATGGTGGAATTGTGACTAATTGGGGTGTTTTTACTCTTTTGAACAGGAACCTTGAAATTTCGTGTGCCACTTATGAAAAAGTATTTTAAGGCCTATGCAGTCTTTTCCCAATGGATAAAGAACGTGTTGTTATTTGAAAATTTTGAGTGTCAGGTTTCAAAATAATAAATTATAGGCTATCGAGTCATTTTCACAATCAGTGCTTTTATTTGAAAGTTCGTACTGCTACTTTGAAAATTAGCTTCGTGAGGAAAAAAATTAGTTCGTAAGCAAAACGGAAGAAAATAAGGAAAAATACTTTTTGTTCCATTTGAATCTATCTTATGGTAGTGTCCCATGAAGACGAATTTTTTTTTCATAATTTTCTCGGTGGTAGTTAGTCTGTTGTTGGAAGCCACTATATTGGAATTTGAGTGTGTTCACTTACCTTGTTGTTTTCAGGGGTGTCACAAACATCGCTGCAGTGCTACGACTAAAAAAGTTGTTAACTATAGTACTATTTATGCCAAATTCTCTCTCTCTCCTCTCTCCTATCCAGACTTCGGCAACTTTCTTCTTTGTTATTGGTAGTTAGTCTAGAACACATAGGAGTTTAAAACTAATGCGCTAGGATCTCTTGTATTGTTGCATTATTCAATCGTTTTAGATGACGAAGACCTCAGGAAAGTAAGAATTACATCTATGAAAAAAAAAGGTAGAATCCTGATACCTTCTGGCGAGAAGGGGAAAGAAATTAAAGCAAATCATCACCTAAAGCAGAAATTGAAAGTAATACGCCTGAAACTCTTATGTTTTAGACGACGACGACCCAAAAATACTGTAATGGTTAAATCTTTGCGATCTCTAAGTGTAAGATGATTCCGAAACCTTTTACGAGAAAAAAGAGTCTAGTACCGTGAAATAAAAACCTTTTGGTAAAACGTTTCGTTAAGTGCGCTTTGGCTTTAGCCGAGTTTAGATTGTGGAAACAGAATTTAGTGGGAACGCAAGAAAAACGAAATAGATTGGTAAAAACCTATTTACGAGAAGAAGAAACTATGAAGTAGCACAACATAAAAGTTTTGGTAAAAAATGTTCTATTTGGGTTTTGGTTTTAACCGAGCCTGGATTGTGAAAACAGAACTCGATAGCGCTGCTGGAAAATTTCAACAAGAATGAAACGTGCGCAAAATATTTCCTAATTTCGATGCAGAATTGTAAGTTCCGTTGCTGTTCATGCGAAGAAATAGATTTTAGTACTGAGAAGTAATATTTACAAATGTAAAGTGAAAAATTAATGGAATAAACGGCTTGAGATTCTGTTGTGGCACAAGTAAATTCAAGGTTCCTTAATTCATCAGGGTAGAGACCAAACTCTATTAGTTCTTCGATCAAAGCTGTAATCCTTAAATGCCTGTGAATTGTATGCTGTTACCCTTTGAACCTCTTCGCTTTCTGTAATCATTATGGGAAAGCCTCTTAGAAATTATAAGTAGAGTCTTTTGCCGGCTGGCAAACAGGTTAAAACAACTCGGCCGTATCTCAATTAGGGTGGTATTGTAGTTCTACAGCTTCAGCGTGTCCCTGGAATACTTGACAGATTACACTTTACTGCTGATCTTCACTGCTCATTTCCTTGGCTTGTCCAAGATCCAACCGGATCAGTTACGTCTTAGCGACTTCCAGTTCAACCTGTAGACAGAAAATCAGAAGCGTTTCAATTATGTACGATCTGACAGATGCATTGTTACAGAGTCGAGTTATGTATACAAGAAACAAGGTTTCTGCCGAAAAAAAAGATCCGACAGTTGACGGTTTCAGGTTATATTCGTCATCCAGTCACTATTCAGTATTTGAAAACACATCAAAGCAGGACGCAAAACCATCGCGGGCCTATGGTATTGGCATGGTCCGCTACACTTAAAAACGACAAAAATATGTTCTATGTTTTTCGATGTTCATTTCTAAAGAGCACACCTGAAATAAGAAAGGCACTCTTAAAATAAAGAGCCTCCGGGCATATTTACAGCGGCTCGCATAATTCGCTTGGGTTGAACAAAATTTGACAGCATAATTAAAGGTCTCTGAGCCAACTCATTCATGCATAACTGAAGACAAAAGTTAGGATTTGTGAAAGCAACGGCGTCACGCTCCCAGCGATCCTTTTAAAACTTGTAAGAGATATTTTTCTCCACTGAATTGAAATTAAGGTAAAGCTCTATGGAACTCAAAGTAGAAAGATACAATTCTTATGAATAATCGGCAGTAGAATGAAATTGAAAGATATGGAGATCTATTTTGAGCTGTTTAAACCCTCCGCGATTGAGAAAGGTACGGTAGACATCCCCATTCTTTTGCCTGGTTTGACATGGCCGAAGGAAGTTTTCCTGATGACCTATGCTATGCAAATTTTCGAGGCCAACAACTCGTGTAACTTCTGAATGTCTTCTCCATGAAATTTCTAAAGGTATATCTCGTCAAGATACATTGATTTGAAAGGCTGTTACTCCAAACTATCGACTTGCAATAACCCGGTATTACCTCGCGTCGACAGCAGAATTTAGGTTAACCATTGCTAACTTCTTCTTTTGTGTGCACTTGTATCAGTGAATCACGGAGACAGCATTTGCGCGTACCTTATTGAGTTTGTGGTCACTTAATAAGCCTGGCAAAATCTCGTTTTGGCACGCGGGTCACTTTTTAGGCGGGCCAGGACCACCTGACGAGGTGGTCTCGGTCCACCTGATTTTCTTGGCCCGCATGCCGACATATTTGCATTTACATAACAAAAAAACAAGCGGGCCGTGCCAAAACTATTGGCCCACGTATCTAAATTTAGGAGTGCCGGGTCTAAACTGAATGTCGTGCAAATGGGGCTGAATTGAGCATATTTTTTCCGATACGCGATCAATGCAGGATATTTTAAATTTTTATCAGACTGTGCTTTTATTATAAAAGGTCTTGAAAAGTGTAAGTGTTCAAAATATTTTTTTGCTGATTTTAGGCGTCTTAAAAATGACCAATTAATCTGTCTTCGTTCCAGTCGCAAACACCTGCGGAAAGTTAATCGCTAGAAGGTCGAAAAATCTTGTTAAGTTCAAATCCATAGGTTTGAAATCTCTTACAAGTTTCAAAAAAATCAGCTCAAAGAAACGCGACACCATCGAATTGAAGGCAATACTGCAGAAGCAGGTGTTTTGGCGGAACTTTCTGTAGATATGCAGTTTACTCTTGGGTGGCTTGTCAACGAATTACTAAATCAAAGTTTCATGGCTGCCGAATCGTCAGAGCGCAGGATTAAGTCGCAGTTTCTCTTTAAAATTGATTAAGACGTTACATATGGGTTTTATTACGATAATTCAAAATTGAAACGTTAAGCGAAAACAAATGGTTTTACTGATTTTATTTGGATTAGTCTCCGCATCATTTGGTGCGATTAAACTGGTAAATTTCAAATCGCTGTTAGTAAAGCAAAGTAACATTGAGTAACACATGCAGTTAGAGCTTGTTTCAATATTCTTTTGCTGATGAAGTTGACAGTATCAAAACTGACATAAATTAGTCCCTCGTGTTTAGTCTCGCAGAATTCAATAATTATGTTTGTTTTCATCAAATGTCATGAAGCAAGTTTACAAATAAAAATTAAATTTAGGAAGAAAAGAGTTTAAGTAAAAAGAAACAGAACCAATTTTAACTCGGTGGCACTTTTCTGCAAAAAAACGAGATCAAAACCGCAATTTTGTGAAAGTTAATTGACGTTTTTGGTCCAACTTGGCCGCCGTGGAAGTCAGTGCTATCGATTTCCTATTTCAGCTCTGATCGTACTTTTACAGAATTATCAATTCTGCATTGGGCCAGCTACGTATCTGACCAAATTTCAAAGTGTTGTTCTTGTAAAGAAAAGCAATATTTCAGCTTGAAATTACCAGCTTCGTCCCGTCCCGACTATCTGCCCATGAGTCTCCGAGGATGGAAAATTTCTGACCCGGTAGGAAGAAAATATTGAAAGAGGAGCGTTAAGTTGTCCTTAGTTTACGTCTCAGCAATTCTTTACCAAAGCTCAAAGAAAATCAACTATAAACCGAGGTAAAAAGTAATATATGTGGCTACAAAGAAGCTTAACTATGAAGTCTTTAATGCCGGTTTCCTTACTCGTCAGTGTAAAACAAATCCAACTCCAAGTTCTTGCAATAGCAGTAAATGTATGCAGTGTTGGAGTCGTCGTAAAGCGGACAACAGGGAGATTGGGATATTTTGATTAAAATAACGCAAAAAAGAGAACGTCTAACAAGGTCAAAGAAATCTTACCTTCCCATAGTGGAATGTGTTTGACCAAATGTAATCCCTCCAGCTGATGGCTGTATCTATCTCTTGCTCCATTATATCGGTTGTATGACTGAAACACTGTCCAGAGAGAACAAATAAACAGTATTAGAAAGAGTGGGATACATCCGAGTAGAAAAATAATGAAACCTGAACTGAAATTCTCTTTACACTATTTGAAGATCAAATCAAATTGAAATTCCTTCTATGAAATTATTTTACTAGAATGTGTGTGTGTGTGTGTGTAATCTTCTCGATGCCTAGTGGCACTCCTAAGAGGTTACCAAGGAGGTTTCTGCGACTCAACAGAGGCTCTTGGAGACAGGTGGTCAGCCCAACCACCCTTATGTGTGTGAGAGCAGACCACAGCAACGCGAACTACGGTCCCTACTCTTTTCGATCAGTGTGTGGGTTCTTTTACGTTCCCATCCAGTTTTACGTGGGGAGGTGAAGAAGACAAGGCCAGCAGCTTAACGTCACTGCCCACTGACTGGATCATCTGAACTAAGGAGACGTTGAGCACACAGCCAGCATGATCTTACCAGGACCCTGGTTTGTGCACCGGTCTGAGAGTTTGAACCCGCAAATCATGAACCCACCGTGTTCCAAGTCTCCCGTCCCTTATTAGCAAGGTTTGACGTTCCTCAAGATCTTACGCTTTCTGTTTTTCCTTGTTTTCGCAAGCAATCACTAAATTTAATCAAAGATGGATGGCAGAAAACAAACAATGAAAAAAATGTATATTTTAGGTTCTGGTGCTATGCGGAAAAGCCAACTAAAAAGAAACCGATTGGCAAAACGCAAAGGATTAGATTTCCATGGGATTGTGGATATGTAAATGTTGTTCCACCTTTCCGTCCTGGAAAATCCCAGAAACTCCTGAGGGGCACTAAAATAATTTTTCTGTATACCTGGCAAAGGCACCAAAGAAAATCGATAGAAATCGGCAAAAATAACTGTAACAACTCTGATTGTAATAATTGTAATAATTCTTTTTGTGGTTACTGGCTGTTAAGCCAGTCACCATAATGTCATCGGGTGCGTGAGTGAGAGTGTCCGTGACTTTTCGGAAGCTTTCGGAGTAATCTCACGAAGTGAGACCGAAAACACCCAGAGATTTACCGGAGTTATTGTAATCGATTTTCACCTTTTAACGTTGGTTGTAATGAGAATAACTGCTTGTTATACATTTTGTAATTGCTACCGTTTTATTGAATATTACACTTCAAATGAAAATATTTGGAGATTCGAAAACGTGGCGCAAGAGAAATCGTGGTGCGAATGTCTCCGATCTCTGTGAGCCATAAGTAGTCAAAGAACATTGCAGACTCGTTTTCCCATGTGCTTTGACGTGGCGGTCGACGTGACTATTTCGTGGTGATAATGATGAAGAAATCCCTCTTCGAGGACAGATCAGAAAGTGTGGTTTTGAAGTTCGTTTGACTGCTTAGACTGGGGATCCACTTTGTAAAAAATTACAGGTTTGGATGCGAATTTTCACCGTGCTTTTATATCCTTCGATTCGTCTTGTATTTCCAAACAACTTTTATCAGTCTGATCAGTGAAGTTTGTAAAAGAACGTGCTCAATTCGAGTCAATAAATTGACCTAAATTGTGCTATACAAGAGCCGAAAATAAAACGCCTTTGCATTTTAACGTTGCTTTGGTTTAGTGTACTGAACCATGAACAATTGCACAGACTGTCATGACATAAACATGTGTGTTTGTCAGCGATCGAACCAACAATTTTCCTGTTTATTGACCCGTGAATAATTGGATAGCTGGCGTGTGCTTGAAACCAGTGTTCCATTGATCAAACCAACATGAGTCAGTTCACGTGAATCGAACCAGTGTGTTCACTCACAACTTATCGAACGATGCTTGTAATACTCTACTAATTGTTTACATTTCCATTTATTTGTACGTATGAAAAGATAGATTCTCACTGTGGGCAACCATTCAAATTTAGTGTTACTGTATTAAACATCGACCAACACATCCCGCGTAAACGCCTTTGGCGTCTTGTTCTTTCTTGATAACAGCAAATTTATCTTTAATATTATGTCAGTAGACACACTTTGATCTATTTACAATGTAATATGTGGTCCTTTGCGAGGTTATGCAGACTCGTAACGATCTTTTCACAAATCCTGAGATTTGTTTACTTAAAACCCTTGATTACCTTAAATATCAAACAAATTTAAAGCAATTTCATTTATGCTCTACGTAATTGACTTGTAACCCATTCCCTCCAGTTATACATATCACAGTTGTCGATCGAAAGGGAGTACTCCCAACAATCCAGATAATCAACTATACAAAGCTACTTTCCCTGAAGGGGTACCTTTATAGGCCAGATCTGAGATGTACATAAACAAAGAGAATTCGTGAATTCTGGTATACAAAAGGGTTCTGACAACAAAATCACAGCGGACACATCGCAAAACTTCGTGTGTACCATTGTGTCCACCTTTGCAATGTTGCACCCATTGGTGGAGAGAATGTACATGTCGAACACTCAAATTTGAAAAGAATACTTAGCAATAAACTAAAACTCCGCAACTCTTTTTGAACCATTGTGGTTGCTATTCACTACAATTAACCACATGTTCTCCTTGAGGCCTTTTATTTTACATGATCGGCACTGAAAATACGGTTGTAACAAAGAAAGAATAAAGACCGATACACACGAGAGGTTTTGCTCCTGGAGTATGCTAACCCCTCGTGTGTATCGGCCTTAAAGGTATAAATTAAAAACGCAAAGGATCTTGGCAACCTCGCTCCCAGGGCTTTCTCTCCACCATTTTTTCTTTCTTGGGAAACCGCTATTGCGGTTGTTAACCTATATTTGTTTTTTCGTTTTTCTGTGAAAATATCAGGAGGTTTCATTGAAGAACCTGAAATTAAAATCGAAGCTTCAGACACCCGATGAACACTTGTGCTTGGATATTTTGTTAGTTTTAATTGGAGAGCATTACTCTATGTGCAAAATATCCACAAACACCGCTCAGTTTTATTGAATTGGTAACAAGAAAAAAAGAGTTATTTGAATTTAGATCAGGAATAGGGCACCCAGTATGTGATAATCTTATCATAATTCTATGGCAAAAAAAATAAAGCTTTCAAAGTTACGCAAGGAACAATCAATACAAACAAATCGTGCACATTCCAAGAATCTTCCGGCGCGTCAATACACGAGTTCCTTTGATTTGAGAATCGCTGAAATCAAAACGTTGCTGATGTTAATCAGTAACTACGGTATGTAGTTCCCGGATTGTTTTTGCATTTGACTTCATATTTACTTTCGAGAAAGCAACAACCGAAAGTTTCATATTAAAATAGCATGTGGTCGGCTACTCCCGTTAACCCAAGAGTGTCGTAAACAGATTCGATTCAGTTCAGTCCGTAGCAATCGAATTTGGCGTTGCATTTTCGTGACGATGAATTCGTCTTTTCAACGAAATTTACACACTGTTATGAATTTTCTAATTTTAAACTGAAAGACAAGTACATATACAGTTTAGTTTGTTTTCTGGCAGTAAACGTTTTATTAAAGTGGTGTTTTCTCCAAAGGTTTTCGGCCTTCATCTTGTCCCGATATTACAATAAGCTCCCAAAATATTATCGAGGTATTACTTTAATCTCCCTCAGAAATTTGGGCCTTGGTCAAGCTTTGATTCGGAAACTGAAACTGAAAAACTTTGTTACGAGATAACTGTTTCCGAAAACTAAACCTTTTTTGTGTATTTCGAGAGGAATTACTTCAATGAAAGTAAAACAATGCAGCTTACGAAGCAACGAAATGTGCGTCGGTGAACGTTTTGAAGAGGAAATGAGCTTGCCGACTAAACGAGACAACTCCGGCCGATAGAAAGTTATAGTGGACCACTTGCCATTCCCCATTGGAATGGATTTTGTATGTTACGAAGGAGAAGAAGAAGAAGAAGAAGAAAGAGGAGTGTTTGACCGAGAGGAAAAGTGTCCGGGAAATAGAACCACATACCATTTGTAGTTTACGATTGTTGTCGACTGCCATCGACTGCTGAAAAAGTTCGAAGTCATTCGTACGCTGACACGATTTGACAGTGATCTCAACTTCGAATTCCCAATTGAATTGTTATCTACTGCAAAACATACAGAAGTTACAGTATTGCTTATAAGCCATATATATGGATCAGAAATATTCTCGTTGTTATCTACTTTGCTTTTTGATAACAATTCAAATATTTTTGTTCAAGTTTTTTGTTGTTATCTACTTCTGATAGCAACAAGGATTCAGTTCAACTGCATTGATTTGTTTTTAATCATCCAATCGATTTCTACTGATTTCTATCGAGACTACGCCAGGGTGTAATTAAATCAAAACGTAGACTACAAACCGGGAGGGGTAAATTTTCGAAGTACCCTCCCTTTCATTCCCCCGCAGGCAAATCCCCTTAAAGGTATATCAAGCTTTTACTTTCCAACTGTTTCTTTGCTTTTACAGCTAGGTCCACAGTCAACGCGACGCGCCGTTTCTCTCCGTAAAACTTCTCAACTTGTTCTTCCTTCTACCCTCAGGCCCACAAACACCGCCAATGACAAATGAGTTTTGTCCTTGATCCTTGGTCGGCGTCTGCTAATGTCTTTTAGCAAGGAAAGGCCATTCAGCTCCTCTTCTCCATTCTTTCGTCAACTTTTCCACTTCAACCACCAACCAGTAACCACGAAACTTACATTTATATATAGGCATAATTGGTTTAGCACATTAACACTTTACATACATAATTATTGTAAAACGCGGTACCTTACACTCCTCTGTTACTGTTTTCTCCTATGTTACTTACACTCCTGTGTGCTAAACACGATACCTTACAATCCTATGATAGCAACGCTTTACTAAATCAACACTTAAAAACAATAAACTTACACGCTTTTAGTTACAGACAACGTTACAATACATCTCTAATTACAAACCACTACACTACAACGTTGAATTAACACTAGTTAATTAACACTAGGACCATACGAAATACTAAGACCGAAAAACTGAAACAAAAAGCTAAATTAGAACATGACAAAAAAAAAATAGAAAATTTCGTGACAGCGATGCAGTTGAAAAAGCGCTTTATTGTTGATACTACTTCGGTTGGCAGAGCATCGGATTGCTGAGCAGGAGGTCGCGGGGTCAAACCCCAGACCGGACCACAGACCAGGGTTCCTGGTAAGATCATGCTGGCTGTGTACCGCTCTAACGACTGCTTCAGTTCAGATAATCGCGTCATTGGACAGTAGCCGCTAGCCTTATCTCCTACACTGTTCCACACGTGAAACTGGAAGGGGATGTCAAAGAACCCACACGCCGAATGAAACTTAGAGTAGGGAACATAAGTTCTTGGTGCTGTTTTCGTCTGCCCTCTCACACGTCAGGGGTGGGCTGGCCACTTATCCCCAGGAGCCTCTGATGGGTTACAGAAACCTCCAAGTAAACCTCTTAGGAGGTCCCTAATCACCACTTGGCGTGGAAACGACTAACTTGAATGCATAATTTATGTATGAATCAATACAAACGACGGTGTTTATTTTTCGGAATCCTTGAAATTTGGCGTTAAAGGAAAAACCCAAACTTTCCCCTATCTTCTTAGGTATCGCTGTATAGAGATGTTTGTCCCCACCGTTAAAACGATATAGACTTAACGAAAAGTTCCTAATTCAAATAAATGGAAATTAATTGACTAGCAATCTGCAAAAACATACTAGATACCGCCAATTGGTCGCCCTTATTATTTCAAGTAAATTTTAAACAAAAGCTATGGGCTTGTAGCCACGTTACTCCAGTTAACTGAATTGAATAACACGTGGTGGACTTATCTGAATTAGCTGGAGCTTGAGAGGCAGGGTGATTGAACATTGTTGGCTTGCCATGGTTCCCCAATCGTATGTTTTTCATAACCATTCACATTTTGACCTGAAAGATAGAAACCGATCGATGAGACAATATTTATTGCACAATAAAAACAGAGCGGACCACACCATATAGACAGACGGTAGGGCATCGTGACCACTCATTCAACAGAATTTCGACTCGGATAGCAATAGAATTTGACGTTGTCGCATGCAGTCGTAAAACAGCACAATAGGGAGCTTATGCAACGACGACGACGACGATTGTGACGAAAACGTCATTTCAAAATACAACTTCTCGTTTTGGTAACTTTTTTCTCGATTATTCCAATTCGTTCAACATGAGCTGTCCATGGTCTAAATTACTGTGAGCGGTGTTACAGCAAAGAAGGAAGGAAAATCTGTCGTCGTGCGAACACGTTCTCGAGAAAACCTCAGTAAATTTTGGTCATTTCACGTTGTTGTTTTGCAGAGTACGGTGAAGAAATGTACCAAACTGTAAATGCAAGTGCAGTAGAGCGATCGTTTTTGCTCATTAATCCCATTGTTTTGTGGCGTTCTCGTTGCCGTCGCCGTGCTCGTTGCTTAAAGGGGCACTGCCACGCTATTGTACCATCACTTAAAAGGTTAAAGGTGCTAATGCATCAGTGGGGTCATCAGTGGAAACCTTAAAAAAATGGTCTGGTTTTGCTCCTAAATACCGTAGTACTGCATTGGCAGCATAAGCTCCTGTATTCCATCAAAGATGACGAGGATGGAAATGGATTGAAATTTGAAAAGCTTGCCAATTTTTTCAAGATTTCAAGCTATGCGCTGAAAAATCGCCAAAAAGGTTATTATGGTTGGCTCTCCCTGCTTTTTTACACGATAACAGGCAAAAGGCAGTTATTTTGGCAGAACTGAACCAAAAACAGCAAAAATCCCGGTGACAGTGCTCATTTAAGCTCCCTATAATTATGTTGCGGGATTGCGGTGCGTGTTTCATGCAAGAGAAAGATGGACGAACAAACGAATTAAAAAAAAAAAAACAAATCCCGTGAAATCTTACCTTCTGTAATCGTGGATTTTTTCGCATCGTTCCTGTACGCTCCACCAATCGTGTAAGTTATAATTCACTCATTATGTCATCTAACTAACAGGAGAGAAGAAAAGGAGACCAGTTACTTAAAATTGTATACACTCGGGTCTGGATGCGAAATGTTGCTGTTTAGCGACAGAAAATCTTACGACGCTCACATCATCATCTCGAAACTGAGCAACGAAATCAGGTTGAGTTCGTCTGACAAGATTTTGTTCAGATTAACCGGCCATGTTCAAGAACTAAACTTAAATCGCTGATGTTTGCTTGATGTTGCCGGCAATAACTTGGCAAGACAAATTTCATAGTCAAACCAGATAAAAATTCTAGAAGAACTAACCTGTAGAGAACTCTGATCTTTCACAGCGCACATCAATAAAACCGCCAACCAAGGATTTAAAAATGAACCTCAGCAGCACACAGCGGACACCGCTCGAACTAACGGGAGTGCCTTTTGTCTCACCTCTTTTTGTACTGCATTAAAAATTCATAGCGTAATCTACAATGTAAAATATTTGGATTGGCTTGAAAACACCGAGCAACTAACACGTTAACGAAGCTCACTCGTCAGACTGATTGGGCGATGTTGCTTCTGGTATTTTTAGTCAATTGAGTATATTTATCTCCCAACGAATGCCCATGATCTCTACATAGGCTAATTACATGTTATTTCTTTAGGCTGCATTTTTGTTCGAACAATGGGACAGGCGACGAATCAGTGAAGGATGGAATTAAATTAAAGGAGCGTGAAGTTAGGATTCCAGTGTATTAACACGTTCACTCATCGTAATCCGCTGACATGGGGTGTTACAAACAAATGAAAATTAGTTTGAATTTTAAGCAGCGTTGCTTAGCCTTGCCAAATTTTGTGGTGTGGTTTAACCTTCACCCCTTGGAGCCCACAATTTTCCGAGAGCGAACTGTTTGCTTCTCGGAACAGATAATGTCCGCGGACAAATATCCGAGCATATTTTCGCGCCAAATGGAGACTATTTTATATACTCCCCAAATGCGTGTTGCGAAACTGAATATCAGTTTCAAGGATAATAAAGACAGTAGCCCCCATTTGGCTTTAAAAATCTGCTCGGATATTTATCCTTGCACATAATCAGTTCCTCGAAACTTAAAGTTTTCCGAGAGCGAAGCTATTCGTTTCTCGGAACAGATAATGTCCTCGGACACATATGCGAGCATATTTTCACGCCAAATGGAGAATGCAGGTGAGTATAAATGAAGGCAAGTGAGTACAAATGAATGCAAGTGAGTATGAATGAATTCAAGTGAGTTTAAGTGATTCTAAGTGAGTACAAATAAATGCAAGTAAGTGTAAGTGAATGCAAGTGAGTACAAATGAAGGCAAGTGATCATAAGTGAATGTTAGTGAGTATAAATGAAAGTAAGTGAGCATAAATGAATGCAAGTGAGTACGAATGAATGCAAGTGAGTATAAGTGAATGCAAGTGAGTATAAGTGAACGTAAGTGAGTATAAGTGAATGTACGTGAGTAGAAATGAAGAGAAGTGAGTATAATTGTAGGTATGTGCGTGTTAGTGGAGGTAGGTGCATTTGTCAGTTGGTGTATTCATATATGTAGGATTGTAATGTATTAGTGCCTTATATGTGACGTTCTTGCCTGGGGGTTAATTTTAGCTAACAAAATCATAAGGAGGCTGAGAGACATTTCAGACGTCTCTTAGTGATTAAGTCTTTACCCTTAGCTCGAGGGATGGGACAGGACATTAAAGTGTTGTATTGAGAACTACAGGAAAAAAAATGCGGTTATCTTAGATGAGTTTCAATGTCCCGCTCAGGGCCCGCTCTATCCCGCGAGTAATAAGTGGTGAACGCAGAAGTCAGCGACTGTTTGATTTGAACAGACGAGGTTACAAAGCAAAATGCCGGTTCTTCTTCTCTAAAAACGTACGTATATATGAGGCCTTCCAAGGGGTTTGAGCGACAAGCGACATTGCGTCAAAATGTGGCGACAATTTGTTACCAAAGTACCGACAGCCGACAGAAGTTGACACGAAAGAAGCGACAATTTGCGAAAACGACAATCCATTTTTCGACAGCGACAATTTCCTCCGCTGGTCAGGCGACAAAGGTACACAAAAGGATGCGACAAGGCGACAAGACTACCCCCCTTGGAAGGCCTCATATATACAGGGAAGCTACATCACTAGTTTTTGTAGTTTCCTTTGAACGGTCACAGTATGATGAACGAGATGTCAAAGGCGGAGAAAATTTTCTTCTGTATCTTGGGTATTGCATCTACGTTTCTCTCCGCCACTCTTTTCCTTGGGTTGTTATCAATGTTTCGGCCACCTTTTAATTCAAATGTCACTGAAGGAGCCAATGAAAGCGTAAGGTAAGCTTGAAGGATGGCGACATTTTTGCACAGTTCCAATCATTAATTTAAGCTTAATATGCGTGCATTGCCGACCAAAAATCTTTTTTATTCTTGCTGTTTCGTCCAGTCTAAGTCTAAGAGACAGGAAATGCACAAGTCATGTCGAAAATACATCATATCGAACGTTTCACATAGGCTACATAAGCGTGGGGTTATTGATCATCATTGAGCTTGCAGGGAATTGAAGCCTTTGAAGGTTGTGGGCTGGCGATTTTACAAAATATTTGGTGGTACATCTCCAGCTAATTTAATAGGGAAATAGTGATCATGTGATGGTCCTGGTTTTGTCATATGACCTCCCACCCACATGGTCAACATTAGATAACATCAGTTGAAACCAGATCAGTGACCAGCAGTTGGAGTGATAACAATTGGTTTGGTGGGGTCTCATTTTCGCAGGCACAGAAATCAAGTTTTAGTTGATGTTATTTAACTCAGACCCCACCATGTGGGGTAGGCATAAAGACCTATTGAGACTGATAGGAATCTGTTTTCTCAGGAAACCAACAACAGATGAGAGCATTAACCTTTTAGACCCTAAAATCAAACTTTAAATTCTCTTTTGTTTCCCCAACACATTTCCTATAGAAGTAGTAGGGAGAAATTGTTAAAATATCAAGTAAATTCATCTTATGTGATCATGTCCTTAATTCTCATGACCACTCTGTTTTATAAGTGTTGATATCACAAGGAGAAATTTGATGCTGATCACTCTTAGGGTTTATAAAAGGGTTAAGAAAATATTTTCAAAGAATAAATAGGATCTCATACAATCGACCATCTCTACCCCTCTGTAGTTAAATTATTAACAGATAACTATAATTATTGCAATTGGTAATATCAACAGCTATGACCTGCATTTTCCAAGTGATCTCGAAGACCTTAAGTCTTTAGCAAGTCTTCTGAAGCAGTATAGAAGAGACAACTTTGGTTATGTTGTTTTGCTGTTTTGTTGCGCATACCTGTATAAACAGACATTTGCTATTCCAGGATCTGTGTTTATGGTAAGTTAACTGTTTTCCAGATAATACCAGTAGCATTAGATTTCTAGACAAATGAAATCTATATTTTTTGTTTGTTTGATGGCTCTGATGAACTTTTAGACATCAAAGGGACCTGGTGGATTGCTCAGGATATTTCTGTGAGCAAGACCAATCCTCAACTATTGTTATGGCTTGCCAGTAAACTGTTTATACCTCTTTTTCATACCCCTTGTCACTTTGTTCTGTGCGTGTACAGGCTGTGGGCCATGCTGCACACCTGTACTCATGAAAACAAAAGAAGCGAACAGGCTCCCTGGCTTTTTATCAATTAGTGACAGTTTTGGTAGTGTGTGAAGTTCTGGGCCCGGTTTTTCGAAAGCTGATCAACGCTAATCCAAGATTAAAAGTTAATCAAAGAGGTTATTTGTCTATCCCCAAACGTTGTTCAATGCTGATATTCTGCAAAATCTTAGATTAGGGAAAGTCAATCCTGAAAAACAAAAGCAGCGGAAACGACTTTCATCCAGAAGTTAAAAACTGCAACCAAAGTTAACGCTAACCCAGGATTAGGTTGATCAGCTTTCGAACAACCGGACCCGGGAATGTAATTATTGAAATATCCACTCCATAAAAGGTTGGTATATAAAATTTTAGATTGTAAATGGAGAGTCATAATATTTAATTATTGGATTATTATTATGAATAATATGGATTTACCTGAGGGTTAGGCTATAGATCTGGACAGACCAAACCAAACCTCAATGATATGGATATCTTCTGGAACAACATATCTATCACTGTAGGTGTATAATAAAATAATTATAGTATAGGCATGTTTTAATCTTATTTTTTGCAGAACTTATTGGCTGGTGCAATATTTGGTATTTGGGCTGGATTTCCTCTGGTGTGTTTCTTAACTGCGTGTGGAGCCACTTTTTGTTATCTTTTATCTAAAGCATTTGGCAGAGTTCTGTTGTTGCAGTTCTTTCCTGATAGAGTTCAAACATTGCAACTTAAAGTAAGTTGAATTACATAAATTTATTTGCAGAACAGTTTGTTGTAATGTGTTGTGTGAGTGCTAATGTTATGTATGATAAATTATTTCCCCTGGACAGGCTTGAAGCCAAAACCCATACACAACACTTCTTAGTTTTCCCCAAGTAGTCACCTGGTTCAAACTTTAATTATTATTGGTTTTGTTTTCAGGTCAAAGAGAACCTTGATAGCCTTTTCTTTTTTCTGTTGTTTTTACGACTGTTTCCCATGTCACCAAACTGGTTTCTGAACATGTCATCACCTGTTTTAGATGTACCAATCACACAGTTCTTTTTCTCTGTTTTAATAGGTAAGCTTGAATTCACTCTTATCAGTTTACAATTTTATACGTTATTTGGTTTTAGTTAAAACTTTGGAATTTCAGAGCTAATCTAACATCAGTGGATCACATCTCAAATCGCATACTACATTATCTGAGGTGGCTCACTCATGGCTATTATGTGGTGACCTTCAACTTGAAAAATTCCACACCCTGTGAAACTGCACATTACACTTAAATGACCTTACATGCATCTCTTGAAAGCAAACATAATTATTGCAACACAGTTAATGTCCTTACCCCTGATCATCATTCACAAGTTGGAGGTTGAATTATGAAAGATAAATAAAAAAAATGTTATTGAGAATGTATTACTTGTAAGAGGGGCTGTCCGAAAAACTTCAATTAGCTTTGGAAAATAGTTCATCATTATTTTTGCAAAGAAATGCCAAGGAGAATATTTGCAGCCTGCCAGCCTGATTCGTTTCAGATTCAGCCAGGTACATCTATTTCTTCTCTGCCAATCCTCCTCAATCCCCTGACTTGTTTTTTTCTTTGTTTTCATTCTACAGGTCTTATGCCATACAACTTTATTTGCTGTCAAACTGGCTGCATCCTGTCACAGTTGAATTCACTTGATGAACTTTTTACATTCTCAATGGTTATGAAGCTTTGTGGCATAGCATTGGTAGCATTGTTTCCCGGTTTAATTGTGAAAAAAATTCATAAACATGAAAAATTTCACATGGACTAAATTTTGACAGTATTAGTTATTTGCTTAATTTTCTGAATGCTATTTATAAGGGTTTATTAGTCACAAACATTTATTTCCAAATTAGTCATACAGCAAATTCTGAATTAACTTTTATTTCATACATGATTTAAAGTGAAAGTTTAGTAGGGCCTTTGTAAAATGTAGACATGGATGGCAGACGCGGACCAGAGTGGATGTAAAATGCAGACGTGATCCACTGTCCACCTCTGCCATCCATGTCTTCATTTTTATAGAATTCCCAAGATTTCTGAAGATTTTGAAAGTTGTTCCAACATAATTCTCCCTAAATGATTGATTGCTAGACTGCCAAAGATTTCCCACAGTGGTCCGAAGGTGTTTTGACTTCAAGTGATTTTATCTCAAGCTTTTATTTATTATTTCTGCCGTCAACCTCATTCCCAGGGAGCGGTAAGATGAGAGACCCTCGGAACAAGGTTGTTCTGCCGTCTGCATTTGTATTTTACAGTCCCAGTGTAGTTCAGGTTTTTGTAGTGTTGCACAATGTAATTTTCGGTTGATACCATGGGTTGGGTATGGGATTAAAATTGATTAAAAAATGTAATATAAAATTGTTGTCGGGTATAGATGACTTTCCTTGTAACAAAAAAAAAAGATAGTGCTGTAAGTCCAGTGTTTCTTTTAAAAGAAAAATTAATTTTAGACATCCCCCTTTTAATGCAGTGGGCATTGGAACCAATAAGATACTGGGCACACCTGATCACTTAGTAATCTGAGTCAGTTTTGGAATTAAATGTGTTGATGATGTTTGTATCTGCCTGTTACAAAATATCTCTTTCTCTTTATCTAGATATCTTTATAGACTACATTAGAACCTCTGTTAAATGGCCACCTTTAAAACAGCCACCCCGTATTAGGCAGCCAGTAATCAAAGTCCCAATGAGGGTTCTTCTATCCTGTTTCTTCTATTAACCGGCCAGCCCCAATTTAGTGACCACTATCCATTCCACCAGTCGAAACTACCCTTGGGGAAATGGATAAAGGCTGATTTACACTAGAAAAGCACCAAGGTCTGTCAAGGTGGCCTTTATGCCCATTTCCTTTCATAGACCAGGTGACTCAACAGGAAGAGTGCATCCGTATGATTTGCTTCTGGTAGCAGGTACATGTACTAGAACAACTGCATCCTGTGAGAAACTGATACCTAAACACCCTACCTCCCTGAAAATAAAATCCCGAGTATGTATTATACCCTACCCCTCACCTGTTGGGGTTCGTATGCTCCCTAAGCTACATGGGAAGCCAGTTGCGCCTTCATTGCGTCACGTCAAAGTGCTCCCTAAGCTACACGGGAAGTCAGTTGCGCCTTCATTGCGTCACGTCAAAGTGTAAGAGGAACATGAAGTAGAGTCTCAACCACTGTCCGTAAGTACTGATGGCTCACAAGCTACCGGGTTTTTTTATGTGTCCATGCTTTCACGTCTTCTTTCGAAGAAGGGTGGACATTTCCTCTCGGTCTGGTACCGCAGGATCATGGTTTTTTCTTATAACAATTCTTCAGAGTTTAGTGACACTGCTATGAAGACTAAAACGGTGACCGTGAGTTCCTCTCGCCCTCCACCAGGTGAGTTATTTCGCGTGAATCATTGACGATTCCAAAATATTTTTTATTGATTGCAACTTCTTGGAATCTAATCTCCACCGACCATGCATCGTTTAGCAGATCTGAATTTTTTAACAGTTTATTACCTTTAAAAACGTTTCATTGTTTCATTATCGATCTTGACACCATAAACACTCTATGATATCAGCGTTTTATTTATCAAATTAATTTGCTACAGACGTGAGGAAGTAAGCTGAAGTCAATATCGATCTCGATTGATTAATAGAGTAACGATCGTCAGATCTTATAGCAATCATTCAAGGCTGGTTTTCACTAGCGCATAAGCACAAGCATGCCACTCACTGACACTAGCCCTGTTGACTGGCCCTGCATGCGGCAGGCAGTACTCGGGTCCAGGACAACACTTGCCTACTTGCCAACCCTTTCTCCCGCACTTACATGTATGTTGTCTTTTCTATTGTGCATGAACATTAGAATTAACACATACAACCCCCTGTAAGCTAAAGTGCAAGTGAAAACAGCAGCGACAAGCATAAGCAGAAGCAGAAACATAAGAAGAATGAATCCACTTATTTGTGTTATGCTGTTTTACCAGCAATGCACTCAACATAAGCATGTTACTGGTGGAAACAGCAGAAGGCAGATAAGTGGGTTTGTTCCTCTTAGTATGTTTTTATTCTTACAAAGTACCTCATTATAAACCAGCAATTTGTGGGTTACAAAGTACATCATTAAGAGCAGAAGTGACAAGAATAACTATGTGTCAGAATTTTGATAATAATAATAATAATAATAATAATAATAATAATAATAATAATACTAATAATATTTTCTGTAGATTTTATGTAATGGACAAGCTAAAGAGGTGTATGTTAAGCATACTGTCCCTTTGTTTTTATTCCTCTGTTCAGTAACACTTCTCACTGTGGAACACTTGAAGGACTCTTGTCCCTTGCAGCTGGAATGGGCAGAAAATACTTCACTTACCATCTCTGAGTAGGTTACAGTGTGCTCTAACTGAGAAAATAATGTTTTGTGCAGTTTCTATTATGATTTCCTTTACTTAGTGTTTAGCCAAAGCAAATTTAATATAACAGTCATCTCCATTATTTTATACATAGAATCTGGGCGATCAACACTATGCATCTGCACAATAATATTACATACATGTAACTTCATGAGAGATGCAGACCTGTTAAGGTATCAGCCAACCCAAAATTGACTGTTTTTCATAATTTTGGATTTCTATATGTTTTGATAGATCTTGGGAGTAGCTTTCATTTCAAAAAAATTCCACAAAAAAATGTTTTTCATACGGGAAGTTATTGAGCGAAAACAATTTTGCTTGACGCTAATCCCATTATGGTCGAAATTCTGTTTTTCCTTGTTTCTTGAAATCAAATTTAGGCGAGATGTGCATGCATTTTGAACTCCTAGTCGGCAGCCCTTAGATCAATTTGACTGAAATTTGGTCAAATTGTTGTCAGATAGCTCACCTACAAAACCGTGTCTGCGAATTTTAATTTGTCTTTTCATTTTAAAGTTATAGCCTATTTTCCACTGGCGGTGGCAATAATTTCCCATCCCCGAATATATCTGCTTGTAAAAATAAAACGAGCGCGCTTTCGAGAAATCTGAGACATGGTTTTTTAGGCAAACGTGTGAAGAAATGAAAGCCGTGTTAATCGTTTTCTTCCGTTTGTTTTTGGTGAGCGTGGAACTTAATGAATGAAAACACTTAGTTTTACAAAAACCTCCTCCTTTTTTAAGCGCATTAAAGTTTTTTACCTTTTAAAGGGAATTAGCTGTAGGCATGACTACTCAGCTTTCAGAAAATATGCGGTTTATGGGGGTTTGTCTTCAAACAATGAGCACTAGAACGATCCGCGCGCTGACGACCCCGTTGGGTTGGCTGATACCTTAAGCATTTGTCTTCCAATACATATACATGCTCAGTCTCGACTGACAGGTCACTCGTGACTAACAGTGATAAAAGTACTTGTCTGATGTGGGAACTCAAATTGCAATTGTACCACCTCCTTTACCAACAGCTGCACATGATTGTGGTCTGGTATCTTCAACAAACCCATTATGATCAGTTAATATTGATGAGCTTTCTTGTTAGTCCTCTAAGCTCTAACAACTTGCATGATGCTGGATTTATACATTATTTATACATGAAGGTTGTTTGTTTATTTCCCAGGGACCTGACTCTGACCACAGACCATTCAATAGCAAGGTATATTGCCCGCTGTTATCCTTCATTGGGTCTGTATGGAAAAAACATGCTTCAGGCATCAGAGGTGAGTAGAGCACGATTGACACTGCACATAATGAATGATCAATTTAACCCCAAAGAGTGATCATTCAGAGATGGAAATAAGGGAAAACAGATTGATAGGTGATAAGCAGCTAGCTTTGTCCAGTTAACGTTTTTATTTTATTCCTGTGAAATTTTACTATATTATTTCATTTTTGGCTGGCAAATTTGATCGGTAATTACCGATCACCGGCCGTTATTTCCATCCCTAATCATTGTTTAATTGATCCCTATAATAACACTGCTCAATCAAACATACATGAACATGTTAAGTTTGTGATAAAAAAAAAATTAGTGTTCAACAAGTAACAAAGGATTTGATCGCTGAACAAATTCTCCTGATCATCACCATAGAAAATGTATGGAAAACAGTATGGGGAAACTACATGCTGATATTTAGATTAAAGGGAACCTTATTGTGGTCATATATGTATTTTTTTATTAACAGGTTGACCATTGGTTGGAGTTTAGTGTTAACTCTTTGCAGAAGGCCAGTGATGTCAGCAGCGCCCTCCATCGCTTGAATAAAAGCCTTGCACCTGTTGCTTTCCTTGTTGGGCACTCTGTGACTTTAGCAGACTTTGCAGTATGGGGAGCATTAAAAGGTTTGTTAAGTTAGTTACTTGTAATAAACTCATAATGATTCATCTCTAGATCCTGCAGGATACAAATTTTAATCTTGGAAAGTACATGTAATTGGTTGAGTATTTTAAGTTTAAGCTGGTAGTCAAGTGGACAACAACAGATGATGACGATAATGATTAAGATGGTTTGATGATGATGATGATGATGATGATGACAATGATGATGTAAATCAAGAGAAAAAGAAAACAAAAACAAAGATGTTTGTCATACCAGATATGGACATGTACATGTTGTATAAGTCGTGATTTCATACATTTATGCATTATAGCGAGGATTTTTTTTTTTAGTGAGTGGCAAAATAGAAAACCTGATCAAACCTGGCAGCTCTTTCGAGCATGTTGCTCGCTGGTTGACCTTCTGCAGTGCTCAATCGCCATTCTGTAGTGTGTCGGAGAAGCTTCCAAGTCAAGCTGGTGATAATGGCGGCCAGCTGGGGGTGAGTCAGAAATTAATACAATCATACACTACTTAAGTGTAATAATCCCAGGTTTCCATGGTCACGGAAAAATCAGGGAAGAGCAGATTTTAAATTCTTAGCCAGGGAAAAGTCAGGGAATTTTACTTTTACAGTAGCTTGCCATTATACTGTTAGGGAAGTAGAGTCCTTTTTAATAAAGGTAATGTTTCAAAACATTTTTGCAATAGACTTTATTGCTGGCATCATCAACTCAGGATTGTCTTGGATGGTCAGTGAAAACTTGGTTTGTGGTCAGCAAAAAGTCAAAAAAATGTCATGGAATTTTTTTCTTTCCGAATGAGAAGCAATCCTGAATTACTATCACTAATGCGGCATTACTGTACGTGAACATGACTGTGTATTATGTAGTATCATGACTACAGTGTAGCTTGTGGGCAGGGATATTTTGGGCGAGTGAGTGCACATATTCCAGCATCAAATGTTTAGGCCGCCATCTTGGATTAGGCAAACAGTGGAGGCTTGCATTGGGGTGAGGAAAAAATGCCAAGGGAGTCCCAACTCTCCACGTTTTGCGAATCCAAAATGGTGGCTAAACACTTGAATGAGGAATACCTCTAAAACCACCTGCACTGCAGGCTACATCATGACTTGCTTGACCCTGAAGTACAGTGGTGCTGTATGCACAATCCTTCAACCAATGCATTAAAATGTGTAAGCATTTTGGTTTATAGTGGACACCTACACCAATGACATAATTATACTTAAATAATTTATTAATGTGTCATGGCAGGGGAGAGTTGCCTGATTTGTTTCCCACTTTTTAGTCAGTTTTTGTCATTCATCTAATCAAATTCATGTAAATAAACTACTGAAAAATAATACTATTATTTTGATGTGGCTTAGACAAAGATGAAGTCAGAAGGCAAATACGTGAACCTGCCAGGTGCAGCACAAGGAAATGTTGTGACACGTTTTCCACCTGAAGCAAGCGGGTAGGTAATATTATTAATTTTACGGAAAGAGTTGATTGTCAGTTTAAGTTGTCAACACAAGTTTACAAATTTACTCCTGGCCTTAAAGTAAGGAAGCAAGTCATTGATTTGAGGCGAAAATTCTTTACCAGTACAGCTGTTGCATTTCAAAGCTAAGCTTAAAATTTCAATGTAATTTTTCAGTCAGTTTAGAAAACTGATTTTATTTTGTTTGCGTTGTATAGATACCTTCATATTGGCCACGCCAAGGCAGCTTTGCTAAACCAGTATTACAGGAACATGTATGATGGCAAAATGATCATGAGATTTGATGACACAAACCCTGCCAAGGAAAATGCTGAATTTGAGAAGGTCATCCTTGAGGATCTTGAAATGTTGGAAATCAAGCCAGATGTCTTCACGCACACATCAGATCACTTTGACACCATCATGAATTTTGCGGAGAAGATGATCAGGGAAGGCAAAGCCTATGCTGATGACACTCCTGCGGATAGGATGAAAGAAGAGAGGGAGCAGCGCATAAAATCTGCTAACCGTGACAACTGTGAGTTGGATCAAGAATGAGAAAAATTGTTTTTTTTTTTCCAGAATGCTGTCAAATAGAAAGGCCTTTTGGATTGGGCTTGTAGCTGACTCTGCTAGTGTGCCAGTCTCCTTGCACACTTTACAAGCCTTACAGTGCCTCCATGCATAAATCACTTTCTATATCAGGGTAATTCTCGCCACAGGTCACCACCCCTCCACCCACACAACTGCTACTTATCACAGTCTATTCTATCATGTGATATGTAAAAGGTATATCACTCCACCCTGGAGAGGGTACTTTTTTGTCACAGGATACCCAGCAAGAAATTAAAGAGAGTATTTCAATTCCATTCTGGATGAAGCATGTTACCGGTCACAGGATACAGTACCTAACATGAAGTGACTGATAGCATTACATGTATATTGCATGCACTATAAAGTTTTAATTATGACTTGTATGCAAATTGGCCAGGTCAGTGTTTTAGATAATTGATATCATTATACCTGTTTTCCTCAGCTGTTGAGAAGAACCTGGAAATCTGGGAAGAGATGAAGAAGGGAACAGAATACGGACAGAGATTTGCTCTAAGGGCTAAACTTGATTATCAGTCAGAGAATGGCTGTTTGAGAGATCCCACAATATACAGGTGCAAACCGGAAGAGCATGTGCGAACTGGATTGAAGTACAAGTAGGCGATTTTTTTAATATTTGTTCCTTTGTGTTTTCAACTTTATCATGAATATATATTATGTAGTATGGTACATGCACTTGTACAATTTTATTAAAGATGCTGGCTGAAAAGTACAGGAGCTTGAATTAAATTTGATTTTGCATCCGTTATTAACTGTTGATTTGTCACCCAGGGTGTACCCCACCTATGATTTTGCCTGCCCCATTGTTGACAGTGTTGAAGGAGTCACACACGCACTGCGGACCACAGAGTATCATGACCGTGATCCACAGTACTACTGGTTTATTGAGCAACTGGGTGAGATGATCCTTCTTGGTAGCTTTAGTTATATTTTCTTGCACTTTTTACCATCTGATGGGAAATTTAAGTCTTAGTGCATTGTACATCCAAACAAACTATTAGAAAAACATAAAAAAGGGCAAAGGGCATATTTGACAGTTCTGTTGCGTCTTCTATTGTCCCCTCTGTCAATGGTGGAGCATGCTTTATGCTGTGAGAGCTGCTGCATTGCCTTCAGCATGACTGTTGATGAAATTCTGCAAATATATCTGGTGTCAGTCTTATAGTAGCTTCCTTTTGCAAAAGGGAATAAATGGGCTAGTTTCTAAAGAAACAAATGTACTGTGGTGCTGCATCGGTTTAGGAGTTGTACGCAAAAAATTGGTATGCAATCCCTCTAAGATAGTTAATCTATGAATCTATTACATGTAGTTCATTCATTTGTGTTGCATTTCTTGTTTCCACAGGTATACGAAAACCCTACATTTATGAATTCAGCCGTCTCACACTCCAGAACACAGTGATGTCCAAGAGAAAGCTGACTTATCTTGTAGATCAAGGATATGTTGAGGGATGGTAAGTGATTTGAGTGATTCCTATTTGATAATGATGCCTATGATAAAGATCCATCACCAGCTTACGAGGCACTACGTAACTGCATTTATGATGTCATTACTTGGAATACAAACAACCTACTGATGTGCAATCCGGAAAAGACCGAAGTAATTCATTTCTCGTCAAAGTTCAATAAAAGTCTTACTATCAATCCAGTATTTCCTCTTAATAACAAAGACATAGAAATTCGCGACAAAGTACGTGACGTTGGAGTGATTTTGGACAAAAATCTTTCACTGTCCAATCATATCAATGAAGTCTGCAAAATAGTAACACTGACAATACGGTCAATTGGCCGTATAAGAAAATATCTATTCTATCGGCTGATAGTTTGAAGCGTCTTGTAAACACTTTGGTGACATCTCGCATTGATTACACTAACAGCATACTGTACGGTTCGACTGACTATGACCTGAATAAACTTCAACGCCTCCAGAACACTGCAGCACGCCTAATTAAAGGCGCGAAGAAGAATGACCACATAATGCCAATACTTGAAGAACTCCATTGGCTACCAATCAGATACCGAATACAATTCAAGATCCTGCTTCTTGTGTATAAATGTCTTCAGTCATGGATTAGCTCCTCAGTACCTAATTGAACTGATTAAACTACGCTGTCCTCCACGTACACTCCGCTCAAGTAATCGTCTGGTATTAGAAAAACCAATAATCAACATGGCTTCTGATGGTCAACGAGCTTTTAGCTACGCCAGACCGGACCTCTGGAATACCTTACCAGAACATATAAAAAACTCTAAATCAGTGAACGACTTTAAAAAAAATTTAAAAACCTATTTTTTTCAATTAGCATTTAAATAAGTATGATATGAACATCTGTCAGTCCATATGATTAGAACAGTATAGGTAGTATATTTTTTATTTATATACATATTTATATATATATATATATTTTTTTTTTTTCGTATACATATACATTTTTTATCTTATTGTAAGCGCATTGAGATTTTTAAATGCGCCTATAAGAACTTTCTACACACGGGCTAGGATTTCTTTGACATTCTAGTTCCTTAAGATTCAAACTGCTGTGTTTATTAACTCATCATAACACTTTCAAACTTGCGTGATACCAATTCATTCATTTCACACTTATTGTCTGAGTGAAAGTTTACATCGTGACAGTTACATGTAAAAAAAGTTGAAGGTTCACAGGTAGATGACGTGACTCAGGTGTAACACACAGTTATTCTTAGGATGTGGTGGAAAGGCTGTCATGCAACACTGTACGAACAAACATGTATCTTTTTGGCAGTTACAGGAAGAAACACGTTAAAGAACTGAGCCTTATTATATATTATTTTTTTGAACGCTGATTAGGGATGATCCTAGATTTCCAACTGTGCGTGGAGTTCTTAGGCGTGGCATGACTGTCGAAGGATTGAGGGAATTCATCGTGTTGCAGGTATGTGTCCATTTTTCACCTTGAGTCAAGCCAGGGCTGAAACCTCTAGTTTCAAGTTCAAGTTTATTGGTAATTATAAATGTTTTAAGTGTTTTTACACTATCCCGCAAATAGCTAATCTAGGCGGGTAGTGTTAAAGTCGTCATGTCTTGTTACAAAGAAGTCGTGAAAGCAGAAAATGAAAAAGTGAATAAATTATTAATATAAGTGAACTGATAGAAATACTGTCTGAAGGATATTAACCATTAACTATTAACTCTTGATCATTTACTTGATTATTACATAATAAAATGACTAAATTGAATATCGTATTTCTTTTCGCTCTTTAGGGGTCATCAAAGGCAAATGTACACATGGAGTGGGACAAAATTTGGGCGCTAAACAAGAAGGTTCGTGGGAAGTAATTTTATATTCACTTCACACTTTGCGCATCCTTTGGGGCTTATTCTGTACGAGGAATACTTGGAATAGGCGGTATTCTTGCTCGTTTGACACCTATAGGTATCCTGTTTTCGAATAGAAGGGAATACCGAGAACAAAATACGATTTTTTTTGCGTATTCTCTTATTCCCAAACTAGAGTAGAAATAACCACTCATGAACTCTTATCATTGTGGTTTTCTCAGGTCATTGATCCCGTAGCTCCAAGATACACAGCCCTCCAAAAAGACGAGATGGTCCCCATCTTCATACCTGAAGCGAAAGAGGAAATGAAAGAATGCCCTTTGCACCCCAAGGTTTGTTTTTTGTTCAGTTTAAATGACTTTTTGTCTTTCTTTTCACAAAAACCCTGCCTTGCCAGTGTCAGTACCTGGCGCCTGTTTGATTCATAGCTGGCATCTTTGTTTTTTTGTGTTTGCTGTCTTTTTCCCTCTGTTTTGGTTTGTTTGTTTCCGTTTTTGGGTGTGTCCTTTTTTTAAGCCGGCCAACGCGGTATTCATGCACTCGTTTACTTTACTTACGTATCGGCTTCTCCCTATGTTCTCCTATGCCTGAAAGGGAAGATATAAGCGAACACCTTGGCACAAACGAATTTCGCTTTTGCAGGTTAATTACCGTTGTCACTTATAATCTGAATCTGGATCGGTATATGATTGCTATTGTGGTCACTCGTTAATGTTTCGTTCTCGTTTGGGTGGGAAAAGTTATAAAATTATTGTCTCTTGTGCAAACAGAATCCCAGTGTGGGGAACAAAGAAGTTTGGTATGCTCCTAAGGTGTTTATAGAGGGCGCAGATGCTGTCACGCTATCTGAAGGCGAAATGGTCACGCTTATGAACTGGGGGAATGTCAAGATCACGAAGATCAACAAGTAAGTTCTCATGTCCGTCCCACACTGTCCATGCATATGACTGCTGGAACTGAAGAAACGCATAAACTGATTTTAGAAAATTCTGGAGAATGAGCAAAACTGTGTGAATGAATGGTGGCATTATTTTTAGGAGTTCATCGACTTCTTAATGCTCTTGTGGTAGAAGTCTGACTTCTGACATTTCCTTTTCGTAGAGCCCCAACAGTAGGCGTAAAATCACTGGAAGCTGAGCTTCATCTCGACAACAAGGTATGGGACACGTTTAAGGGAAACAAAAAACTAACCGTACTGACAAAAGTACGAATTTCAGTTAACGAGGTTGGACTTAGCGTTGGCGTGATGAGCTAAGGCTTTGTGCCGAAGTGGTTGCTCGAACTTTAGGAAACTGGCGAGACCTGCATGTGTGTGAACGGTAGCGTTGATTAGTCAGAGTAATTCACATTTGTTTGTGATTGTTTGACAAACTTGTGGCCACTTTCTCTACCATTTACAGTATTAACCTTCTTCACTAGGATTACAAGAAGACCACCAAGCTGACGTGGATTGCAGAGACCCCCAAAGCACCGCTGCTTCCAACGATCGCCGTCCAGTTTGATGACGTCATTTCCAAGCCTGTGCTCACTAAAAACGACGACTTCAAGGACCACATCAACAAGCAGTCCAAGGTACAAATAATGAGCTGAATGCTCCTCCACAACAAAATACACAGTAGCTTTCATCTGAATACTTACCCTGCTGGATTTCACCCACAGATTTTATCGTACAGAACAATGAACAGGGCCATAGAAAAGTACTGCTCAGTAGCTTTCGTTTGAATGGTCACACTTTAGGATTTCATCCGCAGACTCAAAAGATACAACCACCTTGTACAGCGTAATAAACAGCACCACAGGAAAGTACTGCTCAGTAGCTTTCATCTGAATAGTCACATTCATAATTTCTTCCACGTACTCAAAAGTTAGAACCACCCTAAATAACATAACAGATTGGCAGCAACAAGGAAAACACTGTTAACGTTCTTTCATTCCAATATCACTTCAACCTTAACCCATGATCTTAGCTCAAACAAGTTGAAGTGTTAACTCGGTGTTATTTGCACCCTTTTTTCTTGTCAGATAATACTTCCATCTCCTTTTTCTTCAACAAATTTCTGAAACTCTGAATTTTCTTCGTCAAGGTCAAGAAAGCTCCCCTCTAACAGTTTCTATTTTTGCTCTTTCAAAGCATGAAACAGCAATGGCCGGAGACCCTGCAATGGCATCACTGAAGAAGGGAGATATAATCCAACTACAGCGACGAGGGTACTTCATCTGTGACCAGCCCTACGAGCCTCCCAGGTTCCGAACATTTATTCACTAGATTTCCGCGATAAATTCTATTGCAATCGTTTTGGGAAGAGTCGTAGTTCTCTCGTGCTCTGTAGGGGGAGATGGGTGGGTGGGCATAGCCTGCTCAGGGTTCTCAGTAGTTTTTTGGTCAGACGGCCCAGAAATAGTTATAGGCGACTAAACTTCAGCCTGGAGGCACACAAAGGCAAATTTCATAGCCAGCACAGGCGGCTACTTTCTTCTCTACAGGCGGCGGGATTCGCCGGTTACCGGCTACTACTGAGAACCCTGCCTGCTAGCACTCCGCCTTTTCTCCAAACCTGTCGAGTTCCCATCCCAGCACGCACGTCCGCAAAACAGCGTGGTTTAGAAATTCGAGAGGGAAACCAACTGCAGGCAGTCTTGGGGGTAGGGGGACAAAATGATTGCGTGGGGTCCATTTCAAAGACTGCTGAATACTCAACCTCGTTCCTAGGGTCTCTCATCTTACCGCTCCCTGGAGCGGTAAGATGAGAGACCCTGGGAACGAGGTTGCTGAATACTGACATCCATTCCATAGTTATTTTGGAAGAGACCTGATGGGGTCAGGTGAATATGGAAAGTAGCTGCCAGGCAAATTGTTCACTGACGACAAAATAATGCGACCGTCTGACCCATAGGATGGGCGAAAATCCGCCTTGACCGGATATCAGGTCAAGATGAAAAAAGAGGAATGAAGAGACAGGCTTAACACTGAGGGGCCTAACAAAACCATCGTCGCAAAATTTCGTTTTTCCCGACCACTTAAGCGATTCACTGTGGGTTTAAAAGCATTAGTATGCGCTTCTCTTGTCAATGATTTTCCCGGCGATTTGCCTCTCGGAGTTGTTACGTTCAGTCTTGCTTGTATTGACTTTGTTGGTTCAGTGCAAATTTCGTGCAGGCTCGATTTCCGCCGCTCACTCGGGATAAAACAGCGGCTGGTAATTGAGCCCAGTTTTGTGCGCCTCCGTGTTTGTCTTCAACATTAACACGGCCTTTCTTACATCTTTCTATTGTCGTTGTTAGCCGTTACACAGGCCGTGAAAGCCCCGTGATCCTGTTTTCTGTCCCGGATGGTCACACTAAACCGTCGCCGACTGCGGGCTTGAAAGCAAAGGTGCGTAAACTTAACCACAAGTGGTCCTTTATCTCATGTGCGCGATTTTCTTTTCTTTATGCGCGTCGCGACTCTTCTGTTAATTTTCGCTTTTCTTGTTTCCGCCAGTTCAAACATTGCGTCTAGACAGCATATTTTCCTTTGATTGTTGCTTTCGTTTTAAAGTCTTTCAATTTTTGATCAACACTGCTTTTAATATGCGTCGAGAACAGAACCGGAAGACTAACAGTAACTTTTCAAGAAGGCCACGGTACTTCCGGTTATGACCTGTAGAGTCTGGGCGCTAGTGTTGTATTCATCCACGTGTCTCGTACGGGCCGAACTACCGGCCGAAGTTTCGCGGAAATCGAGGTATTTTTCGAATTTTTATTGAGATATTTTGAAATTATCGATACTACCGTAGCTTGATAAAGTATAAATAAACGAGGAGGTCGTATTTTATCGGGAAATGACGCCTTTGTTTGCTCGAGTTGCGAGGGTAAATCGCATTGAGAATTCTTCGATGGCGAAAATATTCCAGACTAAAACAGGCCATTGTTTACTTCACAAGATGCTTTCAATTAATGTTATACACGCAATTTAACAGTTGTCGTTGCCACGTAAGCGCAAATAATTTTCAGAGTTTTTGTTGTCAAAAGTTCTATTATTTTCAGAATTGTTATCGAATCGTTTTTGGTCGCATGCGTGCGGTTACTATGAGATGGTTTCTAATTAATCAATTCGGTCTTCATTGGTAATTTTTTTATGTGTTGATCAGAAATTTTCAACCTGAAATTTCAGTGTGGCAATTTACCCACCGGGTCTTTTATTCAATAATTTTGAGTGTTTCAAGATTTACTGAATTTTATCATTTGTCATAGCTGCCCGATCATGGGCACTCAAGCAGAAAATTAATTGTTGTGCAAAATTCGAGAAAGCTGTTTTCCTTGTGTAAAACATAGTGTAACATAGCGGCACCAAATTAGCACCTATTGTATATTACATTTCGCATATGCATATGTAAGTAGGTTGGCACGTTATGCATGTGACATAGCGGCACCAAAGTAGCACCTATTGTATATTACATTTCGCATATGCATATATAAGTTGGTTAGCACATTATACAAAAGAAGAGAGCACACAACCACGAGGTGTGTGTGAATAACCAGAATAAACTTCATCGACATCCGACTACACATAGAGCAAATTAATTGGGGACAGGAGTATGTAAAAAATAAACCAAAATGGAAAAAGAATTTATTATAATTCTAACTGTTTTTATAAATATACATGTATGTACCTCTGAAAATAGCAATAGGAATCAACTGAGGTGAAATAGCTGTCTGAGCAAACCAAAGCAGACCTGTGGGAACCTGATTATTTTTTTTAATCATTTGAGTGAAAATCTATATATTTAGGTGGCAGTAGACGTAAATTCTAACAAAGTTGGCAGCAAATTTTGCCGGTTGCCAGCCATAGAAATGAAAATGTATTTCCATTTTGTTTCATGTAAGAATACCCAGGAAGCAGGAGGTCACAAGAAAGGTGAAAATAAGAGAAAAGACAAAGGAAATAAGAACAGCAGCGAACCCGTCATGAATGGAACGGAAGTTGCCAAACCTGCCGCATCAACTGAACACATAGAGAAGCTAAAAGGAGAAATCACTGCACAAGGAGACAAAGTTCGTAACCTCAAAAGCTCTGGAGCAGCTAAGGTAGTATGTCTCTGAAATCTTGTGGTTAACAGGAAACAGCAGCCTTTTAGACAAAATGTTTCAAGTCAATCTTTTCTTAAAGCTTATCTTTGCTTGTTATTGTCATTCTGTTTTGGAGAGAACAACTCACCAAACAAATTGTCGTGCAATGGCTTCTATGCAAATGAGAATAGGCTTGAAGTTTTATGTCCAATGTCAGTCTACAAATTCTATTTTTAGGAAGAGGTAGATTCTGCAGTTGCTGAACTCCTGAAGCTGAAAGCTGATTATAAGAACCTAACAGGGGAGGATCTTGCTGGTGGCAGTGGGAAAGGAAAGAAAGACAAAAAGAAAGATGCTGGAAATAAAAATGAGAAACAAGACTCCAAACCTGCAAAGAAGCAAGAAAAACCAGTACCAGCTACAAAGGGGGTGGAGAATGGCGACATTGATAGCACAGGGAAAAAAGTTACGAGGTACAGTGGGTGGACTCCAGTTAAAAAGCATTCTGAAAAAGGGGTATTTATTAATATTTGGCCCTAAATCCAAATCTCTCTGAACTCATACTAATTGTGTTGGAAATAAAGTTCTTTACATTTAAAAATGCTATAGTTGTAGTCAGGCATGATAATAAGAAATAAAATTGTTGTCACTGACTAAAAAACTTTTTGTAAGGATGTTTCGGTTAAAATACTATAACCTTCTTCAGCAATAAAATGGCTACAAATGCAAATGAGTGCTTTAAAGGAGCCATAGAAACGTCACTTTGGATTGCCAAGGGCCATGTAAATGTCAGGAATGTAAATGTGTTCATTGATGGCATTCGGGTCGCTAATTGAGTGCCACGCTTCTAAAAATAATCTTTTTGACCATTGGGAACAGTGGTCAATGATCTTGATATCGTCAAGGTCAAAATTATGATTGTTTTTTATACAATGTTGGGTCAATAAGGAATTCATATCTCCCGTGTAAATCGCTCTCTTGTGTTCTCTAGTCCTGGATCTTAGGGCCCTTGATGTTTGGCCGATATTATATATCAATTTATTAGAAGCTGCCAAAGTACCACTGTTTCTACAAACCAGTCTCAAACCAGTAGAGGTTTCGTCATTTTGCCATATCTCCAAGGAATTTCAGAAAAAATTGCAAGAACTTTAAATCAATTTAATATCAATGTTGCTCATAAACCCGTAATGACCGTTGGCTCCATTTTAAAAAAACCTAAAGAAAAATTTAATAAGGACTTATCGACAGGAGTGATCTATAAAATTAATTGTAAAGACTGCGACAAAGTTTATTAAAGTATGAATGTTAATGAGGCATTATTTATGGTATTGTGGATGGCATTTTTTCTATGGCTTTAGGTTGGGCCTGGAAGCAAGAAAAGAGGAAAATCTAAGTGACTGGTTTTCTCAGGTGTGTGCTGTGGTTAATTTGTATTAGTTTTGAAACAATCTCAGATGCTGAGTTAATATATACATAAATGAAACAAACCTTTTGCCCCAATAATATTATTGTCCCAAATTTTGTGCTTTTGCACGTAAAACAAAATGTTCTGATTTCCAGTGGAAAAAAGTCTAGGAACTTTGGGTTCTTGTACATCCCTACATTTGCAAGGAATTTGCTTTGTAATTTCACTGAATTGAATATGACAAATTGGTCAGTGTAGATGATGGTTCTGTTTTTGTGAAGAATTCACCACCATACTCAGCTTGGCAGTTATGGAACAGGTTTGGATTATTGTTTGATGAAATTACAGCATTCTGCTCTTTTGCTTTGTTGATCAAGGCTACCATTTTGCTTTCAGGTCATTACCAAGTCTGAAATGATCGAATATTATGATGTCAGCGGTTGTTATATTCTGAGACCATGGTCCTATGCCATATGGGAGCGGATAAAAGGTAAGTACAAAGTTTCCAACATTGGACCATCAGATTAAAATTAAAGTTCAGAAAGGTGAACATAACATTCCTAAATAAATACATAATCATTATTATTTTCTGAGCAGTCAACTATTGTTAATGACAACTCCTCCTCTCTTTTGACAGACTTCTTTGATGCGGAAATTAAAAAGCTTGGAGTAGAAAATGTGTACTTTCCAATGTTTGTGTCTCAGTCTGCTTTGGAAAGAGAAAAGACGCACATTGCAGATTTTGCACCAGAGGTAAACATTTTAGTTGGAGTGAAAGCCAATAGCTTTTTTAAAATATGATGATATGTTGCTCAAGATTCTTATCATTTCTGCTTCATTTACTGTACATGTACATGTAGGTATCGAGAGTTGGCTCCCTGATGAGTCGAAACAGAAGTACAAAATGCGCTTGTCTTTGATAGCTTACACTGTACCAATCAAACATCAGTCTGCCGCTCAAATTCTAATGTCCAGTTACTTAACCAAAGTTTAGAAAATCATGGTGCAAGATCTAGAACATCTATCCTACTGTGTTGAGTGCAGGGGTATAACTACCCGGACGCACAGATATACGTGCGTACCTGACCTACTGTGTTGGGTGCAGGGGCATAGCTACCCAGACGCACACACATACATGTAGTTGCATACCTGAAAAAGTTGAAGAAAAGAAAAAAGAAATAAAAAAACAAACAAACAAACAAAAACAAATTAGCGAGCAAATAGCGAGCAGGAAGCAAGTAGGATGGTAAAGACTGAACAAGTTGTGGTTACCTCGTTTTGATACCCTTAGATCGGCCTGCCTTCGTAGGAGGCTATTGATTTGCCAGGCTTCCAAACCTTACAGAAAAGGGGATAGAACACATTTTCGAACTGCTATCGAAAAGACATGTACACACATGTACCATTTGATAAATTCAAATGGAATTCCTCAGACTTCGTAGAAACACTCGACTTTGCCCAACGAAATTGAAAATTGAAAACAATACTTTAACAAAATTTTGGGGAGCAAACAAAGTGTGTAATGGGAAATGTAGAATTGGCAAATAAAGATTAGGGAGACTTGGGGGTGGGGGGAGAGGAAGGGATGTGGAAAACTGTGTGAACCTCTGGAAAAATTCTTGCTATGCTCCTGGAGTGGTCAGTTTTACATGTATCTACACAATCTTCAAAGTTTCAGGATAACTGTGTTGCATGTATTTCTGCGTAGGTTGCTTGGGTAACCAAGTCTGGTCAGTCTGAGTTAGCAGAACCAATTGCAATCAGGCCGACAAGTGAGACGGGTAAGTTCACACGGAGTAGTTTCAGTATTTCATTTGCTATTTATTGTTATACAATGGATGGTGGAAACCTCGTGTTGTGATTGGTCCAGATGAGTTTGTGATTAAAGGAGTTTAAATGTAGAAACAAATGACGTCATGAAATTAAAGAAAGTAGAAAAGCAGTGAATAAAGCAAATAGATTCCACTTTGATGACGCACGGAGGACGTCAAAACGTGGTAAGAACACCAGTCACGCCAAGGGCCTACAGCTCCCAACGTACTTCAGTGTACGGACAAACGTCATTGCACGGACGTTTGACCACAGGGTATCCACACATACTGTGTGACCTTTTGTATCTTGTATGGGAATATCGATCATATAATCGTAATGTATTCCGGTGAATATAAAATAAACGTATTTTTACCTGAAATGCTGTGTGTTGTCGTTCTTGAAGCTGAAAACGGAGAATTTGTGCGATTTGGTGAACGTCCAACGCAAAATCCACCGAATCGCAAAAATTCGCCATTTTCAGCTGCAGGAACGACAACACACATTATTTCAGGTAAAAATACGTTTATTTTGATCTCAAAAAAATATTCATCGCAGTAGATTACGATTAAAAATGATATGAACATTTTCGATATTTCCATAAAAGATACAAAAGTACACGCACTTTGTGTGGTCTTCCTGTGGTTTGACGTCATCTGTGGTTGTCATAGTACACCTGCGCTGCCAAATGGAATTTGTTTGATTAATAACTACTTCTTTTATCCTGAATTGAATGGCTGAAGGCATGACAGTATTGTGCCGCATTTTTAAGCCGTTTCTTTTCCTTCGCCCAAAAGTGCCTAAATTTTTGCATGTAGCCTTAAATATGACATCGCTGCATGTTTCTTTTCTGCACGTTGAACCTTGATAAAAAGAAGAATATGTAGTAATTTCAACTTCGTCTTACATTCCCAGTTATGTACCCCGCCTACGCAAAGTGGATCAAATCACACAGAGATCTGCCACTCAAACTCAATCAGTGGAACAACGTTGTGGTGCGTGAAAGATTTTCTCTCCTCTCATCGTGAATCTTATGTTATTCCTGGCTTTTCAATTCTACTTTATTTTGTAGAGATGGGAGTTTAAACATCCTCAGCCATTCCTTAGAACACGAGAGTTTCTATGGCAAGAAGGGCACTCAGCTTTTGCCTCTTACGATGAAGCAGTCGAAGAAGTAAGTGTCAATCTGATTTCACCCATGATCACGTGTTCCGTGTGAAACAAAATTTATTTCCGTTTCGTACCATTTTTTTTCCCCACAGGTTTATACCATTTTAGATCTTTATGCACAAGTTTACACAGATCTCATGGCCATCCCAGTGATCAAAGGAAGAAAAACTGAAAAAGAGAAGTTTGCTGGTGGTGATTTTACAACTACAGTTGAGATCTTCATCGCAGCCAGTGGACGTGGAATTCAGGTTGCTCGATGTTTAAGTTTTAAATTGCATTGTTAAAACATAAATTCTGACCACTTGCTTCGTTATGTTTTTTTTTCAGGGTGCGACGTCTCACCACTTGGGACAAAATTTCTCCAAGATGTTTGAGATTGTGTTTGAAGATCCTGACCCAACAAAACAGGTAAATTCAAATTATCTGTCAAATTATTATCGTCCGTAATTTCTAGTCTTGTGGAGTCCCACGCCGACAATGCATGTTAACAGAAGATGCAGCGGCATTTCCAAACTTTATAACTGTATACTTAAATCATCATCGTCATCGTCATCGCCATCATCATTCTCGTCGTCGTCATGTCGTCGTCATCGTCATCACTGTCGTCGTCATTACCATCAGCCCTTATTGTGCCACGTATTGCACAGGGAATACTTTTCACTAGTACTGCAAGGTTGTCATTAGGAGACGGTAGCTAGCGGATTTCTGCTGGACCACTTTGCACTGGCTGCGATTGCCCCAGAATGCAGGAAATCAGTTGCATTTGTGAGCTTCATGCTCATTATAATTTGCAGCCTCCTACTTAAACCCATTCATCCATATTCTTAAAATCCTAGTGACAACTCTGAGTAGTCTTACGTTGTTGGTAATTTCTTGTGTGCGCGATTGCAGGACAAGAGATATGTCTATCAGAATTCCTGGGGTCTCACCACTCGAACGGTTGGAGTCATGACAATGGTGCATGGAGATAATCAAGGTCTGATCCTTCCTCCCAGGGTAGCGTCTGTTCAGGTAATAGTAAAATTCTTGTTACAGATAACCCTATAAACCTTAATAGTGATGAGCGTCAAATTTTGCCTTGTAATATCAACGCTTTATAAGGGCAGGGCCACACAAGATCAAATGTGTAGGAGCAAGAAATAAGGCACTTAAATGGCGACTTAGACGTCACTGTTAATAGTCAACAATTGACTCGGGTGATTAACTATAGATATCTGGGAATAGAGATTGACGAGGCATTTGGGTGGCAAGCCCAAGTAGATGCCATTTGTAAAAAGGTAGCTGCAGGTCTAAGCGTATTCGTTCTCTATAGTGCCTCGCCAAACCCTACTAAGAATGTATGAAGCTGTAGTCGCTCCTAATTTTGATTATTGCCCCGAACTTTGGGGTTGTATGAGAAAGGGCCTGTGTGACAGACTCCAGAGATTGCAAAACAGGGCTGGGAGAGTTATAACTTTTAGTGATTATAATACAAGATCTGCGGATATTCTCCAAGCCTTAGGATGGGATACCCTTGAGCAAAGACGCTCTGAGCAGCTCGCAATAAGTGTTCCTAAATTTCTGAATAACCTTTACCCTGAGAGTTTAAAGAACATTTTCAAACAAACCTCCAGGGTTCATTCCTATAACTTACGAGGAGCTTCGAACAATGTTTTTGTACTTAGGCCCGGTAGTGAAGCTGCTAAGCAGGTTTAAGCTATAGGGGGGCAGTCATGTGGAATGGCCTAGAAAATGTGCTCAAAGACGAGATAAATCTCAACTCTTTCAAGTCTGCCCGTCTTCGAACCGGGGATTGCCTTGAGGGAGTTGCGGTAGAATTTAGTTTTAGTTATATAGTAAACATTTTGGGTTGATTTTTGTGTAATTAAGTATAGGATAGTTTTCTTAATATATAGATGTATTTTTAGTATTAGTGTAGTTTCATAAGATTTGTTATGTAAACGGCTCACTGGAAGAGCATTTTTAGTGAAGTGATACCGTAATGAATAAAGCTTGATACTACTGCGTCTAGATTTAAATTTTGATCTTATGGTTTAAAGCGTTCGACAAGTACGAGAAGGTACGATTTTTCTCTCGCATTCTACGAACTCGCACGGCATAGCAGCCACCAACCGAAGGAGAAAAGGATAAGCTCTTCTTATTAAAATACATCTTTTTTTCTTGGTCTTCAGGCGGTTATAATCCCATGTGGTTTGACTGTGTCATTACCTGAGGCAGACAAGAGCAGATTGCTTGACCATTGCAAAGAACTCGAGGAGAGATTGAAAGAGGCTGGAATCCGAACAAAAGGAGATTACAGGGATAACTACTCGCCAGGCTGGAAATTCAACCACTGGGAATTAAAGGTAAGTTACGCTATGTTATGTTAAAGATCTCAGTGCAGAAAAAGGGGAAAGTGACAGTTTGGCTTCAAATTGCTCAACTGTATCTAACTAAATTCGCTCATTTTGCATACTGGTCATAGCAATGGAGACGTTGTTTTGTGTTAATTTTGTCATGTAGTCTTAAGGCGAGAAATTGATGTGGTGGAAACAAAAACGGAAAGGGTCTAATGCGCGGTTTATTTGTTTTGTCTGGCTTGGCTTCTTCTGTTTGACAGGGTGTACCTTTGCGCATTGAAGTCGGCCCTCGGGATATGAAGGCAGAGCAAGCTGTCCTTGTTAGACGAGACACCGGAGAAAAGGTAATTAACCCTTACACTCCTGGGAGTAATGTAATTTGTTTACCCACGGAACACCAAAGAGCTCAAAAGAACTCGTTCAAACATGTTCGTGCAGAAAATGTTGAAAATGTTGGTTTTTGGGGAGAGGGGAAAACCGGAGTACCCAGAGAAAAACCTCTCGGCGCAGAGAAGAGAACCAACAACAAACTCAACCCACATATGGCGCCAAGACCGGGAATCGAACCCGGGCCACATTGGTGGGAGGCGAGTGCTCTCACCACTGCGCCATCCCTGCTCCCCAATACGTGACCAATAAGTAACTTCTCAACTAGGGAATATTATTTGATTTAACACCCAATTCTCAGAACTAACATTCTAAGCAGTGTATGGCACACAGTAATGAAAACTACTATTGAGATCGTGGGAGTAAGAGGGTCTCTTATTCCTTGGCATTTTTGTTGAATACTATCCACGTCTTACATCTTCTACAGTTTTAGGTATCCTGTTCCACTTCACTTAGAGTGAAGCACTGAAAACCGGCATGACAACGGAGAGAGGCCATTTTCGTATTCATTGTAGTTAAAAACAGCTTCCTTGAAAACGAGTCATTTACTTCCTGTAGTTCCCTCTTGACTATGTGATAGCTTAGAACAAGCGGTCAAACTGAAGACAAAAACGGCGTTAGTTTCCAGAGAAACTGTAGTGTCGACCTGTTAAAGGAATTAGAGTAAAGGAGTGCGGCGGACGGTGGTATGAATGCTTGATTTTATCAGCTGAGTTGGCAAGGTATATTACTCACTGTAAAAGAGATTTCAAACCAGGCGGTATGAGCACTACACCCCAGCAGTAAGCTGAAAGCCATAGGTGCAGTACTTCATTTCTCCTGTGACGTTTATTTGTAGAGTTCTGTCAAGCAAGCATCTATTGAGGGGAGCATCAAAGAAATCCTGGAATGTATCCATGGTGACATGTACAATAAGTAAGTTGAGCTTGCATTTGTTTTTCGTTCTTGCTCTTCGCTCACGGTAAACTTTGGAGTGTGCTAGAGCCAGGCCCGTTTGAAAAGATAGAAGAATGTTAGTAAAAAAAAAAAAAAAAAACTAGTAATAAGTGAACAAGTGAGTAAAACTTGAAGACTGATGTTTAGTAAAAAGGACTTTTGTTTCCCCGTTCAAAGAGCCAAGAGGGAATTACAGGAAAACATGACGGTGGCACAGACTTGGTCGGAATTCAACGACATGCTGGATAAGAATAAGGTTTGTATTGAAATTGTTCCTTCATCTGAAGTCAAACAGAAAATGAAAGTTTCAAGTGTCAGTAAGTCAGAACGAGTGCTCAAGACAATTGACAGTTCTGAGGTTTGGAAGAAGAGATGTGAGATGTTCAGTAGTGTAGAAGCTATTGCCACATTACAGGAGTTATGTTATGGTAGGTTGTATCAAGATTCTCAGGATGCGTTCTTTCGTGGCTTTTCTGGTTTAGGAATTAGTGGATATTTGGTTTCCAGAAGAACGTATAATTCCGACGACGGGATTCTTTCTGTGGCGTTGACCCGACGCCTGAGCGCCCCTAATAACATTTCAGCAAAGTGTCATTTTCATTTTAGATCATCCAGGCGCCTTTCTGTGGTGAAGGGGATTGCGAAGGAAAAATAAAAAAGGACAGTGCGAGGTATTATACTGAATTTTCGCTGTGATACTACAGACATGGCTTAAAAGGAATACTTGTAAGAACCTTTTATAGCCTGAAAAGTGACACAGATTTTATTTTCCTTTGGGATAATAAGTCATAATGGAAGTATCAAAGATGACATAGAGCTAGTTAAAATAACTCTGAAGACCACTATAGCATCTTGTACTTACACCGGGTTCCGGCTTCTTTCGTTGTTTAGTTGCTCAGATTTCGTTCGAATCTCAGCCCATGTACCTCAGCGTTATTCTTATCTGGCGTTTTTGTGGGATTTGTGACATAAAATGTAACGTACAGCGCCCTTACAAGGGTTTTGTTTTCAAGTTACAAAATGCCGTCGAAGATTATCAAAAATTGGGTAACTTTTTCTTCAAAATGTTACTCGCATTCAGCACTTGGTTCTCTAATTGTTAACTTTTAAATAAACGTGTAAACAAACGAACACCCTGTTCCAGGTCCTCGGATAATTTAAGTTAAAAAGGGTTACGTTGGTTTGTCACTTTACGAAAAATCAACCCGTTAATAAATCCTAAGAGTGATCACCGCCTTATTTCTCCTAACATTTTCACTGTGTGTTCGATCCAAAAATATGAAGAGAGAAAAAGAGGCGCTCTGGTAAAAACAATATCAAGTCTCAATGTGGAAGCAAATTTTCCTCAGTTACTATTAACAACTGTTGAAAGGCTTGAGGAGAGTATTGATGTTGATGTCAGGAATGAAAGTGTTCACTGCGTTCTTCTTTTAGGGACCAAGATCTGGAGCCCGGAGCCCCCTCGATGGGCGCCAAGAGCCTGTGTATCCCGTTTGAACAGCCAATGGAGATCACCGCCGACACGAAGTGTGTGTACCCGGAGTGTGACCGGTCCCCCAAGTATTACACCCTATTTGGCAGGAGTTATTAAAACAGCTGTTACGGATCATTAGTGGACAAAATAAGATTCGTTCTCGATTTTGTTCCAGCAGTAACTACAGTGTTTCGCTATTCGATGGCGTTCTGCCACCCTGAAAGAGAGAAAACTACAATTTTGTTCACCGTGCTATGTTATTTAATCCCTCCTCACTTCGCAGGAAGTGAGAAGAAATTTCGAGAATCGTGATGTTACCGTTAAATGAGGAACAGTCCTACAACTGCTTCTTTTTATGGTAATAACAAAATAGATAAAAATATGACCAGCTTGGAACGTGTAAAAGGTGTTGGCCAATCAAATATTTCCCATCCCTTTTTACACTTTTCAGACCGGTCAGCTAAATAAACTGTAGGTTATGTGCGTCAGATAATGCTATTCACTGCGTAGTGCTCTTAACTTTTCGTACCGAGAGGCTTAACTCATTGTTCTAGTTCAATTCAAAACTTTCTTATGGTGAGTGGTGTTAACGTTGGGCGTTACTGCCAACAACCAGCATTGATCAGTCCGCTAAATCAGTGGCCAACATCCAAATTCTCCCTCAGTGCTGCTACTTGGTCAAACGAACAGGTCATGAGAATCTAAGAGTCGCTGGACGTTAAGTTTAGCCCAACCCGCCCGGCAATGGATCGTAACAATTATAGAAGTGACAATTGTGAGTGTAGACTTGATCTACAACAAAGGCAGTAATAAAAAAAAAAAAACTCTTCTTTCTCTAGAGATATTGATGAATGGACTGGGTACTAAAAGGGTAGGTTGAGAGAAGTGCGAAGCACCTAATTACTGAGCCGTTGACCGTAATTTGCTAAAGTTTTAATTTCAATGCAGTTTTCACGGTAGCAAGTGATAAAAGTTTAACCCTCCACTTGTCCTCTGTCCTTCTCGTCCAATGTAAATTTAAGACCGCACTGCAATTAAAATTGGCGCATTGTTGAATGAGGCCAAAATAAACATGAATGAAAGCACCTGCTATAGATATTAAGAATACATTTAGGAAGCTTGTTTGAACTGACTGGTGTGTGGAAGAATATTCATTTGAGACTTGGTTGATTTCACGGGCTGTAAAGATCAGGTAAATCCTCTTTTAAACGGAATTGATATTTTAACTGAATGAAATATTTTTTTGTGGATCTGCCGGCTGTAGAATTAGGAGTCTTACCGAATATAAACAGTTGTGCATAGCAACATCTGAAGTAGGTCTTTAATTTGTGACAAGTGTCTTTCGTCTGAAGCTGTCTGCTTGTAGATAGATTTTCTGCGAACACTTTAAACGAGACATCACCTAACTAAAGCCAAAATTAATCAAGGAATGCTATCGATGATGGTAGCCGGAAAGTAACACTTTAAACCGATAGAACGTAAAGTGCTTTAACAATCAGTGATATATCTGATATATTTATTTTCAAATAACTGTCGTTTTACTGTCGAATATGAGCACGACCGTGACATCCCTTTTAATAAAGACTCCGAACGTGGAATCATCATCTTCGTGCGGAGCAGAAAAAGCCTTGGGTAACTATGGAGAAAATGTTTACTTCTGTCAGCATGAAAACAAGCGATAAGTGAGTTTCGGTATTTTTGTTCTATTCTAATTCATAAAAGCAAAATGGCTTTGACGATTTTAAGCGAGACGAGAGACGAGACGAGTAGGGTTAATGAGTCTATATCCACAAAAAATTTATTCGATGTTATACAGGTGTAGCGCACTGTTACCAAAGAACAGGTGGATGGATTCGGAGTTGCCAAACTGATGTCATTAGAGACTCCTAGTTTATTTTTCCGAGCATTTTAAAAATTGATTCATAGGTTTGAAGTTAGTATTGTTTCGTGACATTTGGGGGGTCCAGCGATTGGGTGGTGACCCTCGACTCTGTCAGTATGATTCGTGACCCCACGAAAAACCAGCGTCGGACAGTCAATAGAATTTTCCATATTTCATTCAATACGTTGCCTGATTATTTTACTAACAAGTAATTGTCTAAATAGTCATGACATACATTCTCATCTAGTTGACAATCCTCATCTCAAGACTGTGTATGAATGTTGGATCGTCTAGATCGTTCTTGATGGCTCTTTAACCATTTACTCCTGAAAAGACATTTGATTTCGAAGTTGGACATAAAAATGCAGCTGTCATAGTACCGAAAGCACTGAACTAGCTAGTGAGAAAACTATTTATGTACCATGTACACTCCCAAAAGATATTCGATTTCAGTACCGAATTAAGAAAAAAAAATTAACTAAAGCCGGCTTTGTTTTTGCTCTGACCGTTAAAAAAGAGGCATAGCTAATTGCAATTAACCACAGTTCAGTTCAGTTCAGTTCAGTTCTTTATTTTTCTAATAGGTATTGTTAACAAATTGGGCATGCCCACAGGTAGCAGATGCTAATCTGGGTGGGTCATGTCGTGACGTGACCACACTCAATAAAATGGACAATATTTATTGATTTCAACTGATGAGAATAACTGATATTCTTCGTTTCATTAACATTATTGATTGTAATCAATTTGTATTCAGCTGTACGTCTTCGATAATTTCAGACTAATGGAGGATCTTGACGTTCAGGCGTTTCAAGCGTCAGTTTCCAGAACGGAAGTTGACCGAGTTCTCAGACGCATCCAGGGACACCCCGGTGTCATGGCCTTAATGGTGACAAATCGTGAGGGGCTTGCACTACGGTCAAATCTGGACATCACAACCACTAAAAATTACGCATTGCAATATGGGAACCTCATAGAAATGGCCAGCTCCGCAGTACGAGAATTGGACCCTCAAAATGAGCTCCGGTTCATCAGGGTCCGGAACAAAGAGCACGAGATCATGGTAGCGCCAACTGACGATCTTATCCTCATTGTTGTCCAGCGTGTTCAGATTTCGTCATAAGTGAGCGTGCGCAATATGAACACCCTGTCTAAAATTACCTTTTTACCCGGCGTTATTTATATTGGGCCTCTATGGATACCAGCCTCCGAGCTGATTGTCGAGTATCTGGTATAAGGCCCAGTTCAGACGTCGTGCTTCTGCCGTGCCGAACTTAATTGCAATTAGTTTCAACTGTAGCACGGCAGAAACACGACTTTGATTCAGACGTCGTGCCAAATTCAGGATTACTGAAGCCACGCAACAATAAGTCAGCGGTAATGAAACAAATCCCGCCAAAATACGTTAATCCCGCCAAAATACATTAATATAATTTATGAATTTTGTTTGGCACGGCAGAAGCACGACGTTTGAATCGCTGCCGTGCCAGAGTCGGGTAGCACGACAGAGCTTGTCAAACTTAATTGCTTTGCCGAACTTAATTCAAAAGTGTGATTCAGACGCCGTGCTTCAATTCTGCCGTGCTTTTGTGGAACTTAATTCTTGAATTTAGTTCGGCACGGCAGTAGCACGACGTATGAACTGGGCCTAAGTTTAGTAAAAGTCAAATTTACTTTGAAGTCTTTGAAGTCAAAGCGTGCAGTATGACACTTTTAAGGGAAAATTGGTAAAAATTAAAATTTATTTCAGATAATGTTAAGTAGGCTTTCAACCCAGCTACGCGTTCTCAGTTGATTATGTTTGGTTCGTGAATGAGCTGGGTACTGATTTCGCCAACTAGGGTTGTTGAGTGAGTATGCCATTTCGAATTTGGTGTAGCAACGTGGTAAAACCGGCGCAAGTTTGTCTGACTTAATCGAAAACCCTTCGTACCTGTTCGAATTGGATTTCTAACTCAGTTCTCCTACAGGGATTAAAACTGAAAAGAGCACCAACAGGGCAAAACGCACGGAGGGAACACCAATCTCGTACCGGTCCCTCGCGCTTGTCCAAAAAGGATCGCGACCTCTGGGGACGAGACTGAGCGGAAACCTGAAAGTGTGCGCAATATTGTTGGCGATGATGAGAGCCCCCTCCATGTCAACGGTGGAAGCTTCAAATACTCATATAAATTATTTACTAAACAAATGGAAACTTTTTGTCGTTCTGCTGTCGAATTTGTTAGTCAAACAATTGTTACATGTAACATGTATCTGTTAGTTTTGCCAAATATGGCACTATTACTGCTCTCACCATATTTGGGCATAAGACAGTAGCCCACGCGGTTGTGTGTGGTAGGCGACATGAGTTTTTGGGGCAATGTTTAGGTTGTCCGCCTTTTTTTCCTCTTTTATGGATTTATATGGACATTGTCTTCGGACAATTACATCTGTTGATGTTAAGAACTGAACTGGAGGGTGTGCCAGCGGATACAGTAAGCTTTGAACTCTGTATTTACTCGTATCTTAGAGCTAGTTGTGTTCACTCGGATCGTGTATGTAGATTATATTTGTTTATAATAAACGTGTTTTTGTTACTTGAATGTCGCTGGTCCCACTCGTTACAAATCTTGATACACGTTCGTAACACAATTTTTATAACTGCAATGTAACACATTTTCCCCTACCCTGGAAAGACTACCACCTCATGAGCGGTTTGCGTTACTTTTCACCGCGGTTGAATTTTTGCGTTACATAAGTTGGTTACCAGTCTCCACGATCAACTCGTGCTTACATAACTCGACGAATGCATCTTTCCTTCTTTTGTCTTTCTCGTTGTCGTTTGACTCTCTGCAATGGCTAGGGAAGTAGATAAAACTTTAAAAAAGGGAAGAGAACTCTGGAGAGCTTTAAAATGTGATCCTGTTGACCACAACTTGATTCGACGTCTTCTTAGAAATGACGCGCCAGTCAATTTTAGAGAGCCCGATGTAAAGGTAAGAAAAAGTTCAGCATGTTGTATTTTAATAGCTCGATCGCCACTATGTTATCTGAGTTATGAAACTTAATCCAGCTAGAAGTGAATTCATGGAATCGTGAGGAAAGAGTCATTTTGCGACTTGGAAACGAGTTGATGTTGATTAATGTTTTTAATTTGCACTCAGACGTTCTCGATTTCCTGTCACGTCGCGATTAGACAGCGTGTATTTGTGTTATGAAAATGTTTCTCTGTGTAGTCAATGGTTTGAATATATTTCGCTTGTAATGAGTCAGAGCTGATCTGTTTTTAAGTCATTTCGAATTTTCTGCAGATGCAGTAATCTCCAGATTTCGAAGAAAGGAAAGTGGTATCTGTGAGTAGCATTTGTGTACTGGAGCGCGAGCATTTTCATTGTTCTTGGAACCAGCTGGTTGCTGTGCCATTGTCCTGAGCGTGTTGAATCTGTCTACTCTTATAATTTACTCTTACGATTGTTAGATAGCAACCAAATAATTTATTATTGAAGCTGTACATCAGACCTTTCACTTCCATATCATAGTCAACTTACTTTCCAAAACCAGTTGCAGGCATTTACCAGCCGAATTTGAAATTTCAGTTTTCAGGGAAAACTCCCAGTGTTTATACTGTCACTATCGTATTGGAATAAGTGATTATTTCTCCAACTTAAACTTTGTTTGAAAGCGTCGAAATGAAATTATTTATTCGTTATTTATAGAGACGGTATCAAACCCTTTGGTGTCTGTAAACACGTCTAGAAGGAAAACAAACAATTCATAGTACGAGCCATCAAAGAGTGTATCCAACAGAAAGGGCTGTGTGAACTCGTGACGGTCAGTTAAGTGATAGAAGAACTTTGAGCTGTCGCTGATTAACCCTTTACAGAGGGTTCGCTAAACTTTTTTCTGTAAAACGTGATTGGGACTGTTTTTTTTCTCGTGAAACGTGATTTAGGTTTATTTATTTATTCGTGATTCGTGATTACCCGTATTTGATTTTTGCGTGAACGTGAACGAATTTTGGGAATTATCCGTGACGCGTGAACAGTCTCAGTATTTTTACGTGAATGCATTTGGCATAGGGGTATAGGGGACCCTCTTTACATCCCAATAATGATCACCATCTAACCTCGCCTTACCATATCACTAGTTCGCCAATAATACAGGGTATGAGAATACAAGAAATGATCATGAGCACCAGAGATCAGTTGAGTTAACATTTATACCCAAAGTAACTGACTGCCCAACTTATCATGTAGAGGAGGCGCGTGCAAAGCACCATGGGCAAGAAACTACAGGAAAGATTTTTGCACACTTTCCTACAATCAATAATTATACATGCATCACTTTCATTGTTCCAAAAACGAATAAAGTTTGAATCACAACATGGATGTATAATTTATGTAGGGAAACCTTGCCAAATATGGTCCTAAATAGATATTAGGAGCGTGATAATTGATAATTTGAGAAGAACTCCAGTTTCAACTAAAGCAAAGGAAAGTTGACAGCTGCTAATATTAGATGCATACAGTTGGGCATGCTATATCAAGAACCTATTTGTGACACAGCTTCCCTTAGCAACCGCCTTTTTCCAGTTATTTACTACGCAGTCTTTTGTAGTCTTAACGTTCAATGCTTTTGCGCTAGGGAAAAGTGAGAGCATTTTGTAATCAGCAATTCATCGAAGATGCAAGATGCAGATGTTTAGAGTGCTTTTCAAGATTGAGTGTCGTTAAACCGAAACCAAGCAATTACTACAGCCAATCACAAGAGACCGAAACAGTGCAATGAGCCAATCAGGTTTAAAAGCAATTACATGTAACCGGCGCCAAGCGCGGGAAAATACATGCGTGCAAGTTGCGATTGGTTTTGCTTCTCATTGGTTGAATACGTGGCGCGAGTTTTGCCGGCCAATCACAGAGTGAAGTAATGCAAATACCATCCGACACTCGAATAAGTGTTAAGCACTATTTTTCATCGCGTTGTCTTTTCTTTTCTAGACGGACAGGACCCCTCTGAGTTTCGTAGTTTGTGAGAGACAAGGAGATGAACGTCTCTTGGACATACTGCTGGAGAATGGAGCCAAAGCAAATTTGGTTGACTGTGTGAGTTTTACTGACACCGAGATCGGCACGTGCGTAGTCTACCAATTAATTTGGGCAACGTTCTAGCAGCTTAGTTTTCCCTTGAACTGTGGCTATCTGGCAAAATACAACTTGATGAAAGCGAGTTTGTAAGCTCACACTAGCCCTTCACAGTTCTCATTTGTTGAAAGTTGGTCAAAAATGACTTAAAGTGGCGCTACATACGACGCAACGCACATTGGGGAGTTCGTCTTCTTTTTTCCTACCCTCTGTATTCTATTGTCCTGGCGTGCGTATCTCGAGACCCCCGAAACTCTTCGGGCCTATTTTGGGTGCCATAATTTCCTACATATCCGGTGAAAACGAAGACGTTTCCAGGCTTGAAATTTTGCAACATATCTGCCCTTTCGTATCTCAAAATCATCGTTAAAAACCAGCTCTCAAGAACAAGTGGTTCGTATATTTAGAAATGGCTTTTCGGGCCCGAACATTTTTCGGGACTTTCGAGAAACGGGCCCCTCCTAGATTTTCTCTCCTCTTTTATCTCCTCACCAACATCTTATAACATTTCTTAAACCCCTTTCCACTATCGTCTATCAAGAATTAACTCGGCCTTCTGTTCGTTACTAAGATTTTGAATATAGGCGTATTCAATAAATTATCAAAAACATTTTTCTTGTTATTTTTAGTATGGTCTAACGCCACTCCATTTGGCAGCTGAAAAAGGAAATCTGCAAGCTGTGAGGGTGTTATTGAGAAATCCGTACAGTCAAGCTGATGTTCACAAACCAAACCGTGTAAGTACTTAAAAATCTGCTACGATTATACACGTGCATATTGTTACTATTGAAATAGAGAGATATGAATCCTAGCTCGAGGTACAAAGCAAGTGATGGACTTATGAGGCGTATTTTAATACCACTTAGTCACGAAAGCGGGGTCATTGCAGGGGAATCTCAGACTGAAGCCTTGATGTATTTTGTCCGAGCGATAGCAATTATTGCAGCAATTTTTGAGGAAAAAAAAGTTTCGCCATGAGTTTTCTCGCTGTGCTTGGGAGAATCGCCGTGTGCGAAGAAACATTTTTGGAATGCTCGCGGGCATTAAAAGGAAATTCGGCCCGCTCAAGCTCGCTCAGCAGCCAATCAAATCGCTCGTGCTATCATTGCCACATAAATAAATTGAATTACTTCCACGGCTTTAACTACAATGTGAGATTTATAGTTTGTTGAAGTTGTCACCCTCATACATTACTGTGTAATCACACCTTGGTTCTGGAGATCTGTCCTGCCCGAGAGGCGAATTTGCCCAGGTTGCTTACTTTTTGGTTGGGTGTACAGTGCTCCGTATCCAGTACGGGCACTCTTTATGGACTCATTTAGTTCGTGGAAGCAACGTTCGTTGCGGGATTTAAGTGTCCGGTTGATGAAATTCTCTTCCTCTTGTCTTCAGCAGGGTGAAACACCTCTTAAAATAGCTTCAAGAAAAGAACATCGTGACGTCGTTAGTTACCTTCTAAACAACCTCCAAGGTGAACTGAGTACAGATAGTGAGGTCAAAACAGATGGGAGTGGTGAGGCTACATTTCACTTTTTAGGCCAATCTTAGGCGACAGGCTGTGTTCCCTTTCTTTATTATTGTCAAAACTTTGTTGCAGGTTTAAAACTCACAGTTATCGCAAAGAATGTCATGGTTGGTGATAACAACAAAATGGAACTTAATCAGTGATGTGTCAGGTAAAAAGGGTTAGAGCGTTGATTTTAACTTGGTTTATTATATGGCTGGCTGGTGCTTGTAGCCGATATAAGAGGCCTTCCAAAGGGAAGAAGCGACACGCGACATGGCTCCGAAAACAGGCGACAATCTTCTTTCAAGACACCCACAACCGACAGAAATTGCGCGACAGTTTGCGACAGGGGCAATTCACTTTTAATTCCTCTTCAGTTGTTTTCTTTGCGACAGCGACATTTGTCCCCAGCCAAACATGTGACAGACAGAGTCGTAAAAGAGCGACAAAACAACACCAGGCCTCCCCTAGTTAGCCGATTATTCTCTCGTAATGCCCGCGAGCCGATTACGAGTTGTAATTCAAAGGCCACATTGTTTTTTTTTTCTGAAAATTGTTGCAACTAAAGACGGTGTGACAATGAACAAACTGACAGAGAATGCTATATTGCCCTGACCAGCTTGAATTTTCAGGAAAACAGCAAAGGTACAGGGTTAAATTACCAACGAGTTGGTGACGGACAGACGACAGAAATAGCCAAGATCATTGAAAATTTCATCAGAGCTATATAATAAACAACTTACCAGTTAACCTCGATCTTTCGGTCTTTATGGGAAAATCTCAAACCTCAGCCTTGCTGTATCGACCTCGCTATCGCTCGGTCAATCCTGCAAGGCCTCAGTTTGAGATTTTCTCATCAACCGAGACGTCACTCTCGGTTGATGAGTAGTTATTAATTAACAACAATTCCATTTGCCAGTTACCCTGATAACGCGCAGATGACGTCAAAACGTGGTAGAAAGAAACAAGTACGTTACGAGCCGAAGGCGAGTAGCGTGACTGAAGTCCTCCGTGCGTGACTGAAGTTAGTCACGCTTGAGTAGCGTGACTGAAGTCCTCCGTACGTTTTCAGAGAACACACCCACTGACAAATAGAATCTTTTGTTTTATACATTGGTTAAGATACTTCTTTCGACTCATGACGTCATCCGTGCGTCTACACTTTGATCGCAGAGTCCTTTAGACCAATCAAAACGCGAGGATTACACTCTCCACTATAGTCTTTAATCGTTAATTGTGATAGTTGCCATTGGTACGCTAATCTGGCAATGGATGGTCAGCGGCTAGCTAAACAAATACGATTTACATTGAACTGAATATACTGTGGTTTAGATTAACAAATTACACAAGCAGCAAATAAGGACGGAAAGGTAATAAAATAACACTAATTAAGTACAATACTAGCTTTCAAAAGGTTGACAGATGACGCATGTATCACTAAAAAAGGAAGACCATTCCAGACCGGGATTGTTCTAGGGAAGAACGAATATTGATATGCATTTATTGTAGATGACAGGGGCATAAATTTATAATCGTGAGACCTCCTAGTCCCCTATGATATAACAGTGTGCTTTTCTCAAACCCTAGTGACCACTACCCAGGAAACAGTAATACTGGCGTCAGCCAATGGCGATTGCAAGTTTCAAAGTGAACATATTGGAGTATTAGATTAACATAGTTCGCCACTCGTCTCCCAGCTGTAACGCATTGTTGGAGAATTAATGCAACGAGGTTGCGAAATTAGTTAGCCTCCTGTTTTCTGGTAGAATTCAGTGATATTAACTAACTGAATATAGTTTACATTCTACCTATGCATAGACTACGTAGCGAGCACCAAACGGACGTGAAAACAGTTGTTGGATGAGAAAATTTTCGTCACTTTATGTACGTGAACATGAGGACAGAAAAGAAGTGCTCAGTAGCCATCATTTGAATATTTTCTAGGCGCGGTAGTGTAGCGTTTATGTTCCGTTTGGCCTATGCTGTCGTGTTGTTTCTTCGAACGTCAGACCTGTTCCTCTTTGTCTCTCCTTACCGGAGCGCAGTTGTATAAATTGCGTATCAGCAAACTGCTGCTGAGGCTAGCCTAGTAGTGAACTCAGATCCACCTGGTAAAGATCTAATCATGTTATTTGAATTAGTTCACTGGCGTTCGCACCATAAGAGGAAGTTGGCATCCCCCAGACGTTTTCAGTTCTTAATCCTTTGACAAAAATAGCTCTAACTTGTGAACGTTTGGCGCTAGCGTGATACAAATTAGTCAGCTGAAGGAGCCGTGGCTCACAAATTGACATACACCACCGAAATGTCCAAGCGCTGAATTCGGATTCTTTAATTGAGGATCGGGATACGATGGTATTCCAGTCGTTATTTCTCTTCGGGACCTGGAAACACATTCGTATACAGTTCATTCTCGTGTCGGCGCTTGCAGATCGTGCCACTGCCTTCATGAAGAAATAAAAAGCGCACCGTATGCATGAGAGACAACGAGAGAAATACCAATGGGGAGTGCCGGCTTCTCGCACGTCTAGAGTGTCCTTCAAAATCCCCAAGTGCTTACATAACTCAACAATGTACCAAGAACAATTGTTTTCAGTTTAGTTTATTTTATAAAGACCTCTTTCTGCCAGCAAGGAAAAAACTAAGGATTAGTTGTTGCGCATGAATGTTTGTGTTTGGAGCACAGTTGTTATCGGGGCTTTGACCTTTGAAATTCGCGTGTTAAGAGTAGTCGTATTATTTATTGAAATTAATATGTGACATTGTAAAAAGAGGTCCAGTGACTTTGTTGCTGGCTTACATAGGGCATTAAATGCCCAGTAAATGATATAATTTTATGTCTGTACAATGTAGAAATCTCAAGTTATTATTGTAAGACCGTGTTCAACACGGAAATTTGGGTAACCCTATATTGTTGCAAATAAGCTTGGCAAGTTAAACCAAGAAACAGATAGTATTAAGGTCAAAGTGGATGTAGATTTTACTGAATTAATATTTATTTTATGTTTGATCTGTGTTTGGAAAACTAAATTTTATATTCTTCTTGTTTTAAACCCTTATTCTCTCGAAAGGGTAGCTTAATAAAGACAACAGTCAATAGTTTACGATTTGTTGTCACTATTGATTTGTTTTTGCTGTTTGGGTTTGGCGTTACCAAAACATCCTGTGTGAAATAAGCTAAGCCGCGATTTGTTCCGTCATCAATTTCTAACTGTTTATTGCCTTGACCTAAACTTTTTTATCTATCGAGAAGATGTCCGACATTGTGTGTATGTTCCTCTAGTTTCGATCGTTTCCGTTGAAACTGAAGCCAGCTGCATACAAAATTTCATTCAGATTCCATGCAAGGGCGAGTTAAAACGTATGCCTTTGGAAGGAGGCCTGATTTACAAAGAGGTACGAAACTGTACGAAATTCGCTCCGATAATCGATGGCAAGACAAACATCCCAATGAGCTTTTTTATTTCGAGTTGCAGTGTTTTGGCCTTTCGATTCTAATTACGAAATTCATGTGGCTTAAGTACCTCAAGTAAGCACTTTCATTTTGCCGATATTTTTTATTTCGAACTTCAGTAAACATCCGCAAATAGTCGTTCAGAAGAATTACCTGCTGGCTGAAGTGACCAATCAAGATGTTCCATTCATCCGTTACAAAGAAATACGAGACTCTTTCGTGCTGGGCCGTTAAATTTCTTCTTGCATGGTTAATTTATTGACTCTTGCCATTTCTGTGCAGGTGTCTTCATAAAGCACCTCGGTGATATGTGTTTTGAAGCTGTATCCTGCACTCGAAACAACCGTCTACTGCAGTGTTTGATCAAAGCGCAGATTATTCGGTACAACGCATGGCGTAAATAATATTGTAACCTCCCGAGAGCCCTTAGGTGTCGACACGAATACCGTGGATGAAATGAGAGATTGCTTAGCCTCCTCCCTTGCTGTTGCAGTGGTAAGTTGAATTTTTTTAATTTTCTGAGTGTTTGTGACGGACTGCTCAACTTTTTTAAGGTTCTTGAATCTTGGCTAATGTCTATTTTGTCCCTTTTAGGTCATTCTTTGCAGCATTCCAAGACGTTTACTAGGGCAAGATACGTTATGCAGAGGTATGGACCTCATGTTTTATAAAACACCTGCATTTTGAGCGAACAAAGTTTACTTTAGGAGAAGAATTATGTCTTGTCTTGCCAACAATGACACCTTTCCTGGGTATATCATAATCATTACTCGGGATAGTTTCATTATACTTGACTTTATTTTCTTGTAATGATTATCAACCACGTTTTTTCACTCGTTTTCCATGAACTTCTTCGTTGAAAGATCTCGTTGGATTGGTCAATTTACATATGAATCCTTTAGTTGGACGAAACATCAATGTAAAAGGGCAAAATAAACATGTAGGGATACTTATGACTTATAATATGACTTATAAATATCAAGCGATGATGTTAACCATAGCCAGTCCTTAAATTTGTGGAATCCGATAATTTTGGCCAATGATAACTGATTATAATGTAATGGAGTGAGTTGAGTCCAATTCTGTCTGTAATCATACGAGTGATGTCATTACCAGACGACCGCGCAGCGGAAGTCCGATTTGTTTATCACGAGTATGATTACAGACCGAATGGAACGACACGAAGTCTTAATCATAAAAGTTACAATTTCCGAGAAAAGAAGAAGGAACTCGTCTGGTTTGTTGGCATAAACATTTGTGCCATAGGATAAACAAAATCACTACTGCCTTCTAAAATACTGTCATTGTTCAAGGGAAAAAATTCTCCATTTTGAAAAGAGCCCCAATTCAGGAGTCTGTACACTGTTACTATGGTGATTGAAACCAAGTTTGATTGGTTGATTTAAACTACAACTTTTAATGTGATTGGCTTATTGAACTGTCCGATAACAAAATGTCCGATAACAACTTGGCAAGTGAATTAGTGGAAAATAGGAGTTTTTTTAAACCAATCACAATCGAGGAAATTGTAATTTTTATGATTTTGACAAGATATTGTTCCTGTTTTACATTGTGTTTATGTGATCTCTCAACTCAGTCGTAGGACCAAATTATGTAACACTTATAGTATGATCTTTGGAGAGCTTCAGAAATAGCAAATAAAATGGTCTTTTTGTATTCTGTAATTTTCAGCTCCCATCCTGTTAAACGTACATGTAACTATTTAAAAGACTCCTCTTTGAAAGTGTTTTCACTGTTGTGTAATTTAGAACAAAAAGTAATAGATAGGTAACAGTTTATACTAATCGATACTGCCTGTTGAGTAAATTATTTACTAAAAATAGAGTGAAATAGTTAGACGTTAAGTAAATTCGCCGCGGGATATGGACGACGGAAATTAGTTCTTCCAGAGGATAGCAGTGAAGAACGTCCATTTTGTTGAGTATCGGCATTCTGTAATACGGTTTGGTTATTTTTGTGTATAGTTGTCAGCAACTTTTCACCTCTTAGGGAAATTTGTTATGCAGCGTGATTCGGTGCTGAGCTGACTTTGTCGTTAGTCACAAGAGCCCAGAGGTTTAGTCTGGATCACCGGAGGTGTTATTGACCATTGCTTTTTGAGCGTATGGTAATTCGTGCTCAACTAGACTTTGCCTGGTGTTATTACTGGTAACAAGGCACTGACGGCTACGAGACGGCTTTGGTAGGGTAATTACAATATTCGTCTTTTTCTTTGTAGATCATGATTTTTACCTGAACTTTCCTCAGCGACAAGCGAACCAGTTTTCAAAAGTCGCTGTTACTGGAGACAAGGCCATTGAAGCATTCACGATATGCGCGTGGCTCAAGACCAGTGATGTGTATCATATCGGGTTACTCCGTTATTCGGATTCTGCGATCATTGACCGAATTTCCTTGTCTGTCTTACCTGACACAGGGCAACTGAGATTCACACTCTTGGATGAAGAGAGGTAAATAGCTGTCGCGAAGTTTTGTCTAAAAAGCTGGTCTTTTACCAAGATTTCAAATTACGAAAGGGCAAATTTGTTGCAAAATTTCGTGCCTGGAAATCCGAAATAGGAACGAAAATTTTGAAACGTGTACAGTGTATTTCTATTTTATTCAGTTTATTTTTGGTTTGTTTGTGTGCTTCTTGTTTAACAACAACAAGATTTCAAGATTTTATTTCAGTAATGATCTTTCTGATTCTTCTTTTGCTATAGAAGAACGAAGCCGTTGCCAGAAGTGCGTAACAACAACTGGCATGGACTTTGTGTAACGTGGAAAAGTGTGGATGGCATCTTCATGGTTTACTATGGCGGAAGGCTTTTCTACACGGAAAACAGTTTGAAAACAGGAGTGCGGCTATCGTCGAATCATACTTTCACTGTGGGAATTGGAAACCAAAACGATGAAATATTTTCCGGAAGGCTAGGACACGTGAATGTGTGGACTAAGGTCTTGGAGCATCCTCTACTGGCTACACTGTCCTACAAATGTGGTGTGGAGCGCGGAGATTGGATTTCATGGCCGCAGTTCATGAAGGGTGCTTATGGCATTGACGTAGTCGTTGGAGAAACGTGCCCTTTTGATGGTAAGTTAATCGTGGGCGTATTTGAATCTTCCTTCTAATCACCATAAAACAGGTGTTCTACCGACAGTGTCTTGAATTATAGTCACGGTCTAGCTTGGGAAGGAAGGATATGAAACAAGGAAGGAAGGAAGGAAAATAAAGTAATTCATTATATTTTACACAACTATCTTTCAGGAGATGATTTACCCCCAGATCAACTGCAGTACCTGAGACTCAATGGGGAAGATGCCTCGAACCTGATAAAGTTGGTATCCCTGTGTTTTTGTTCCTTCTGTTTTTTTTTTTTTTGTCATCTCGTGTCGTTTATTATCTATTTTATTTTATTTTTGTGGTTTGATTATTTTACTTTGGCTAGGTACTATAGACCGTGCGTCCAGTGTGTTTGCCCACGAAGGCTTATTTTATTAGTGTTTGCCAGTTTCCTTTCATAACGCTGCACGTTCAAGGTTAATTTCCAGCGTGTTCAGATGTAAGTCTTTCGGAATTAATAAAGCACGAGAATCCAGTTTTATCCTGGATGTGAACTTGGTGTAGCGAGAAGTATACATCAGCAGATATTTTACGCATAGTAAGGGATGACTTTTGTAGCAATTGCATCGAGTGGGGTAACCATATCTTCGCTATTCTGCGTTAAGCCTTCATTACAGTGCCGCATTCCTGGAGGGTCGCTTGGATGGTCAAGGTAGCCTTTACTTAGACGGAACCCAAGCTTTTGTTG
>OX419337.1:38028035-38083035 GCA_948470475.1 Galaxea fascicularis | reverse complement strand
CAGGAAATATTGCCAATAGTTTCTTTGAGCACAACAATGCAACCTTTACAACTGCAGACTTAACCATAGGTGGAAACTGCGCAATTGCAGAGGGGGGAGGATGGTGGTTTACGAACTGCGGCGATGCACTGCTCAACAGTGTTATGATAAAGTGGAGTGGCTTTGGAACCGGGGTCGCCATTACTATGACTGAAATGAAAATACGAAGAAAGGATGGTGAGGATTTGATACTTTTAGCCAATCAGCTTGATTTCTTATCACAATCTAACCTACAAATGGCATTAGCGCAGGTCAGGCGTTGTGTTTTGGAAAAAACAGGGTCAACAGAGTATAAGAAGGCTCCAAGGGAGTGCTTGCCGCCTTCCGTCTATCTCTCACTCGCCCAACCTTAGACGATTTGTAGATTTCAAACCGGCAGCGGCCAGGCTCCTCAGCGCGCACCGCCTTCACTCGTGCCCTGATAATCTACTCTAATGAATTGACTCCCCACAAAACAAATCGAACTCAGTAACGCTAGCGATGATGCAACTTGATAACTGTCTCGTCAATTTTGGAAAGGAGGCAACTTTACCCTGATCTGCAATCTCGCTGCGTGCCATTTTTTTACGGCAGCGCCTCCTTGCTCTCAAACCTTTGCAGTCAATTATTGGGAACATTTTGTACATTTCTTCCTTCGTATGCAAACCACTTTAATGACTATTTGATCAGGTTAAGTGTCTTACGCAACCTGCTGATTGCTTCAACCAAAAAACTGATCAAGAGCGCATTTAGTTAATTGGAAGAATAAGCCAATCATATTGCGACGACCTTGAATGCTCTTTCTGAGCTTAGATAATCAGTAGACCTCGAGCGTCTTTAGTGCACCATGATGCCAATTTTAATACATGTATCACTGCAATCAACTGCATTCGCCAGTGTTGGTTAATTTCATTCTCAATTCATCTCCTGCAGGTTTTTCTAGCGACTACATTTTGAAATTTCCATCTGGGTCAGTGAGCTATCTTTTGTGGCCTAACATTTTAACGGAATTGAAAGCTTTCTCCGTTTGTCTCTGGCTAAGATTCCAACCACTATTGATGGGTACAAAGGATAGGAGTATGATACTGTTTCAATATAGAAGCTCTAATGGAAACGCTACTATCAAATATAGCTTAACTTGGGGAACTTTAAAGACAACTATTTGGTCAAGGTATGACACTAAGTTTACGTTTGGTGATTTTTGATTGGTCGACCTCGAACAATTGATTGATTGATCGATAGAATGATTGATTGATTGATTGATTGATTGATTCTTGACCGGTTGGAATGATCTATCATATCATCCAGGATATTTCACTGACAAGGTTACGAATAATTCAGTGTTGTTGATACATGACCCCCCCCCCCCCTCCCCCGATTAGTTTGTGGCTATTTTCGCGTCAAACTATTATTATTGACGTTTTTTGGGTAGATAAATTGTTGTTGTTGTTGTTGATACATGTATGTTTCCTGTCTTTAGCAACGTCAGAACGTCGGAAAGCATACAAAATGAACTACTTGATGATCGGTGGCATCACGTTTGTTCTATCTGGGCGCAAGTTCAAGCAAAGCTTATTTTCTGCATAGATAGCTCCTGCCAATTCTTCACTGGCACAATGGGCAGCGTTCCCCTAGCTGGTGGAGGGCAAATTTGTATAGGGGCAGGACACAGTGCAAACAAAAACCACTTCGAGGGGGAAATAACACTCATGAATATGTGGGACTATGTCCTACAACAGACCTTTATTCAAACTTTGGCAAATTCGGGAGGAGCAGAAACGGGAAACGTTCTGCATTGGAGCTTTTTCGCAGCCATGGCTGTTGGAAATGTGCAGTGTTCACAATATTCTTCCATCTTTCCGAAAGGTATGATCGTATTTAAGTAAGCAGTCTCAGTGAGCTCTTACCAGTCTCTTTACCTTAACCTTCCCGGCTGGGATGCGTCGTATTTAGAGAGGGTAAATTCCAGCTTGCATGTTTCTGAAGTACATTAAAAACAAAACGTGAAAACATAATGCGCAGACGAAAATGGGCGTGAACAGATGGTCGATATTAAGCTTGGCATTGAAAGTGGATCCTTTTGTCTTTGCTCACTTTTGGTTGTGTTAGTATGCGGGTTGCATATCAACCTCGTTCCCAGCGTCTGAAAGACCCTGGGAACGAGGTTGGTTGCATATCTCACTGGAGCTTAGTCCTTAAAACATTAATCTAGTGTAATGGTGCAAAAACAGTCAACTGGGTTTCCTACCTTCTTGCTTCTCACAGGGTTCGCACGCGCCTTGAAAGTCCTTGAATTTCAAAATGAAAATTAAAGGCCTTAAAGTCCTTGAAAATTGCAGTAGGTGCTGGAGAATCCTTGAAATGTGTTGCCAATTTTATCTAACAAAGCTTCACAAGTATCTTAGGCCCCGTTCAGACTAGGTGCCTGTGCCCGGTTCTCAGGAACGGGCACTGGTCTGAACATAGCTTTTTGTTGGTGCCCGCGCACAAATCTGAGCACCGTGCCCGGGCACGGGCACTACCTCCAAGGGTAGTACTCGGGCACCGTTCCCGGGCACGGGAACTTGTCTGAACACGTTTTCATGTGTTCCCACGTTTTTTCCCGTGTTTCGTTATGATGCAGTCACAAAAATGGCAGCAATATTGCGGAGTACTCAAAAAGATAAACTGGGCACTAAGCCTTCTGCATTAGTGTGAACATCCTCGGTCAAGGGCACTGATGTGTCTGGACAGCGTCCTTTTTAGTGCCCGGGAACGGTGCCGCGGAACGGGCACTTAGTCTGAACGGGGCCTTAGACGATAATCGACGTACTTTCTACTTTGAGCATCTGATGTGGCAATATATTGGCTTGATTTTGCCCCTCTTGGAGTCCTTGAAAAATGGAAAATTGTCTCCTTGAAAGGCCTTGAAAAGTCCTTGAATTTTTGGTCGAATAAAGTGTACGAACCCTGTTTTTACATACTCAAGGGCATTTGAAATACTACGTCTTCCTTATCTTATGACAGCTTCAACCCTGTGAAGGTTTAGCTGGTAGGTGATATCAGTGCCTAAAGCTACGCCTAAACGTTCGCGAACAGGTATCTAGAAGACCCGGCCTTCTGTTCTGGTTTAAATCTTAGTACCTTATCTTTTCCGTCGACATTTGGTTCCTTAGAATTTGAGCTAACAAGAGCTTAATACTTGTTTTGCAGAATTACATCGTTGGACCTTTGACCAGTCGTTAAAGACAAAGAGTTTTGATGTAAACAAAAAACACAAAGCCAGCATAACGGGTGCAAGAATAGCCACAGAAAGGCCCTCTGTAGTGATCGACGATGAGGGATACTTTCTGTCGGAGCTTGCTAGTTCGGATGTCAGTACGGACAAGGGATTCACAGTTTCCTTTTCAATGAGACATTCCGGTAAACTGATTTTGTGCATTGCCTTATGAGTGATTGAAGCATTGAAGGGTGATTGAAGCGTTAAATGTCCATACGCCATACGCAAAATTATCTGTCAGCTAACAAAGGAACTTTTTTCAGTTTCCAGTGTAACTGTTGCAATTGAAACTCCTCCATAGTGCTTACGGTTTTCGTTTTTCTGGGGCGAAATACCATGTCCATGTATGAGGCTTTGGAATTTTTTTCCTAGTATTCTCCTGCTCCTCTCACGCAGGGGAATGTCGTTTCGTGGATCCCTTCTTTTTATTTCTTCTCTTTTTTCTTGGGGAGGGGGGGGGGGCGTTTCGGCGAGACTGTTCGGACGCTCTTCTCTCCCTCCCCTCTCCCGTTGTTATGGATTTAAATAGAAGACACCGTATTACGAGAAAAAAGATGGTGTTGAGTTTTTTCGTGATTAGAAATTAAAAGTTGTTTTTTGTATCTTACAGCCTTGACTTCAGACATACTCCAGGATGATTTTGAGAAGCTGGAATTGCTGCGCACAGCATTCCCAACGTTCATCCGGGACAATGCATTGTGGAAGCAGTGTTACTCCGCTAACCAGACCTCTTGGAGGACTCAAGTTTTTCACTCCAATTGTGACAATAAAGGCCCTTCTTTAACCATAATAAAAACTGGAGATTACATCTTTGGAGGCTTTGTGGAGCAAAGCTGGGGAGGTAAGACGCTGAATGCGCACTTCCTGTATGCTTTAAAGACGCATTATCACTTCCCGTCATGCTCTGCGCATTGTTTATTTTGTTTGCAGACAACACAAATAACGGCCGACAATCTTCAAGTTATAAACACTTTATTGTGACAAAATACAACCTGATACACCAAATAAATGCAAAGAACTTCTACTAGGAACACTGCTGACTTGCCAGTTGTTCTGGCGATAAGCAGAAACTTTGATCGCGTCGCTTCTTGGAACTTGTAGTCATCAAAGCCGACCGTTGAAGATAGCCTAGTACGATCCTACGATACAGTAGAAATTCAGCAAATTCGCTGTTGGTGTTTTTGTCAAACCCTCTATATATCCTTTCCTCTCCTTGCGCAAGTTATAAACTGAATCTTGTAGCCAAACTTTCACTAAATCCTCCCTCCTTCTATGCCGACCTCGAGCCTTCGGCGGCATCGCTCTACCGAAAAGTTCCAGTGGCGACCAAAATTGGTTTTCATCACTCTACAAAGCGAAAATTCTCGTAAAATATACGCTACGTATATTTTTCTACCAATACAGGTGACCAAAATTGAAAGTAAATTGAGCGAAGGAGGCGGATTGCTTAAAACCTTTCTTACTCTTACAGCGTCTGAAGAGTTTCGTGGTCCACGATTCGGTTGTTTGCCCGCGGTGCATGAGGGAAAGTGACAATGGGTTCTCGTTACAGTTTCCACAAAATCTCGACTTTCATCCAGTAGCTCTAACTAAAATGAAATTAACAAAATTTAAAATCAGACATGGTTTGATGCTACTCTGGTTTGAAGTTTGATGAATGTAACTTAAAAAGTTACAATTCACGACCCAACGTTTCGACACTCCTGTAGGCAAAACCTGTAGCCGTCATCCCGTACATCCGCGGTGTTACAGAACCCATTAAGAGAGTTTTGTCTAGCCACAATGTCAAAGTTGCACAAAAACCTTTTCAGACGTTGAGTCATATTTTTGCCAAACCTAAGGATCCTGTGTTGAAAGAACAACGAACTGACGCTGTTTATTCTATTCCATGCAATGACTGTGATCATGAGTACATCGGACAAACCAAGCGTCAGCTTGGCACGCGTTTAAAAGAGCATCAAAAAGCAGTTTTTCTTTGCAAAAAGGAAAATTCCGCTTTGTCGGAACATGCTTGCCAAACCAACCATACAATAGCGTGGGATAATTCCAAAATTATCACCACTAACCGGCGGTACCATCAACGGCTTTGTTTGGAAGCTTGGCACATCAACTCCGCCCACGCTCCTTTAAACCGTGACGATGGCGGCCTTTTACCTGACACCTATTTACACCTCATCAAAACAAAAGGTCGTTAATTAGTAAGCGTATAAAAGGGTCCTTTTTGCAACACTAGATCACCCCTGATGAAGACACTAGACAGGAGTGTCGAAACGTTGGGTCGTGAATTGTAACTTTTTAAGTTACATTCATCAAACTTCAAACCAGAGTAGCATCAAACCATGTCTGATTGTCCACCTGGTTGCAGTGTGAACTTGAACATACAAAATTTAAAATGTTCCGGTAGTTCTGTTGTGTTCAACTGACGTCAATATGAAAATATCCGTTTGGCAGCGACCATACTTGCAGCGGAAAACATGCGATGTAACGGAGTAAAAACTTTTGAAGGTTAAAAGTAATTGATTGTTTCTTCTTTTTTTTTTTGTCTGTTCAGGACCACCGGCTGACATTGGAAACCAGCACGAAGGTTTCCTGTTTAGTCTAGCAAACCCATCAAATAAGTATCCTCAATTCTTACCCATTCTACCTGGCAAACCGTCTGGACGGACAGATCCACTGCTTGGTCCAAGCTTTGGTCAGCATGACCTGGAACTTTATCAAGACGCTTCGGGGAGATTAAAGGGCTTTAGTGGCTTAGGAGCATCTTTCGACATCACGAATATTTCTCTGTCTCCCTCCGCAGCACGAAACTTTTTTACAGGATCGCAACAATTTAACCCCCATAAAGTGGAAGTGTTTTATTATCATGGTAAGAATCCTCAACGGGACAGTCTGTTATCGCAAATTATCCTTCCACCTTAGATACAATAAAATTTGTGTGCTCTTGTTCTCTGTTATGACTTGCATCAAAGGAATTTAATTGTTTCTGTTGGGCTTGACATTAATGATTGGCCATTTCACAGTTAATATGCCTATTTACCTGTCCTTTCGTGAAAGGGAGAGTGCAGTTGACTTTGCTTTAACGCAAAACTTCACTGTTTTATATGTAAATAATAGTGCTGTTGTTAAGCCATCCAGGTCACCTTTCCATGTGAAAAGTACTTGTGGTTGTGGCAAAACAATGTCAACCACAGTCTCACTTCCACTCAAAGGCAGGCCAATGAGCACACATTGTACACATTGTACACATTGAGCACACATTGTACTCACAGCTTTAGCTATGTTTATCACTGATTTTGGATTATTTGTATTTTACTCACTTTTTCCTTCAGTGCCGTCAAAAGCTGTGGGGATAGAAAGCCGCGTAATAGGAGATAGCGATATATCCAGCTCTTCGGTTCTAAACCAACATTTTGCGGACCACGCGAGGCTCAACGAGTTGGGGGAATTCTGGTGTTCAAATACTACAGATGCTAGTTCATGGCTGCAAGTGTTTTTGGGGAGACAATACACACTAACGCACATTGCTATTCAGGGAATAAACGAATTTGATGTAAGAGCTATGACTGTAAAGTATGAAAAAACCCGCGATGGAGAAAACTGGATAACTTATAGCAAGCATTTAGGTGGAAACGTGAATGCAAAGGTAGTGTGTGTTTTATTGATTATTGAGGATATTAAAACCAAAGTGGTCCAATTCACAAAACTGCAAATTGCAGTGAGACAAACTGCGCTGGTTGAAGGAAGGAAGCTTTTTATTATTTTTTTTTCTTATGCATGCTTCTTATACATCCCTCCTAAGAGTGACTTTATAGATTTTACTCTGTCTAATGCCAGACGATTTTACTCGTCAAAGGGAGACCCCTTAGGAGTGAAAGGGTTGAGCAGAATAGGACAATTTTCATTTTTGTTTTGGTACATCCCTCTTTGCCTCTGATCTTTTCTTTCCTCTACATCTCTTGCTTTCTTGGCTAATTCGTCGGTTAGTGTCGGTTTTAAGTAGATTTTTGTTTGTCTGCAGACTCAATCTTTTAGAACAAAAAATTGATTGAACGTTTTATTATTTTCCAGCTTTACTCTATAAACCAGAGTATTTGCTTCTTGGTTTTTGTTTTCTGACCTTTTTTATAGGTTGTCTTGTTTAAGAACTTGTCACAGGAGGAGATAGGAAAAGAGGCTTTCTTTCCGCCTTTTGAAGCCGTCAAGGTTCGACTTGAAGTTGGTAGTGGAACTAGATGCATGAAAATTGAATTGTATTACTTTGATGCAGGTATGTTCACACTAATTTTGATCCTGAAAATCACGCAGACATGTTTACTTAGTACAAATGGGATAAGTATGGTACATAGTTAATTGTGGGGTGTCGTAAGGTTTGTATTCAGCATCCCCTTTGGGGGTTGGGCTATTCATTTCAAGCACGTTTGAGGACCTCACAGAGAGAGGAACTCTTACTTAATCTAAGGAGAACAAGTACCGGCAGCAAACAAAGAGGAGCATTGATTCTGCAAAGGGAACTAAGCTAAAAAAGTGAGGAATTAAGTTAAAGGACCTTTAATAAGGCAAACAGAATTTGGCAAAGAAGGTGTAGTTGGGCTAAAAAGTTAATTATTTCTTATTTCGTCTCTGAAACTTTCACGGCAAGTTGCTAGTAGTTGTATATCTTGGAGTTGCTTTTCTGTATCTATTCCAGTTTCGAAGCATGGTGGTGGATACTGTTTCGAGAATCTTAAACAGGGACAGAAGACTTGATCAGACACTTGACTGGGTGAGGGGGAGGGGGGGGTGACCAGCTAAAACATGGGTGTATTGGAGAGGGCCCCAGAGACACGCCTCTGACAGCAACCAATCACGTATTCGATCACCAATATAAGAATTAATTAGGATAAGCGTGTTTCCTTCTTGCGTTTCTTTAAGGGTGTTCGCAGGCTTATGGAGTTGAAGATCCCAATGCGATTCCAGATGAGAAAATCTCAACATCTTCCACCCGCAATCCTAGTAACAAATATGACTGGCCTTTTCGAGGACGCCTTAACCATAATGAAGGTACAAGAAGCTGGGGCCCTTACAAACACCCCATCTACCGCCAAGCGGACAGTTGGATTCAGGTGACGATCATTTTGATGTGTTTATTTATTTAGTTTGTTTGTTTATTTGTCTTGTGTCCGTATAGGCGTACAGGCAGAGTCCCAAACAATCGATAGCTTGATCGCAAACAGTTCATGTAAATTGGACAATTTTCACGTTGACTCCCGATGGATGTCTATGATCGTAAGCAAGTGGCACTACGTATAAAATGTTTCATCTGTACGTCTTGTTTGCTACGTGACGCATAACAATCGTGAGGAAGAAATGACAGTAGAGAGTTCCAGAAACGACGACAGCGACGGCAACGAAAACGTCCCAAAATAATGGTTTAATGAGCAAAAACAATCGCTGTGCACGTACGTTTTAAATTTTGGTACATTTCGTTTCCGTCCTCTGCAAAACAACGTAAAATGACCAAATGTTGGGTTTCTTCGAGAACGTAAGCATATGACGACAACGGCCATAAATCAACGCGCGGGCTATATATCAACGGGAAAAAGGAGGATCCGTAACTTACGGTACGGACCGAGAAAACAAGGTTAGTAAGATATTTAGTATATCTTTGGTTAATCGGGCGCGCGGGAAAGGAAACTTTCAAACTTACCGGGCCGTGCAGTAGAATACGGCCCACAAAATTCACAGCGCGCGTACTAACTGTACATGTGTAAAAGAATGATAACTGTTGATGTTAATTTATAGGTTGATTTAGAGAAAGAGCAAGAAGTTACATGTATTGATACTCAGGGAAGGCCAGCCCACACTCAGTATACAAAAAAGTATCAAGTGTCCTGCAGTACGAATGGTCATGATTGGAGGTTCTACGAGAACAATAACGGTGACAAGGTAGTTTGAAAAAACTTTTGTGCCCCCTCACAGTTAACAAGGGAAGTGATTTGAAGAGCCAAAAACTCGTGAAATGACAGCAGACGAAGTGAATCGTTGTCAGTGAGCGTTTTCACTCACGTGACCAGCGGCCATATTGGTTTAATGACACAAAAGAGAGTGTTAGCATAAAAATAGAGTTCAATTCCTGGAGGGTTAGCCTGGTACAGCAATATGGCCGCCGTTTCTTTGTTTTCGTACACCAACATGGCAACCGTGACTTCATGTGAAAACGCTCTTTTAGAACTTCGTGACAGCATCCCTAATTCATGCCGTGTCACTTTTTTCGTAGACCTTCAACGCAAACTCAGACGACGATATGACAGTCAGAAACTGGTTGCACCCACCCGTCTATGGAAGGTTTATTAGGATTCATCTCACTGAGTGCCATAGTTACTGCAGGATAAGGTTGGAGTTGTATGGCAGACGCAACATGTCAAGTATGAATTATCTTCCTGATTTGAAATCAATCGTACAATAATTATTGAACAAATTATGCGATGGCGAGAGCGATAGTAATGGTGATAATGACGCAGGGGTGTTTTGTCAGTTTGTTCAATAGCGTCGTAGTATTGACTTAAAAGTCTTAGAAACTATTGATCGGGGAAAACTTGTAAAACCGTGTAGTGCTTAATTGGTAAATATCAAATGCATTTTCCACTGATGAAGAGGCAGCAGCCTCGAAACTTCATTTGTTACAAACTATAGGTGGTTTTCACGTTACGTCATCGCCGCCATGCTGGTGGACAGTAAACAATAGATCTCTCATTAACTCGTTTTGTTCGTTCACCAGCATTTGTCCATTTCACCATTATCTGTGTCTCTAGAGATTGGCTGCGAACCATCTATTGACTGACGATGCAATGTAATAATTTATTACTTGCAAATTAACATATGAATATGATCAAATGAACCTTACAAAGAAAGCTTTAATATGCTAAATCTTTATAATTCTAAATTTTTTATAATTCTAAATCAACTCAAATAAAATGTTGGTTTTTGGGGAGAAAGGAAAACCGTAGTACCGGGAGAAAAACCTCTCGGAGCAGAGTAGAGAACCAACAAACTCTCCTAGCGTCCTCACCACTGCGCCAAACCTGCTCCCATAAAGTGCCAAAACTTCAGCTCCTTTTTGGGCATTGAAATTTAGTTATTATCTCTCAGTTAGTACGCGTGCTGTGATTGGTCAATTTTGCTGGCCGTGCTTTACTGTACGGCCCGCTAAATTTGAAAGTTTTATTTCTCGCGCGCCTGATTAACCTCAAAGATATAATAAATATCTTACTAACCTCGTTTTCTCGGTCCGTACTGTAAGTTACGGATCCTCGTTTTTTTCCCGTTGATTTATGGCCTGCGCGCTTCGCGCTTGGGCCATAAGCGAACGGGAAAAAACTCGGTCCGTAACTTACAGTACGGACCTCAAAACTCGGTTAGTAAGAGGTATTGATCTTTTCACAGACGTATTTCCATTTGGACATGGTTTGGGGTTTATAATCCGCCATGGAAGATATCACGTGGTCTTTGTGAAGCAGAAGTCCTTATGGGAAATTCGTCTTCCTCTGATTCTGAACAAATGGTTCGAGGCAACCCTGACCTGGGCCGCTAATGACGGGCTCAAGTTCTATGTCAGCGGAAATTTGACAGCCTCTGACAACATTCCAACACAGTTTGGCGTAACTGACAACAATGCGGAGTCATTTACGCTTATGATTGGCTCAACGGAGGACGTTGGAGGCTGGGCTAGGTCAACCTGCATTGATGACGTGACAGTTTGGAGTACAGCAATGAGCGAGGACATGATAAAACGAAAATCGCAAGGTACTGTGGGTTTGTTTTTGGAAGTGGACGGACAGGAGCCGGACATGGTTATGTGATTATTACTGCCATTTGTCGTTTACAAAAAAATCGATACCTATTCTCTCTTTTGCAAACGAGATATTTCTAAGTGTTCAGGGAATCGGTTGAAGCGAGAGTCAATTTGGCGATAATAAGCACGTTTCTTTCCAAATCGTCTTCAGTTTATTATTTAATTTGTCGGGTCATGAAGCAGGCACCTTTTATGGGGTTTGCACTGAATTTGACCATATTTTCGAAGCTGTTGCTTTTGGCATACAAGCAACGTTTCAAGTGAACGATCGTTGTGCAACTGTTCCATTGCCAGTGAATTTTGATTCCTTCATTTTCTGAGCAAAAAGGCTGAAAATGAAGATCAGAACAATGACGACTGATCTAAGGATTTATTTGCAAGAACTTTACCTCGAACAGTTCTTGAAAGCTTCAGCAGCAGCATGGTATGGATACACACAATCCTGGAATAGTCATTAGAAACGTCATGATTTGCTTAGATTTGTCGTTATTGTTGCTTCTTATCTTCAGTTTTTCTTGACTTTGATGATAACTCAAGGAACTGGGCACTATTTTTGGCTGGTTCTAATGACTGGAAACTAAATCGCGGCTGCACTTTAACAGAGGGGACTGGGCCATGTGACGATGTGTCCGGAGGAGGTTAGTCAGATCACGCAAGGTTCCCTTGTTTCTTACATCCTTCCAACCACCCATCCATCTAAATAAGCATCCATCTGTTTATTTGTCCGTCCGTCCATCGATTCACCTAGTACGTTTTATTCATCTGTTCAATCACCCATCCATCCATTTATTCAAAACTCATCCATCCGTCCATCTATCCATCCATCCATGCGTTCATTCGTTAGTTCGTCCCTCTCTCCCTCTACAGTTTATCGTCCTCATCCGAGAAGACTAGAAAGTCTAACCATTTGCAGATGCCATTACAAAGAAAGCGTTTCTTCCTCAATTATTTAAAGACCCTGAGTGTTGGTCCTGCCCGGGTTTACCAACTTAGCCAACCGGTGGGTAGTTTTCTTTCAATCTATTCCAATGTGCCAAACGTTACACAAATCTTCGCCCCGTTTCCCTTCTTATGTATTATAATATCTTTCCTGCCCAGGTCACTACATTTACTTTGGAGGCTCAAGCCCATCAGCACGTGACTATAGCCATTCTGCAAGATTTACCATCCCTGTACGTTTCAGTTCATCGTACGCCTGTGTTAAATTTCACTACTACATGTCGGGGCTACACGTAGGGAGACTAAATGTTTACTTGAAGGATCACCATGGAAACGAGAGGTTACTGTGGCGGCTCTTTGGACATCAAAATAACACATGGTCAGAGGCACTTGTTCCAGTTGATGTGCTCATTTCTCAATACCAGGTAAACAACAACAGCATTAACTTTATTTTAACAATGACAATAGCAAAGGCTGCGGTTAGCTTGGCTATTCTAGGCGGACTACTTGAATGTGAATTGCCATTTAATGTCAAAGATAGTTGTAACGATGTACTAACCGCTACGCATTGGACACGTATTTAGCAATAATTTAATCCTGGTTATTGTTCTGATTTCTTATGGACACCTGTCATTGCTGAAGAATGTGGCGCGAGGAAAGTTAGCCGATCATAGCCAAGCCAAAAAGGGTTACTCAAAAACACTCCGTGAGTCAAATGAAAACCAATACAATTGTTGTGTTTTAGGTTATTGTTGAAGCCAAGAAAGGGTTTGGTCACCTTGGAGATATCGCCATCGATGAGATAACGTTTTCCCGGGAAAAGTGCAGTTTGTATCCATTGTTTGCCTCGCCAAATGGGTCACCAAGTGATGGAATAGGCAAGTTCGAACGTTTCTGAACGTGAATGCTTTCTCTTGTTATGTACAGGGCGATGAAGTGTTTTCTAAGTGACGCATATTTGGTTTAAGACCAAAACTTGTTTGGTCTTCGGTCAAAATTGTGATAATTTCTCCATTTGCTAATCTCCAAATTTCTTTTTTGGTTAAGTATGTTTTGTTCTGCCATGGCACAACAAAACTGTCATTAACCACTAACGCCAGTGTAGGTTCAGGTTACTCACAAAGGAACAAATTTGTTACTGGATTGAAGCTCAGTGAATGAAACTTCATTGCTTGTCACCTACCATCCGACCCTACAGACTTTCAGTTTTACCTTTATTCCATCTTTTCCTTTAATCAACAGTAATCACTTCTTCAACTGTGCGAATAGACAGCGTTCATCACCAGTATCTAAGCAGAATGCTGAAGGAAGCAGGTCATAACTCGTCCTGGTGGCGTCCGTGTTACCACGCACTGCATCACGGTTGGGATGTTTCCACGTTTCACCGATCATGTGACAACAAAGCCCCAACCTTGACCATTGTTAGAAAGGATAATTACGTGTTCGGTGGATTCACTGAACAAAGCTGGCGAGGTGAAAATGCAATGTGGCTGTAATAGCCTTCTTATGAAAACAAAGTACTTTCTTAGACTCGTAAATTGGAGGAAAAAGCACCCGATATTCTATTCTTGAATAGTATCAGTATCCAAACATTCATCACGGTAGTGGGGGTGATTTCCTTTGTTTTTTCATCGTGAAGTATTAATGAATTTGAGGTGTATAGCAATGTGTAAAATATAATGCAAGTGTGGAGCTCTCAGTAACGAAGGAATCAAAACCATAAATCCGCGAAGGCTTTATAATTCATTTTCCGAAGTCAGTGGCTTGTAGCTATGCGGATGTACCCAGGCTACTGTTACCCACTTTGGTTTGCAATTTCTGATCATTTTCTGATCGAGTTTTACAAGACTAGAAAGGAACAAGGTAATTTGTTCAAGTGGTCTCAGCTGAAGGACAATGTGAAAGGGTTGCTGAAGCTCGTGGAGCCATCGTCTTGTGTGTATTGATTTATGGCTTTAACATTTTCTTTAACTGGTTGTTGTACCTACCTACCTACCAGCCTACACCTACTTACGTACTTATTTGCACACCTAACGGCCCAATTCAAATCATGTTCTTTGTTCTTAGGGTCCTCTGAAAATTACCAAGCAGATGGCAAAGCGTTTATATTTTCCTTGAACTACACGTCACAAAGTTATCTTTTTAAAAAGGAAATAGGCGAAGCTTCGTCGTCCAGCGCCATTTACAGCTCTCCTTCCACTGGTCCAACATTTGGTGAAGCTCCATTCGATTTTCAGATCGGCATCAATGGCAATATGAGGGAAGGTTCGAGTCAGCACGTTATATCTTATCGAGGTGGTAATGATGTTACAGATTCCAACCTCAGAACCGTACTTGCTGGGGCATCCAATTTCACTGTCAGTGATGTTGAAGTGTTATACAAAGAACAAGGAGGTACACTTCTTGTCATAAATGCCTGTAACTGTATTTATTTCAGGCCTCGTGCGTTGTGTAAGGTCTCTCTAAGTGTCTTGCGCGCCAGTCATACTTGGCATCAAGGTCTGATCACTCATATGTAAAACCGCTCTTCAAGGTTAAGTGGCTTGGAGATCTACCATAACAATTCCATATCTGAGATATAAAGGGGCGCTCAATTTACAGGTTCGCCATCAGCATTCTTATTCATCGCGTTAACTCGTTGCCTTTTGCGATCCTCTCGTTTTTCATTTTTTTCCGCTTTGGTTCTTTTTGTTTCCGGTAGTGCCAGGGGCAAGTTTATAGTTGTTTGTAGTACCCAGATATTTAGGGAGGTTAAGCAACGAGGACGGCAACGGCAACGGGAACGCCACAAACTGACAATAGGCTTGATGAGCACGTGCGTTTTACGTTTTGGTACATTTCTTTGTCGTCTTCTACAAAACAACAACGTGAAATAGCCAAATTTTACGTTTTCTCGAGAATGTGAGCACATTAAGGCAATTTCTCGTTTCGCAATCCTTAAAATTTGTTTAACTTCAGTTGGGAAATGCTGGCGAACTCTCCATGGACTAAATTAGTAAGAACGACGTCAAAGTATGGAAAAAGAAAGAAGATTTTGCCGTCATACGCTGCCGTTCTCGAGAAAACCTAAAATTAGGCCATTTCACGTTGTTGTTTTGCAGAGAACGGTAAAGAAATGTACCAAAATGTAAAACGCACGTGTAGAGCGATTGTTTTTGCTTATTAAGCCCATTGTTTTATGGCTTTCTCATTGCCGTCTCAGTCCTCGTTTCTTAATAGAGAGTTTTAGCAACTAGGACGGCGACGGCAACGAGAACGGCACAAAACAATGGGCTTAATGAGCGAAAACAATCGTTCTGCACGTGCGTTTTACAGTTTTGTACATTTCTTTGCCGTCATTTGCACAACAACAACAACGTGAAATGACCAAATTTAATGTTTTCTCGAGAACGTGAACGCATGGAGGCAAAGTTTTCTTTCTTTTTTCTTACTTTAACGCCGTTCATAGTAATTTAGTTCCTGGACAGTTCGTCAGCATTTAACAAGTTTAACAAATTTCAGTAATTTCGAAAGCGTCACAGAAACAAGAAGTTATATTTTGAAATGACGTTTTCGTTGCCGTCGCCGTCGTCGTTGCTAAAACTTCCTAATAGGTGCTTAAGCAACGAGGACGGCAACGGCACCGAGAACACTGCAAAACAATCTTGATAGGCTTAATGACCAAACACAATTGCTCCGTACGTGCGTTTTACCTTTTGGTACATTTCTCTTTACCGTCCTTTGCAAACAACAACGTGAAATGACCAAATTTTAGGTTTTTTAGAGAACGTGACCACATGACGGCAAGTTTTTTTCTTTTTCTTTGCTTTAAAACCGTTCACAGTAATTTAGACCCTGAACAGTCCGCCAGCATTTTCCATGTTAACAAATTGGAATGATCGCGAAAAAGTTACAAATACGAGAAGTTACATTTTGGAATGACGTTTTCGTTCCGTCGTCGTCGTCGTTGCTTAAGTTCCCAATTCTCCCTAATATCGCAAAACAGACCGTTTTTATCATACGTGCACGCGAAAACAGTATGCCTAAAATATATCCAGAAACCTGCAACTGCCTTGTGTTCAGCCAGCAAGGAACCACAGCAAATGTGCCTCTAAAAGAAATTTATAATGTTGTTGGTTATCTTGGCTCTCTTAAAGCCCACTTTATTTCGGTCCTTAATTTTGTCTTTTTGTTTTCATTGTTGTAGCTTCTCTTTGTGATCATCAGTGTCCATATAATTACTTCTGTGATGAGATAAATGGTGGCTGTCGATGTAAACACGAAAGAGATTTTCCCCGTCTTTGTGAACTTTGTAAGTTGCAGATTTATTCCTGGTCATGGAAACTAATACTTTAGCGGATCATGTCAGTATCTAGGCAACTGGGCACCCAGCCTTCCTCTAACCCAACATAAACACTGACTTATAAACTTATTACAACTTGTTGGATTAGGGGAGGGGTCGGTGCGCAGTTGCTTAGATACATACATTGACCCAAGTTAGCAGGTGAGCTGTTCCGGTGAGAATACTACACGCCATCTATTGATGTTTATGTCGGCGATTGTAGTTAGAGTTGACAGTCGCTCAGTGTATTAAGAGGTTTCTTTAATTGAAGAAATAAAAGGGAATAGGATTCTTCTTTATAATACCTTGATGGCAAAGGGTACACGGGTGACGGTACCAGGCGGGTCCTGGCGGATAAGGACGATAAACCGGAGGTCCCGTCTCACAACTCTCCACATTAATTCAGTGGGACGTTAAAGAACCACTAGGGACGTAACGAACCCTGGCTGTGACCACCCCTAGTGCTGACCTTGGGTTGGTGCTTCACATAGGGATAACCTCATTGCGCCACCCCCCTTTGGACAGAATTCCAAGAAAAATAAATAGTGTGATATGATGTAAATAAATAAATAAATATATATGTAATTGACCACTCCCCTATAGGGGCTTTTCAGGGCCAGTGAAACAAATAATACAAATGAACACAACAGAGTTAAGAATCTCAACTGGCGGGAGGCAGACCAGATGGTTATTTACAAGGATGACAGAGGTGTTGAACCAGGCACGAACCCAGAACAACACCAGCTAGTGGCTAGAGCGGGATTTGAACCCGGGTCACCGCATTGAAATCCAGCGCCCTAAACCACTCGGCCATCCTGCCTCCTGTAAATGATATGATATGATAATGACAACCCTGTATTTCTATTTTTTGCTTTAGACAAACACTACAACGACTGCACGCACTTCTGGCCTCTGGAGTCAGTAGGGAATATTGAAGACGTGATTACACACACCTGGGGAGTAGTCAAAGGTGGTGTACATACTGCTGGCGGCCTGCTAACAGATGGGGTCAGCGGTGAAGTGCAACTCTTGGATAGCGAAGGCAACTCTTGCGCTACAAAACACATCACTAATATGAACTGTATTGACCACGGTTTCACTGTTGCGTTACGGTTAAAGTATTTTAACCGAGCAGATGGCCAAAAACAAGTGCTTTTCAAGTCGTTTGGCAAATTTGTAATTTACCAGGAAAGTAATGATTTCTTGATTTTTCGCATAGAGGTAAACAACAGATTTTGTGTCAAGGAGGAAGTAGCGGTAGCCGAAAAGATTTGGTCGCACATTGTTTTTACCTTTAGTTCCGTTCATCCGAAAACACTGACGGTGTACAGAAATGGCGAGAAACTGAACGAGTTCCTTAGGAGTGAACCGTGCAGTAGCCCTGGTCAGCGGCAGTATTTGTCCCCTTCTGTTTCATTGGGTGCCGGACTTGGCGTGTTTGCCAAAGCTTTCTTTGACGACGTAGCCATCTGGGACCATGTGTTAACTGATGAAAGAATCGCTGAGTTATCCAAAGCCAACACAGGCGAGTTCTACTTCAGTAACCACCATCTAACTACTTCTTACTCATATCACTAGTTAGTTAGTAATACAGGTCATGAGAATACAGGAAATGGTCATCAAGGATTAGTTGAGTTAACATTTATACAAAGTCTCCGTTTATGTAACGTGAAATATGTGAGAAGTGTTTAGGAATTAAATGGTTAAACTTCTTTTTCTGTGTGACTCCGCTTTCAAAACCTTTTACGAGATTTTAAGTTTTGTTGATATTGAACAAAATGAGAAACTATTGACTAGATCTTGCTTGAAAATGTAACGGTTTGGAAAAGAGCATTTTCTATAAGAATTCGTATTAAACATGTTCATTTGTTGGAACATATACTATACCCAGCCCCCTCCCCACGAAAACGAAAACGTTAATTTTTAATTCGTCTTGTTTCTATTGCTTTCGCTATTGAAACAATCCAGAAATCGTTCTCATTTTCCCACGATTTCTCGTTCTTGCTGTGATTTGTGAATTTTTTTTTTATTGATTCATGCAGATTTTTTCCCCTTCAAAGTTGGCGTAGTTGTGAGAATTACCAACCAAAGCTGGCACGAAGACCTGTATCTTCCAGGAACTGCAAGATACAGTGCAATCACAAGTAACATCATAAACAATGTAGGTCGATTTTGAGATTACGACTGTGACTGTGATTGTGATTGGGATTACGACTGCGACTGAGACTGTGACTTCACCAAATACTACGACAATGACTGTGACAATGACTGTGACGATGACTGTGACAATGACTGTGACAAAGACTGTGACAATGACTGTGACAATGACTGTGACAAAGACTGTAACAGCGACAGCAATTCATACCATGACGACAACTACGAATTTAAATTCTACATCTACTAATCTACATTATATGTGACAATGACTGTGACAAAGACTGTAACACCGACAGCAATTCATACCATGACGACTACCTACGACGACTACGAATTACGACTACGATGACGACTACGATGACGACTACGATGACGACTACGAAGACGACTACGATGACGACAGATAACTACGATTATAAACTGCGATTTGGTGCTGCCATTGCGACGGCGATAACACATCGCGAATTCTTATATATTTCAGTTTTCGCTAAATAACCTGATTTTTTGGATCAACCACTGATTCACTGTTTGCTTGTCTTTTGTTTCTTCCTTTAGGTCACAATGTTTTATTCGAATTACTCTGAAGTTCGAGTTTCCGTTGTTATGAATGAATATCGGTACGTGAGGGTCAAGTAATCAGGGTAATTATTTATCGAAAATTAATTGAAAATTTCATTTTGTTAGAAGCTTTGAGATGAAGAAAGAACCTGAGTTCCTAGATCAGTGGCTAAAGTCGCCTTCGGAATTACTATTTTTCATTTCAAACAAGCAGACGCACAAGATTTTAGTATGAGCTTTGATCCCTCCCAGTTGTTTAGAAAGACCCTGGAAATACGTTTTTTTCCTAATCCGTAACGCGTTTTCCCTTTTCTAAGTTTTCTTCTTTCATGAATTTATTTTGTTCTTTTATTTATTTCAGTACAGAATCCTATCACTAGGAGCCATTCTCGGGCGTTTTGACCGACCTAATTTAGAAACGTTTTCCCGCCAAATGACGGTGTTTCCGCGGAGGTTCGCACATAATTCCCACAGTCGTCACCTGAAGACCATTTATCTGTATCTCCTTCGCTACTTCTACATTGTCAACTTTGAGTTTGAGCTTTCGGATTCCCGTCTGTCCGCCATGTTTCAGCCAGATCTAATTCTAGCTGTAAATGCGTTAATGGTCTACAGCACTGATTGGCTAACGGTAACCAGGAAAACGCTGCGTCTTGGGGAAAGCGTTTCTAAAAATAACCCGGTCTGCCGAAACGCCCGATCCTACAAATAATAGGACAGATGAACATTCCTCCTGAAAAACTAAGATGGGGTCTTAGTTTTCTTAGTAAGAAAACTAAGACTCCCTAAGATGAAGATGAAGATGGGGTCTTAGTTTTCGTAGTATGAAAACTAAGACCCTATTCAATATACAAGCACCGCTCACTATTTTCAGCAGTTACTGAGCTTAAATCGAGTGCAGAATGTCTTTCCCTTTATGCTGGTGTTTAAAGCATAATTAGACGTTTTCCCGGCGAAGATTTTGGTAACAGATTATTCAGTTGATACTGTAATGATTTGGTCACGCAAACCCTAGGGTCAACAGCGGAAATATGAACGGACGTGTGTTGTGAATTTGACTTCTGTGTGATCCGAACCTTCTCGAGCAATATCCAGCCTTGAAATCTCGTGCTAGCAGGTTTTTCCCACCTTGTATCCGCCTGAAGGTCTTTCCTCATGAATGGTTAAACAACATACCGAGTTGCAACAAACAGTTCTCAATCGCGCCCTTGCAAAGGGAATGGTCAAATGCGAAGTGAGTTTTACATTTGGAATTATTGTGCACCTCATAATTTTGACAGTTAAGATTTGTATGGGGTCTTAGTTTTCGTACTACGAAAACTAAGATTGGGTCCTAGGTCTTAGGTCTTAGTTTTCGGGGGTCTTAGTTTTCGTAACACCCAGTTTTGTACCATCGTTTGGCCCTTGTTATCGCCCATTTGCTTTCTCCTCCACTATTCCACCTAATCTTTCTCCCTACGTTGTCTCTTGAACATGGCCTTTACTTGTATCAGTATTCTTTGTTTTCTCGTTTTTAGGCCAGGAAGTGTTAAGGCAAATTTCACAATTGAGTACAACGTTAACAACTTCAGTTTGATTGAAGAGCTGAACAAGACAATATTTTATAGTGGCCGGCTGTACGACTTGCCTGTAGAGCTCATCGAAATGACAACTTATTTTGGTGAGAAGCAATTTCAGAGATGTCTGGCTTCTAAAATGTGCTTGCCATGGTAACGTGAACTATACAACGGGATAGAGCTACCACATGAAGTTGAAGTTGTCCCCAGATACGAAAAAGCCACCATATCTAGGGTTTTTTTTATATCACACGGGTCAATTGCCCCATTCCTCCCTCCCCCCTTTCCTGCCCCCTCACCCCTTCCCCCCTCGGTCTCAGTAAGGTAAAAAGGTAAAGAGTGATGGACTTTTTATTTGACGATCTTCGCCTTTCCGCACGCGTTCGGTTTTTAGAACGGTCAATTTGATCACGAAAGGTAGTAGTACTGTAAAGGCCAGTGCAATCGATCCCAACATTGTAGGCCAACAGCATGCAACATTATTGGCCCAACATGTTGTTTACGTTTGAAAACCGTGCTGGGTGTCCAACATTAATGCTGGATGTCTTTTTTGCTGGCAGTTCCATCTCAGGCTCCGCCAAACTTCCGCGCGTCGCAGGTATCTGATACAAGTATTGACCTCGCTTGGCAACATCCCGAACTTTCTTCAACGATGTGGGAGATATTCCAGGGGTATAAGATATTTGTCAGGCCTGCAGGAAGTTCTGGAGTTCACTCCATCACGATTAACGCTCAAAAAACCGTTGCTAGGTTACAAGGTTTAAAATCATTGGTTACATACGACATATCGATCGCCGCTTACACTTTTGCTGGAGTGGGAAAAGAAAGTGAGATTATTTGTATCACTACGACTCTTGGTAAGACTGTTAACAATTCAAAAAGTTACTATCCTGTGCTTTGGTTAATTTTAGCTGATATTTGTCTTTTTTTCAACTTTCTAATGGCTTTCATTCAAACCAGACAGAATGTTCTTCAACTCAAGTTGCAAGATTGGTTAAGCAGGAAAAGTTGCACGAAAAGGCTCCTTGATGATTCTTTTGTCCTCCACATCATCCGTAACCCCAACCAGAATTGTTTTAGATTTATTCAAAGTTCTTCAGAAAGGGAAAACTTAGAGGCTGTTGATGTTACTGTTAACCACGCTCCTCTTAATTAATTTTTTAGATGCTCCTCCTGCCAATGTGACTGTAGCGAATGTAACAACCTCCTGTGTCAGAATCAAGTGGGATCAAGTTCCACCAGAGCAGATTGGTGGGATGTTTCAAGGCTATAAAGTGATGATGATCATGGTTGGACAGCAGTCATCAAGTTCCGATGAATTTGTCACGAACAATGCTACCAATGAGGCAGATATCTGCAATCTTCTCTCCCTCACCACATTCGAGTTTTACGTAACACGTTTTTTCCTTAACAAGACGGGAAATCGAAGTGACGTTCAAAACTTCACCACCTTGGAACAAGGTACCGGTGTATGACGGTCTAAGTGAATACCTGTATGCACAAATGGTACATTGTCACGTGGTACAAAAATCGCGTGACGGTTCCCAGAAAATACAGCTCTTCTCATTTGAAGAGCGCCGTTAAAGCAAAACGAGTCTTGCTCAGTATACACCAACGTGATTTTTCACGTCCGTTAATTACTTTTGAGGTAACGCATCAAAACGACCGAATTAAAAATGTCCAGGGAAATCAATTTTGCATGCAGTTTTATTTAAAGTGTGATGCGGGGTAACATAGATTATAGGGAATAGGATATTGAATGGTTTACACGAAGTCACGACTTTGTCCGCTTCTTCTGATGCCGGGAGTATAAGGTCAACAGCCTGTTGGCTTCCGTTTTAAGGATCGTTCATTTTTATGGGATGGGGAGGGAGGAGCTGGTGGAATGGGGGATGGGGGGACGCCAAAAAATGGCTTTCGAAGGGGGGGGGAAGTTCTGCCGAAAAAAATCAAAGAAAATAGGGGGCGTGCGAGTATTTTGAGATAAAAAAAAAAGTGGAAAAAACAGGAGTCATGTGGGAGGGGCGTTATGTAACTAAAACTAATAAGCTGTGGGGCTCGCACAATATGCATAATTATGACACCTCCCCCTACTCCATAAAAAACGAACAGTCCCTTAAGTGAGTGTATGACAGGGTGATGGGACGATTTCAGGGACAGTTGACAGCTTATAGTGCGGTCTCTCTTTTGTAACTGCGAAGTTATGCCATTCTGAGTTCTGAGTTAATTTGCTTGTCTTGATATAGCGCCGTTGTATCCGCCAAAAAATGTAAAGTGTCACAACAGGAGTTCTACAGCCCTAGTTGTTCAATGGCAACAACCACCCATAAATGGAATGGAGAGAAGCTTCATTCGTGGATATAAGGTTTTATATCACACTCGCAACATCATCCCGCGGCTATGGGGCACTCAAATCGTTTGCAACTGTACTTTCAACACTACTGTAGTAAAACTGGAGAAATATTCCGAATATAACATTCTGGTGGCTGCATTCAACCGAGCGGGGCTTGGAAACTTCAGTGATGTCGTTCGCTGTTTCACTGATGAAGACAGTAAGTACATGGTCCTTTCTTCACTTTTTCACCTTAGTATATAGTTAGGTTTTTATTGCCCCTCCAGACGTAATGAATTCGGATTGATTCCCATCTTTATTTGTACAGTTTCACTTTCATTACATTACCTTTATTACCAGTATTTTGTTTAATGTCGATATTGCCTTTTCTGTCATAGTTCCACTAAGTGGGCCCGCGAACATTACAGCTCTCAACTCAAGCTCCACGAGTGTTGAGTTACACTGGAGCCCAGTACCCAAACCACTGCGCCTCGGTCTAATCACACATTACACATTTAACGTAACTGAGGTATCAACTGGACGCCTCAGAGTTGTGATATTCGATAGCGCGACCCTGAGTGGCATGGTTAGAAATTTATCAAAGTACACGGAGTATAGCATTGTAGGGGCAGCTGCGAACAGCAAGGGCCAATCGAATTTTACGGTTGCTGTCACGTGCCGCACAAACGAAGATGGTGAGTGTTACGTTGAACCAATGGCATAAATCGTTAACAGGATGAAGAAGAAAAGGAGTTGGGAGTAGAATCCAGATATTACACTAACTAATAGTATCGCTTACTGTAGTATCGACTCTGTTTCCATGTCGACATTAGAATATTGTGAAAAATGGTTTCAATTTATCTAAGAACTCAAGCATATTGAAAAGTAAGCAGAACAGTTGTGCTGATGCCCGAATATCGTCAGTGCTGTTTCCTTTTCTTTTGTTTTGTAAATTTAACCATGGTCCTCAATGAAAACCACATGTATATGGTATTTCCCCCGTCGTCAGCTGACATCTCTTTTTGTCAGTGTCTTTTATCATCATCATCATCATCATCATTATTATGATCACCATCATCACCATCATTATCATCATCATGATCATCATCATAATTAAGTCCAACACGTTCTTCCTTCACACTATGAATTTTGATATTTCTTTCATTCAGCCCCAGATCTCTCTCCACTGAACGTAACTGCGTTCAACACCAGCTCCACTTCCATCATGGTCGAGTTCCAGGCCCCCTCTCCAGAAAAACTGAATGGAATTATCCGCAAATTCAGGTTCACTTTCTTCAAAGCTGGCGAGAGGAATGCCACTGTTAGGAGGGTTACCGCTGATCGCCAACACAGCCGACGGCGAAGAGAATCGCTAGCTTTAACTGATAACACGTTTAAATCAGAATTGAGGAATCTGGAAGAGTACACCATGTTTTCTATACAGGTGGCGTTTATCACAGTGAAGGAAGGTCCTTACAGTAAAATTTTCAATGCGTCAACTGACGAAGGAGGTAAGCTGTGGTTTGTTATATAAAACAGACTTTTGCACTTCATCAAATAGAATATTTCGAAATTAGATTCAATAGTGGCTGCACTAGTCCCTACCTTGTATGGATACCATCTTCTATCTCCACTTGGGCTCTTTGAGTGCAATTACACTAAACACCAGCTTTCTGAAGTTTGAATGCTGTAAGTCACAGCTACATCACCAAAATTCAAGAACGAAAAAAAAATATACACATATATATGTATATATAAAGCAAAACAGGCGATGTCTGAACCCATGACCCGTAATAACTCTGTTGCGACCATTGGCTCTCGCCTGTGTATGCGACGGTAGCTATACGATTGCGATTTTTTTTCTGCATACAGGGGACGCAAATTATGTTTTGAAAAATCCCTCCGCCGGCCTGCATGGCTGTTGGTCCGTAAGTATCCGGACCTAAACTTCTGCAAATCTCGTTCGTTGTGTCTAAAGGTATATCACAGGGGGCCCAAAAGAGCTGAGAAAAAAAAATTAAATTAATATGTTAAATTATTGGCATACGTAGATTGTTTCTTGTGGTTTTCTTCAGTCTACATGCGCATACAGTTGATACTATAGTCGTGTGAGGAGCCAGTTTTGTGCGCGAGCGCCTTGAGCTAATATTATAATTTGCTATGTATCCCTATGTATTTTATTTTTATTTTGTGGTTATATCAACCGAGACGCTTCCAAATAACTTCGTAAAATATGTTAGTGCCCAGGACGCCTCCGCTTCAAGTAGCAGCGTTCAACAGCAGTTCCACGAGCATCATGATCGTATGGCAAAACTTAACCTCTACCTCAGTCCCTGGGATACTACTGGGTTACAAGCTGCGGTATATAAAAGCTGACGACAACAATGCCACTGAAGTTATAGACCTAACACACGGTTTGAAGACTTACAAAAACATTACAAATCTAGAGGTTTTCACATTGTATAATATTTCCGTGGCTGGATACACACGAATGGGAGTAGGAAATGCAAGCGTCACGCAAAGTTGGACTGATGAAGGAGGTGAGAGATAGTAGTAGTAGGAGTGTTGTTAAAAGGACTTCTAGCTGACGAACTAAATTTCCGGCTAACTGATTGGATGATAAGCTGATTGACAAGGTGACCGAATTACAATGTCCAACTGCATAACTGTTTGTCTGACTGACTGATGGACTGTCTCAGCCGAGTCACTGACCGACTTAACTGTGGTCACGACGGAGTAGATAACGAATAATGGTGACAAGCTGGCTGGCTGACTGCCTGACTGACAGACTGGCTGGCTGGCTGGCTGCCTGACTGACTGACTGACTGACAGGCTGGCTGACTGATTGACTGACTGACTGACTGACTTCTTGACTGACTGGCTGCCTGACTGACTGACTGCTTGACTGACTGACTGACTGACTGACTGACTGACTGACTGGCTGGCTGACTGACTGACTGACTGACTGACTGACTGACTGACTGACTGACTGACTGACTGACTGGCTGACTGACTGACTGACTGACGGACTGGCTGACTGACTGACTGACGGACGGACGGACTGGTGATATCCGACGAGATTTCCATTCCATCGTTAAGAGAGTGGACAATTGCTATTTTAAGTCGTTAAAATTTTCCTCTTTATTGTAAAGAGACCTCCCTTGTGAGAGTAAGGCACAATAAAGATATAATACTGTTACCGTTACTGACTGACTCACTGACTGACTATCTGACTGACTCGCTAACTGGTTGACTGACTGACTCACTGACTCACTGACTCACTGACTCACTGACTGACTGACTGACTCACTGACTGACTGATTGGCTGGCTGGTTGCCTCACTACTGATCAGCTAATTGAATGGCTGTAGACATGAATGGCTAGATGTCTAATTGAGCAGATACAACCCTGTCTGACGATCACGACCAATTGATTCACTGGTGGACTGACTGTATGGGTTTGAATCTTCTGGCTGAATGACTGACTGACTGACTGACACACTCACTCACTTCAGTACTAACTAACTGACTGATTGACTGACTGACTGACACACTGACTGACTGGCTGACTCACTGGGTGAAAGACTATGTGACAACGTTATAATATCATTTCACTATCCTAGAGGCCAACTGAACTTGTTAGTGTATTTTTCCCAGTTTAAAGAGCTAACATTTACTTTACTCCTACCAGTTCCCGCGGGTCCTCCGAACAAAATAACCGTCGATTCTGTCACAAGTACTACCATCGCCCTCTCTTGGCTTCCGGTGGCGAAAGGACTCCAAAACGGTATCATCCGGGGATATCAACTCTACCTCTACAGAGCAAGTGAATATGCTACTTATACAACGTTACTTGTCCCTAGTCGCAGTGCAGTTTTTGGAGGGCTTACTATTTTGTCAAATTACAGTATTCAGATTCGTGCCTTCACCAGGAAGGGATATGGTGTGTGGAGCGGATTGGTCAATACGTCTACCGGAGCAGGAGGTATGTTTTAACGACTTTCAGCGTTTTAAGACTGACACATTAGTCGTAAATTAACGCAAACCAAGGGTGTATTAAATGAGCGATTTATGGTCCTTTTACTCTGTTTATGGCGGTGTCTTTGTCTTCGACTGGCTGTAATATTCCCTAAACCTGTAAATGTCTAAACACGATTTGAATTGATCAGTGCAATCACCTTGTTTTTGATGATACCGGTTCACCCAAAACACACCAGATAGTTACACTGAAATCGATAAAATAATATAGGTACTAAAGAATCATTAGACAAGACACAATTGTGAGTACCTTTAGTATCTTAGTATCTCAAGCTCTTTTTTGTGTTCAATCTCGCACAAATACACTTATCTTTTTTTTTCTTTCTTTTTTGTAATCCTGTACTGTAATTTAATTGCCTCTGTTTCAATAGACTGGCCGGCCACGATTAGCTAAGCTACCAGCAGGTCAGTCTAAATTGTAATATTTCTATTCATTTTATTTTAATAAAGAACCTTCATGAACCAGTTGAATAAAGCGTCTTAAAGACAATTGGGAGTTTTTCAAAACCTCTCTTCGAGTTCGTGTGTAAGATACGTTCGTAGCCACTCTACATTAAAATAAGTAACGGATTGATCGATTCTTTAACTAACCGGTAGTACACTCTCCCCAGCCCCCGATCAAATTCCCATGAACAGCACCGCTCAAGCGGCGGGACCGATGACGATTCACGTTACCTGGAGCCCAGTTGTTCTGGCCGGTGCTCGAGTTCTACGAGGTTACCGCATCAAATATTTTGCAGTCGATAAACCCCATCTTACAATGGACATCACAGTTGGAAGTAATGGCATCTATGCGAATCTAACTGGTTTGCGTCCTTTCACTGTGTACAATGTGCAAGTTGCTGCATTTTCCTCTGAAGAGGGGAACTTTACTTCCCCCTTGCTTGTGAAAACCTGGGAGGGAGGTAAGAGGAATCGACTATAGTAGATAATGCATTGTGCACAAAGTCAAAAAATTAATTATATATGATCTAACAATAACTTTGTAGTTATCTCGTCTCAACACTTCCTCGAGCTCTATGACAATTCCATTCTACTTGCTGTTCATCCTTAGTTCTTGGAAATGACGGACGACATACCAGGGCCCTTTTGTTTTTGTTTTTGTTTTGTTTTGTTTTGTTTTTTTTGTGTGTGCTAATTTGCAGCCACTGACCTTTTCCAGAAATTTCCATAAAAATCCCACAGCCTTTCTACCCAGCTCTTACTCCCCGCCTTGCTCCTCAAACCCAGCTAACATCCCTCGTCCACCAGAAATTCACTTTGCGCAGCTGATTCTGAATCTCTCCTGTTAATTCTCAGATTTAATACTCTGGAAATGACAGCTGTCTGTGTGCGTCTAGTTCTAGCTATATGTCTATTTTTTCTGTAAGTGTCTAATATCATCTTTGTTTGTTTGTGTTACATCTTCTAGTACGCACCTCCAGCTAAGGTGCCTCTTCGCTTGATCATCAAACTCTTTTGGTGAACTTGTCACTTTCGTTTGTTTTCACTCTTATACATGTTTCCATTTCAGTTCCCTCGGCTCCTCCTTCGAGATTCCGCATCTCTGTCCTAGATTCCCAAACCTTTCTTGTTCGCTGGGTTCAAGTGCCACTCAAGCACCAAAACGGGATCATTCGGGGATACCGACTAACGTATTGGAACGCAGTGAATGGTACCAGCTCGGCAATCACAATGAAAGACTATCAACGTTCCTACGTTTTAAGGCCGCTTCGGAAGGCAACAAAGTATGTAGTTCAATTGTGGGCCTTCACAAATGCTGGTGATGGAACCGTTGGTACCTACACGGCGTTGACTGATGAAGACGGTAAGTAAGCTTGAAGTGATGAAGAGCAGTTACTTACAGGTAGCACAGGAGACACATCTGCATTTAATTCCGGTGTTTTTACCGAGTAATTACAACTGAAATAATTGAATCACACGATAAACTTAACTGATCAAATATAGTGAAATTGAAGCCCCAAGACGAAAGCCTCATAAAGAAATGAATTTGTGTATATCATCACTAGTGAACTCTCAGTACTTCATACCCTGCGCGAAAGCTTCTTTTTCTGCAGAAGTCACAATTCAGTATCATTTCCTTTGCTTTAACTTAAAAGTTTTTGTTTGTTTTTGTTTACAGTACCAAGTAAGCCGCCGTCAAAACTCGCAGCTCAGAACTACATCGGTTTAACTAAAATACCTATTTCGTGGGAACCAGTTCCTCAAGAATTTGTGCACGGTTACCTGGCAGGGTATAGGGTGACGTATCAGGCTGTTTACATTGGCGACTTACCTGCCGACTCTGAGCCCGTGATCAGTGAAGATATCGGTCCAGTAAATACTTCCTTAACTTTACAAAGTCTTGAGTCTCTTACAGTTTATCGGATAACCGTGGCGGCGAGGACTAACAAAGGGCCTGGGCCAGAGGCCGTTACGTTTGGAAGTAAGAAAGTAACCAACAGATCTCTTTCCATTTAGTGTTTCAGGCGATTTATAGGTTGAGGTATAACAGAGGGGTTTGGACTGACACTTCCAAACTTTTTCCCTGTGGTGGGGATGTACAAGTCCCTGTATCTTATACCATAGTTCACACTTTTTATCTCCCGCTGAGGCGTTATGGTAAACAAAGACAAAGGTAAATACCTCAAAAAGGCGACATGGCACATTCTTGTTAAATCGTTTTACTCTCCTTACTGTAAAGAGTTTTATCATTATCTTGTTATTATTCATAGAGACATGCCGCTGCCGTCCCCGTTTGACAACAAACTGGCGAAATTACCCACCATATGTAAACCTGACATCACGTAATGATACTGGCATTATAATCCCACACCTGCTAGTGCAAGTTGTTGATTGGTGCTGCGGATGGTGTCGAGAACACAATAGGTCAGTTTTGTTAGTCTGCGTGTTTTTATTCGTTAATAATTAGATGTCATAGTAAAAATCATCGATATTATCATCGTCATCGTCGTCATAATCACCACCACCATCATCATCATCATTATTATCATCGTCATCATCGTCATTATCACCTAAGCTCTTACCGATAGTGCTAGCACTTTTTTGGCATTATTTGGCTTCGCAAGCATTTTTTTTTTACATTTTATCCCAAAAAGCACTGCTAGCATTAGTTTGGATTTTCGACTGATTATTTGTATAATTTTGTGTTATTTATGTCGTCCAAAGCCGCATTTTGCCTCATAGGTCAGCGGTTGCCTTCTAGAAACCCATTCCATCACACTCGTTCCAAGATGGCGTCATCCACGTTGTCATCGAGGAATAATGGAAGGCAGAGATAGCTCGAGAGCGTACTCTGCCATCAATCAGTGGAAAAATAAGACTAGGGGGAACTGTGATGCAAAAAACATAAGAAAATCTGTAAAATGTAATATTCTATGTTTAAAAAAATCGGAAAAAAGTGAGCATTTTTATGTAACCCAAGAGCACTTTTTAAAAAAATTAGCATTATTTTAGCACTTTTTTGGCAAAAAACAAGCACTGCTTTAAGCATTTAATGCTTTTTTACGAGCACTATCGGTAAGAACCTATCGTCACCATCATCATCATCGTTATTATCATCGTCATCACCATCACCAGGACCGTCATCATTATCCTCATCATCACCATCATCATTATCATTATCATCGTCAATATCATTATCATCATCGTCGTCATCATCATCATCATTATCATTATCATCGTCAATATCATCGTCATGAGTCATCATCGTCATCATCATCGTCATCATCACCATCATCATCATCATCATCATCATCACCATCATCATCATCACCACCATCATCATCATTATCATTATCATCATCATCACCACCATCATCACCATCACCATCATCATCATCATTATCATTATCATCATCATCACCACCATCATCACCATCACCACCATCATCGTCATCATCATTATCATTGTCATCTTCATTATTATCGTCAATATCATTATCATAATCGTCATCATCGTCGTCATCGTCGTCATCGTCGTCATCATCGTCGTCATCGTCGTTGTCGTCATCATTAACTCTGTCGCAATTGTCATTATTATCCTCATCGCATAAGATCACCGCGTGTATTTTTTTCGGTCTTCTCAATTGCAGCCAGGCAACCACTAGTACTCTAATAAATCTTTCTGTATATCGACAGGTCGAAACTAGACCTCAACCAAGACGGACATAACCAGAGAGCCCAACGGAGAACCCTACTGGACTTACAACAAAATATTGATAATAAGACGGATTTCTCCTTCCCAGTGATCGGGCACAAATTACAGGACAGCTACAAAGGTGGACTGGGCTATGCGCCTTTCGTCGAATCGGCGGGTGTGGCTTTCGTAGTTTACACTGACACCTCCAGTATAAAACAAGCTATGTTCGCTGCTCTTTTGGCATGTTGGCCTGTGATAGTAATCCCTGCGATCATGGGTTATATTGCAGGTGTTTTAGTATGGATCCTGGTGAGTTTTCTCAAGCTACGTTCTACCCCCATCCCGCCCCTCTGCCAAAAACGTTCCGATTTCACAGAAGTTTGAAAAGAATTTTAGAGATCTCGAAGTTAATTAGCTTGGATGACTATCAGTGAATTGCGGTACTGCGGAGAAAGAAGGAAAGAGTGGGAATGCCTAGCGGCAAAGGAAAGTTGAAATTGTCCTCTTTGGTCTGTCAGGACTCAGAGTCGCTACCGTCAATTTCCGTCTTTCAGACACGTGATTATTACGAACAGCGCTGTAGTAAGAATGAGCCCAGCTGTTAGGGACCTTCCCTTATTAAAGACACGAAATCGAAATCGAAATACCTGTCCATATATATATACCCGACCTTTTGAAAACAGGGCTGATCTCTGCACCAACAAGCCTGTTCAAATGGCCGCAAAAATGCCTGGCTTTTGCCAGGGGATACGTTCAATCCTTACCTGCTGGTCACGCCTGTTCCCAGGCATTTGCCAGCAACCTAGCAGGCTTCTCCTTGGTACTGTCAGCTATCTCCTCCAAATTCCCAATACTCAGCCACATGTTTTCAATCAAAGAAAGTAATTAACATCCGCGTCAGCAGCCCCACAGCCTCCCCCCCCCCCCCCCAACCGAGACCCGGTTTGCCGCCAGGGGTCGCGGTGGACCATGAGGTTAGAGGTCAGAGCCCCACAAGGGGTCCACAGTCTATCTGACTGCAAATCAACCCAAGCTAAGCCCAGAAATGACTGAGAAGTGACTGTAGTACTGCACATTTAACTAGCATTCAAGAATAAACAACTCAAACAGCCCATTTTTGATCGACTGCGTCCCCCCTGCCTTTTGAGCAGGCGACCCCAAATGCCCACAGCCTCTTAGCCCTATCCCTGCAGGGATTGGTGATACCTGCCTTGACGGAACCCCCCCTCAAAAATAGCGGGCCAATTCTAGAGCAAACATTAAAAATGAGTGACCCTGTTTTCAAAAATCCAGGCAGATATATATATTGTTATAGTGAGGTTGCCCTTATTCTGGTCCTAGATTTTTCTTGTCCTTGTTTCTCAATTATTTTCACTTGCTATGCTAACATGATTACCCTTTATTTGGGATTTATTTCCAGGACACTCATTCAAACGAACAACATTTTCCTCGTTCTTTTATCAGTGGAACCTGGGAAGGAGTCTGGTGGGCTTTTGTCTCCATGACAACAGTTGGGTAAGCTTGAATTGAGCGACATTCTACAGGTGACCAACATTGTATAAAAGCATGAACAATAACTTGTGTGAAATAATAATACCATGACTTTTTTACACAGCTTTATAATAATTAGTCTACTTTGAAGCCCGCCACACCCCGTCGCCATATTGGTCGAGTTAGTGGAAGATCTGGGACGATCTCCCTTACCCCTCCCCCTCGCTTTGTCACTAGTCCCAGATCTTCCACTTACTCGTCCATTATGGCGACCGGATTTGCTGGGCTTCGAATCTCGTGCGTATACAAACTACCGCCTGCAAGCAGGCTATATAACAATTAGAAAGCGCAGTCACTACAGTTTGTTCTGTAATTTTCTGTCTCTCTGTAGCTATGGTGACCGTTGTCCCAGCAGCTACTTCGGTCGTATTTTTGCTGTGTGTTGGGTTCTAACAGGCCTTGTGATCATCTCCATAACAACTGGCGCACTAACAACAGCGCTGACTACCATAGCCAAGGACAGTGACCCCTCCATATATGGATCGAAGGTAGGCGTGATGTGAAACGTTTGCAGGAATCTTCGAAATTAACGGCCTTTCACTAAATTTGGCCGGATCGACCGACAGATTCATAGAGGTTAATTTTAATGCCTCGCCCAGCAGTCAGTCCAGGATGTTTATTGATGGCGAAGAGAAGCTTCGTTTTCTGAAACGTAATAATAATGATAATAATAATAATTATTATTATACTTCATTCAAATACCGTAAACCGTGATTGAAAAGGAGGACCCAGAGGTTATCTCTATAAAAGGCCTCCTAACTAAATTTATAAATTTTAAAAACTATATATGTGTGTAAACAAAATTGATGGAATCTAATATATTCTAGTATCCAAAAAATTCATCTATTTTTTACTAGCTAAAATGGCAATGAATAAATAAACAAAAATAAATTAGTAAATGCCCATCCACTTTTTCAGTCTGATGATATTAACGTGATTTCCAAATGGGTGGTTTGGGCAAATTGTTCCAATATTTCGTGATGTTTCCGCTCCTCTCGAGAAAAACAGTCTGTCGGAGTGTAACTCCCACAGTTTTTCAGTAGCCGAAAGTGCAAGAAACGGTTGCCCCATAACCTAGGTAAGACTTAAGTGACACTTCCTACTACAATCGTTTCTCTTGAGTAAGCCGCGCTTGGTCAGGGGCACAAAAGGACCAATTTGTTGAAAAATGTATTATTATACCCCAGTTAATAAAACTAAATGTTATTCAGGCATTTTCAGGTCTTTTTTAATATTGCTGGGAAAAAAAATATCTGTTCCTTTTTGCCAGCAAGACACACAAGATATTTCCCAGCGGGCTAGATAAAATTGGTTGGTTTCCCAGTCAGGTGCACATTGAGCACCCTGCACAACAACAAAAAAGACAATTTCATATGTCGTAAGCTAACATGGGCGTGGCAAAAGGTCTCAAATCAAGCCTTCAACTCCGGGAAATAACTGATATTTTTCCAGCCAGCACAATACCTCGGGGGAAAAGATAAAGTGAGGAACAGATTCGTTTTGTGCCCCAGCATGGTTAACGGACACCGCGGAAGATGTTTTGGGAAAGGCCTGGAGCATTTTTTGCGAAAGATAAATAGTTATTGTGGTAAAGAATACAGTTCAACGCCAGCGAGAATGTACCTACACTGCTATTCTAAAAATACTAATCGGCTCCTGTTGGGAGATCTCAGAATTCGTTTTTACCGAGTGTGTATGTCACAGATAAACTAAATCACAACTTTATTATTGTGCTTATTTGCTAAACACTCAAATAAATGAACTTTCAGGTTTTGGTCCTCTTTTTTTTCTAAAACAGGTAGGAGCGATTTATGGCTCTCCAGAGTACAATCTTGGTGTTAGGAAAAATGCAATCGTGAGCAGAGGTGGGTGTCTCTCTCAGCATAAACGAAGCCAGCATCGACACAAAAACGAAGCCAGCATCGATTCGGGTGCCATTTTTAACACTCGTTATTGTCAAGCACTTTTTTAAGTTACCCACTCTTGAGCTGCTGATAGATCACCAGTAAAGGGAAATCAAATGATTTTGTCAAGAAAAGCGCCAGCCACCATAAGTTATTACCGGTTGTTATTTGATGAGGCAAAAGTGAAGAGGAACTTCACCGCTGATTTATTTCATGGCCGTCTGTGGGCGGGACCATTTATAATTAATTTCCGTGCATCAGGGCAGAGCTATTTTAAAAGAAAAGTGGCCGTCATTTTCTAGCTCCATTATTGAAATTATCTTCCGTCGCCTTTCGAACTGTTGCTTATCAATGGCTGTTTCACACTTGTTTCATTTTAGACAAGCTTTATCACTCACTAGAAGAACTGTCTGATGCGCTCATAAACAGAGAAGTGGATGGCATCCTAATAGACACATATGCAGGAGGCAACCGTAAAGAGCTCTTCACCAAGCCCTTTATAAGAGTGGCCCGGATTATAGATTATCAAACAGCATATGGTGTCGTCATTGGAGGAGACTCAATGCGCTTGCGTCATTGTTTCCATGGTTACATGAGGGCTCATCAAGCGGAGATTTTCTCGTTCGTTGAAGAACTGGTGAAGCCTATTACGGTAAGTAGAATTGTTTCAGAAAATATAATGTTGTCTTTTAGACCGTGACTAAAGATGAGACTGGTTTTAGAGGCAATTTCCTTCTTTTCTCTTCCTTTCTAGTCCGCTTTGTATGCGCAGTGCTTTGGTGAATACCTTCACCGTAACTTTCGCATCAATTGACATAGGTGCGAAGTCCATCTACTCTCACCACAATATAACTATCCTGAATTTTGTAATTTCTGTACTCATCACCTTGAAGTGACTGTCACTGTCACTGTCGTTTAAGTGTTCACTTAAACGACAGTGATTAAATGTTAAATCAGTAGTGTTATAGAATGCAGAAGAATTAAGCCTTTTTACACGTGCAATTAAAGCACTGACGCAAGTTCAAACGTAAATGCAAACGTAACTATGAACGCAAAACGTAAATGGAAGCGAGTTTACTCATAAAGCAAACGTAAGTTTAAGACCTTCACACGTGTACAAGCACTCGCATCTGTGCATGCGTTAGCAACTGAATTTGCGTCACACGCGTGAAGCAGCCTCGAAACTAAAACAATGCGATATTTGTATGCGTGACGTTACTGGTTCGCGCTGCATCGATTGAGTTAATTATAAGTTAAAGGTTGCCCTTTCTTCAGCCTAAGGTTTTGTAAGCAAGCGACAGACAACGTCTTTTTTTCTTTTGTGTTTTAGGGTTCGGGTGTGTCTAATGAAGAAGTCGTCCAAGACATCTCGACTGGTTTATTTGATAGCGGAACTAATTATTTTCGGAACACGCTGCTTCTCTCCAGCACATTTTCTATAACAGCTGTGGTTATAGGACTTTGTTATGAAGTTGTCAGAAGAATACGCGGACGGCGGACGGTCGAGCAAGACAAAAGTAAGTGGCCTTATTATATCTCTCTGTGAGTACGCGCGCAGTGATTGGTCAATTTTGCGGGTCGTACTTTACCGTACAGCTCTCTAAATTTGAAAGTTTCCTTTTCCTCACGCCTGATTAACCTCAGCGATATAATAAATATCTTACTAACCTCGTTTTCTCGGTCCGTACTGTGAGTTACGGATCCTCGTTTTTTCCCGTTGATTTATGGCCCGCGCGCTTCGCGCTTGGGCCATAAGTGAACGGGAAAAAACTCGGTCCGTAACTCACAGTACGGACCGAGAAAACGAGGTTAGTAAGGGGTATATACTCATTAAAAAGCAGAACAAAGGGGCACGTGTGTGAGATATCATGGCGTCAGAGAAGACACAAATTACTTTCTACAGATCACTGTAACTTTCTTTAACTTGTCTTAGTTCCCATCTTAGCGGAAGTCAGTTGGTTTTAACAACAGATTGGGTAAATTGTCCCGTGAAGACCACCCGAGTCTCTTTGTGGTAGTCCATGCATTTATCGTAACACAGCTTTTTTCATAAAAAGAAATTAAATTCATTTTCACACGCTTCCATCAACTCACGAGCACAATAATTTCATTAATCGCTAACCCCTTTACGTCTAAACTATTAATTCCTTTGTAAGATCACCTTCCGAGTTATCCTGCTGTTATCTGTGTTGTGTCGAAAACCAGCAGGCATTTTTATACAAATCTTGTTGTTACCTGAGTGTTTTTAAAGTCGTTTCTATATTACAAATAGGTTTATCAGTGCACAAGGACAAAATGATTGAGGAAATGAGCTTGACAGTGGCAGATTTCGTGCAACATTCAACAAACACTTTGAGTAAAATGAAAGCGAAATACAAGAAAGAAATTCTCAAACGCGCGAAGCATTCAACGAGAGGGCTGAAGAGACTAAAATCTCCAATCACGAGCTCCTTGGAATCAAACCTAACAAAAGAGGACGACATTTCAGTGATTAGTTTAGAAGATGATGACGGAAACTCAAAATGTTGACATAGCATACTTAGTTTGCAAATTGTAACCGTGTTGTTACTGTTTGCTTAAAAGCAAAGATTTCGATTCACCCCGAGATCTGTGGATCGATCTATTCCATTAATCCTGTGAATAATATGAAAAAGACAGTACTATATTTGCAGATTAGGAGCAGGGTTCTCAATAGACTTTTAAGTAGGAGGTGATCACTGATAAAATAGGAGGCTCTTCAGCAAAGTCAGAAGAAACAAAACAAAGAAAAGAAAAGCGACTTAAACACAAAGTAAGGGGCTATATATCCCAAAGTAAGCGGCAATCAATCGCCGGATGCCGCCTTCTATTGAGAACCCTGTATGAGCTCAGCTGCACTGAGCCACAAGCAACGCTATATTCATCTTACTCCAAAATGGCCGCCATTTTAACATTCTTTAGTTTGCATTCAAAGTATTCCTCGTTGGCTCGTTGAAGATAAAATATTCCTTAAAATTAACAAAACAATATTAAAATGGGAGCCATGCATTTTGGAATTAGGTTTATTATCTCATTATCATCGCTTTCATCATCGTTTCATCGTCATCCGGCGTCATCGTTAACGTCATCGTTAACGTCATCGTCATCATCATCATTATCATTTTCGTCATCGCATCATCATCGTCGTCTTCGTCGTCATCGCATCATGGTGGTCGTCGTCGGCTCCACGTTTATCATCATCGTCGTTCCTAACCATAGAGGACAAATTACATTGTTAACGGCAACTTTCGATTTATTGCTTTATTGCTGGAAAACAAAGTTTCCATTGTTCAGAAAAACCTTAATTTGTACGGGTATTGTTTTGCTGTGGTTATCACAGTCAAACGTTGGCTAATCATCGATAGCAATATTAAGAGAATGCCATTCAAAACGTACTGTTTAACTCCGATTACTAATCATAGTTTATTCATGACACTGTATAATAAAAACAGCCGATTGGATAGTTTAATGAACAGCTTTTTTTCTGCAACGTTTTTTTTTTTTTACATTGTATATTATTAACAGCGCCACACGAAAGTTACATATTTCAGCTTACATACGGTTTGTAACTGCTATAAATATGATTGAATTCTTAGTATGACTAACTAGTCCTTTAAAATAAAAACATGAAATTTGTAGCGTATTTGAAAGCGTCTTGTATGGCCATTTTTATTACCAAAGGCTGTTACAGGCATGTAATGAAGAAATAACTTTATAATCAATCAAAATGTATGTAATCCCTTGTCTTAAAGCGGTATCGGCTTCCGGAATTTCCTTTCAAACAGAGTTTGTGAAGAAATTGCTCACGAAGCAGTTGTATAACCAAGAGGCCAAAATTCATACAGGCTGAAAATTCCTCCCCCTCTCCGTCTCACTTTTGAGGTGGTTTAGACATGCCAAGCTACATGTATTGCAGGATCATTATGATCCTCAGAGACATTTAATTCTGTTACTTACCTGAACGAACTATAGCAACTAAGTAACTCGCTTAGGTTTGTCTATGTAGATTAGCACACTCTGCCAGTCCAGTAATAGATACTTGGGATCATAATTTACAATTTATACTTTTTTATATCGTTACCGTTCTTTGCAAGTTCTGTTTATGTTGGTCAAATAAACACGGGAATGGGGATGAAGTGCTCCTCTCGTCACACTCTTGCCCCCATAGACTCGATTTTCGGAGGCCAACTCCCTCCAATTCTACCCCCTGGAGTTAGGTTAGTGGAGGCCCACTCCCTCCAGTCTGAGAGGAGGCCTACTCCCTCCTCTCTACCCAGGAATGTTTATAGTGACCCTGAGTGAAGGCCTACTCCCTTCTCTCCATCCACTGTCTACATCTCCTTGGACTGTAGGTTTTGTTTTCTTGACACTCCAGGGATTCATGGGGCTAAAATATTAACTGAGCACTCTGTCACCCACTTCCCCATTTTCAGCCACATAAAGTTGTTGTTGTCCTTATTTTAAGAGAAGCAAGGGGAGGTTGATTAATCGTGATATTCTGCTCTTGCCCAATTGTAACCACGTTAGAATAAATTATTTAACTGAGAAGCAAACTAATTGATTTCTGCCAGCAGCGCATGCTTACCGCTTCCCAAAAAAATATCAAAACAAACTTGGTGATGGAATGATAAAACAATTATTGAACTCGGTTATCGCAAAATATCGTGATAAATCACGATACTTTGCTCAACCTCGTCCATGCAATAATTGTTAATTGTCAGTGGTCTTCAAAATATATACATAATAATAATTTATGCATTAAGTTCGGGCCATGAAATGTTCGGCCTCTGAATCAAAGCCGTTCCAAAGTCGAAATTCCTCTGGACAAGCCACGCGGGAAGAACGGTTGAGCCGTTCCTAATTGATTCAGACGCCGAAAAGTTCGGCGTCTGAATCGGGCCTAATATTCCAAAACAGGCCACGAGGACAAGGCGTGCCAAATGAAGCCCGTGCAGAATTCGTGACACAATAGCCCGCTATTGGCTACAGTTTGTAAATCCATATTCATCACAGACAAATTTCAGCTTTGCTTCAAACGGCACATTTTAGTGACATCTTGGCCGAGTAAGGGCCAAAATGAGTTATGACGGATTGGAGAAACGGTTTATCCTACAATTCTACTTCTATTATTTCAAATCGCGAATGTACGTTACAGTTTTTGTTTCGTAGCTGACTAAAATTGGTTGCAAAATAGCCCAATCTCCGTACATGTAGTGGTTAATCATTTAAAACCTAACATCATGTCTTGCCCGTACACTTTTCCTGTAAAAGTACTGAGAAGTTAAAATATCGAGCAAATTCATCTTGTGTGATGCTTTCCTTAATTCTCGTGCCCATTCTGTTTTATAATGCATTGATATCACAAGGAGAAATTTGATGTTGAACACTCTTCGACTTAAACGTCTCTCACCGCTCTATCAGTGGCGATATACATTAATCTGTACAAATGTTCGGCAGGTCATTTTTTCAGCACGCAACATAAAACGCTCAGGAGGTTGGAAGTACAAGCTGATAGCTTGCGGGAAGCGATGTTGCATTTCTGTCCTTGTCACATGTGGAAGGCGACAGAACAGCATGAATAAGAAAAATTTGCAATTTAAATAGCTATACGGTCCATCTGGTGCAAAAATTACAGCGTTCATTTAGGCTGATTCAATTAGGCTCATACCACTAATTTTATTTCTTGACACACACCATTTTTTCCCGCATAGTATCTCGCCAGGTATGGGAACGTTAAAACGGCTTCTCTTGGCGTCCTCTCTCCTGTTACAACCAAAAGTACGAGATTAGAAACTTTTGGTCGTCGTGGATTTTAGGTTCAGTAAGAGATTCAGTTTTTTACTAGTTCTAACTATTTTATTTGTTTTCCGCAGAACGTTAAATCTTTTGACGCCTTTCCCAAACCGCTGAAATAAAAGACTAATCTGCGATAGAAAAGACTAAAAAATCGTTTTACAATTTAAAAAAGTTTTAAAACCGACGACGTTTCGACGTTCTCAGACGTCATTACCAAGTCAAGAAACAATTTTATAACATTCCATAAATACAAGATTACAATAGTTCATTAAAAGTAACAGTAACACTGTTAGTAAGCTGTATTTTCATCGTGACACGATTCTTACAGGAGAAGTCGCTTGTGTCCTCTCATGGGGAAGAAGTGGTTTAACCTGTCAGAATTGTTTAATTATATAACCGGATCTTTGACAACATATATAAAAGTTCACCTACAAACTGTAACCTAAGACCAAACAACCTCCGGCTACCGTTAGTAAATTAGCTCGAAAAGTGTTTTCAACAAGGAATGGAATTTTCTCGAGCGTATGGTATGGCCGCCAGCAAAAGAGGTCAAATTCGATCTGCGCGTTACAATGTTCATTAAAAAAGGATCTCACTTACATGCATGCACAGCGTAATCGCGGAAGCGAAATCTTACAGCGTTTCTGAGAAAAAAATACTATTTGAACAAGATGCTACTGGCCGCTTCTTTAGCTGCCATAAGCTGATGTCCAATCATTTGAAATTTGAGGGACGCGTAAAAACAGTAACTGTATATCATTTATAGGAACGCCAAGTGAATAACAGCCTATTTTTGTCGAGCGTGCGATGAACTGTTTCATATCTTCATTTACTCAGTGCCTCGCTGAAGCTTGCTTTTCATTCCACCTGCTCCTTTCAACAGTCATTAGTGTTCCTTCAAGAATTTGATTGGCGGATATTCTCATCCCAAAAACAGGAAAAAGAAATGAAAACTGTAGCTTGCGATTCAACAGACAGGATTAATTGTGGAAATTTGCGGGCCCTTATAATTCGACCAACGTTCTTCTGTTGCATGTTAATAAAAACTACCGTGTAATCCTCAGCAGCCATTCAAGACCCTCGTTACCGTATGTATGTGTCGTTGTTTTGCGTCAAGGTAAGTTTATGCAAGTCTCCCGTCAATTCAAAATATGTTCAAACGTTCAGAAAACTCACTATATCGTTCAATAGACTAGTAGCACTTTTTAGTGGATACATAACGCAATGTTCACGCAATGTTCAGCCAAGTTAGGCTGAAAGTATCCACAACTGAGCTTCTAGAAATATTATTTAGCCTTGAATGCTAACGAGATTTCGTGCGGCCGAGAATATTACTACAATTTAAGCATAGCTGGTATCAGAGCCGCCAAAAATACATATAGGACTCAAGTACACAGAACTCTTGATCCAAGAATTTATTGTTTGACTCATTTTTTTTCTTTCTTTCGTTTTTCTTTTTTTCGAACTCTCGCTATGCTCTGTCTAGACACCAGTTTGCCGCATAGAGGGCTTTTATTTCGTTTCTGCGGAAGCTAAAAAGAAATAAACTTCATCGATTAAAGCAATGCGATGCCCTAGGGGCTGCGACCAACCGCTTGCGTCTTTGCAAATGGCTGTCTGTTTAGTAGAGCGAAGGGATTCGTGTCTTTTGAACTAAATACATTGGCAACGGCTTGCAACAGCCACAGCAATGGCGGCGAGAACGTCACAAAACAAAAGGTTTGATGAGTAAAATCAATATCTCTGCAAGTGTTTCAGTTTAGATTTTGGTTTATTTATTTACCGCCCTCTTCAAAACAACAACGTTAAGAGACTTATTCAAGGTTTTGTCGAGAACGAGAGAGCAGGACGGTAATCATTTTTCTTTCTCTTTACTTTATTGCTGTTCTCAGCAGTTTAGCAAGTCTTCGCACTTATTGTACAAGTAGAGGTTGTAAACTAGATCGCAATAGAGTTACAGCTTGCAAGAAGATATCTGATGATTTGAGACAATGTTTCGTTCCCGTAGACGTTCTCCGGATTTCTTATCCTCCTTATTAAAATTCACTTTCTCGTTTTTACTTTAGAAAATGCAGGTGTCTCACCAGAAACGTGGCAATTTTGACAAGCGTTTGCAATTTTCAGTTTGTTCAGACAGACAGGCTACAAAACCTGGTGTTAATTGGTCTTTTTGAGGCAATATCTCTGCACACGTTGCACAACTTCGTTTGTGGCTGTTCTGAGCGATACATGCTTGTGACGTCACTTACCTTTTTCACTGATAGTCAGCTAATATTTATGGAAAAAAGACTCATGAAAATACCAGCTGTAACAAAGGAGTGAATATTTACCTTTCGTTCGAATATTCCATCCATGTGCCTCAAAGCTGACGGCCACATCGGGTCCTATTGTAAACAACACTGAAGGAAAGTTCCGCTCAGTAGCATTCAGGCACTCAGTGAATGCTGATACTTTAGGATTTCACCCAGAGTCTCAAGATTTTGAATCTCCGTTAACTTACAGAATGATAAACAACACCACGGGGCTTCTCAGTAGCTTTCATTTGAATGGTCGAAACGAGCATTACGCTGATAGACTTAAAACTTAGGATCAGCCGTTTCATCATAATTTTAAAGGCACCAAAGGAAAGCGCAGATAAAAAGCCTTTATTTTGACTGCAAAACCAATATTTCATCCACGGGCAAGCGTTGGAGATACCTTCTACAGCAAAATGACAATAGGGCCACGGAAAAGTTAAGGATGCATTCATAAGAGGCCACAAGACTGACATGTGGCGGAACCATCTTGTAAAACGTAAATAATTAACATCCCAGGAAAGTCGATTTTAAGATAGAGCTGACAGTATGTTCTTTTGTAACACTTCAACTAAATTTGAATTTTAAAGATCCATAGTTGCGAGGTATTTTTTTCGAATTTTGTGTACGGTTGTGTTCGGGAGTAAAAAATTCCCAAATCGACAAAGACACTTAACATCTGCATGCGTCAAAATAAATATTTAACTATTTTTCTGTAAAATCAATGGCAGCACTAGTACTTGCAAAACGTGAAACCGCAATAGCACAACTCGTCTTTGATGCATGTATTCACACCACGGAAAGTTTCGTAGTTGAAGAGATATAATAAACTGCGCAGACTGTTCTCTTTCGTTTTCAGCCGATTGTATACTTAAGTTTACCTGTTTACCAGTACGTTTTCCGAGTTTCTGATTGTGTAAAATTGAGTAAAATCATCCACAGAAAGACACTTCATCTGAGTGGATGGATAGACCTCGTCTGCGCGCGGGAAATCCTCCTTTTTATTTTATTATTCATTTTTACTTTTGGCCTGTCGTGTAGCAAGTAATGAAATTTACAGGCTATATTCCCAGTTTTCCTCAAGTGCTCAAAGACTCTCTGATATGTTGTCAAAATAAGCCATGTGACACTTTTCGAACACTTAATCCTGCCATACAAAATAGTTACATTTCCTTGGAACCGTGCATAAATTCTACAGAAACACACCGTACGGTATTGTCCACTTCGTAGCATATTCGGTCTTCATCCGGGGGGTGGGGGGCTATATATATTTGTTATGTGGCTCTGTTGGGTTGAAAAATTCGGGCAATTTTTTAAAATAAATTTAAGAAAAGCCCCACAACATGCGGGAATTTGCTCCGATGTAAAGGAAGTGAAAATAGTTTTCTGTTTCAATGGCAACATATTTTATTCAGTCGCTACCTAACGATACAGCATTTATGCAAAGAAGTTTTTAATTGATTGTATTTCAGAATTAGCAGAAACAAGGCTGTTGCATTGTCGCTTTACAAAAATTTTGTTTTGATGTTATCAGCCTAATACACATTTTTCCTAAACCATCATAAAAATCCCTATTCGCCGGTTGCCTTCCAAAAGCTTCGAACAATTTTCCATTGGTATCAGCTTTAATAAACCCACGCAAATATTTGATGACTTCCGCTCACGAGAGATTTAACAAAGTAATTTTAACGGTACAGAAAAGCAAGCTGAAAGAAAAGCAAAACAGAACAGAATCCTTAGAAAACAATGCCTCAGTTCAGTTCCGCTACACAGTATCACAAAATCGCTGTAGAAAACGGGATTTGGAGAGAATGAATGCGAATATATAGTGAGCATAAACCATTAGCGGTAACGATTAGTTTCTTTTCGTGCGAAAGAATTGCGAGTATTTAGAGTAACCAGTTTGTTGCTTATTATGGCTAGCAACTGAGCTACTATTGTTCATGAAAATTTGGGAGTTTCAAAAGGCAGAATATTGTATTGTGTTGGTTTATTTATTTTCACTAAGTCAACAGCCTTTATTATGAGGTAAAGCCCTCAGGTAGCTGTTCTGTTATTCGACGATTGGGACAATTCTTTTAATTTGCAACTTCGAAACATGTGCAACATGGTAATTTTATTCGTGGAGACGAATTTCCTGTGAAGTCGTAAGCCCAATAATGCAGTATCCTTGGATACTCTCTATAAACTTCTAATTTATCATCTCATCTGCATGTAATTGTCATAATTTTACCAAAAGTGACTGATGCCTTTCAGAAATCTTATTAATGCAAAACCTTCTCGATGAGTTTGAGTAATTTGCGCGCCACACGGCAAGAAAGTTGCATGTTGTACAATGCGTGATTATGCGCGATTTTGTGTGACATCTTAGAAAACATCTCCACAAAAGCGAAATAAGGGGAAGTCTGTGTCATTGACTGAACAAAAAGTGGACTTAAAGCAATGCTAAAAAGCTCATTTACCAGATGACACCTGCTGCTGAGAGTCGGACAGTTTCTACCATCAGAGCAATTTCAACTTTGACGAAGCGGAATTTGAGTTTGGAATGACAATCCAGACGACCAAGAACTTTAAAATGGACATAACATTCGTTTGGGTACTTTTTTGTGCCGCATTTGAATTGACTGTGTCGTAAATCGACAAAGTTATTTATATGTTATCGTTCTCTCAACAGATCGCCCTGTTAGGCATCGGAATAAGCCAATATGCCGAGTCAACGTGGATCCCTGCAGGTGAGTTGTATACAAATATTATTCACTTTTAAGTCTAGGTTTGAGGACTCTTCCTCCTGAATCATTCGTTTCGACAGTAAAATTTGAGAACCACAGCCAAGCTGTTCAAGAAAGTGATGGCTGGCAGTTTTTAAAGTCCGATCCTTGGATAAAACTCAGACTCAAACCACAGGAAACTGACAGAATTACAAAAATTATCTCGTAAATCGAAAATGTTACTGACTCACTGGCTTTAATTTCAATATTCACACGTGTGAATTTTCATCGTACAAAATACCGCACAATTATAAAAAACACCGCTAACAACAAATATACGTGACCATAGATGAAGTGTTGTTTGAATGTGTCTTTAGGAGTCTATCCAGTGACTTGGAAAGCCAGTTCATAATGCAATAAAAAACATATAGTTTGGTCTCTAGGAGAGGAAGAGTTGAAATAAAAGTTTTGGAGATCAAACGGTGATATGGACAAATCCAGCCCTTTAGTAAATAACGGTAGTTTTATAAGCCAAGTTATTAACTTGGAAAAAATACAACTAAGCTTTCGCCTGAATAATTCATTATCCTTTTTTAAAATTTTAACTATAAAAATTGTTCGCAGAAACATAACGGTGGAGTCAAAAATTTGCAACAAACGCTTGCAAAGAACACTCGCAGAATATTGTTATTCTGCGTGGATTCGATTCTCACTTCGCATAAATGATAGTAGATCTTGCAGGTTATTAATTATAGATAATCATTTTCCATACAAACAGCCATAAACAATGTTCCCCTTCAGCTAAGTATTATTTTTCTGAGAAACAAAATTCTTCTTTACAAGAACATACCATTTGTTCTCAGAATTTAAAACTTTACCTTGGTTGTTTTGTTGAAAATACAGCACATCTTTCTTATATATCATTAGAATTTTTGTCATTTATTTCAACACATTTATTTGAAGTGAGCCTAAATACACTTAACAAGGGCACGGATTCGTTCACTGGGCAAACATAAAATTGGAATTTTTTTAGTATAAGAGACCATGCAACATTTGTTCATAAACGTGAGGTATACTCAACGTTAAATATCTCTTCGATTGCGGGTATACCGCCATTAGCTAGCAGGTACCGTTATTCATCCAGATGGCATTTCTAAAAAAGGTGTCCTGTCACTCAGAATCACATGATAAGTTTTAACTCATGTTTGGTATCATGTTACTCACCTTCCACCCACTCCAAGATTACGAAAAACAGGTTGAAACCATTATCATATAAACATGCCATGTTCAATTTCAGTCAAAATTTCAATTTTCAACAGCGACTTGTCGAACCAAGTTATCGAAATGGCCTTTGTTTCAATAGCTAAAGTTTCGAGCGACTTCACTCCGAGGGCGCAATTTTGCCTTTTTAAACGACTGTGGCATTGGCGAGACACGGGTATTTTACAACAAGTAATTTTTTGCTTCATTTGTCTGGCAACAAATTTCCATGCAACTTTATAAGAAATGCCTAGTGCATGTAATATTTTTTCTGCCTTGTTTTGAATGTTAACTCAATGGAAAAAGCTCGGTTTAATATGAAGCCCGTCGTGTTTAAAATTAGGGAGCTTAAGCAACGATGATTAACGGCAATGGCAAAGAAAACGTCAGTTTTGAAATAGAACTTCTCGTTTTTGTAATTTTTTTGCGATTATTCCAACTCCTTTAACATGGAAAATGCTGGCGAGCTGTCCAGGGTCTAAATTACTGTGAGCGGCGTGAAGCAAAAACAATCGCTCTGTACGTGCGTTTTACATTTTTCTACATTTCTTTGCCGTCCTCTGCAAAACAACAACGTAAAATGTCCAAATTTTAGGTTTTCTCGAGAACATGAGCGTATGACGGCAAAATCCTCTTTCTTTTTTCTTGCTTTGACGTCGTTCATAGTAACTTAGTTCCTGGAGAGTTCTGTAGCATTTTCCAAGTTAAGCAAATTAGAGTTACAAAAACGAGAAGTTAGATTTTTAAATGACGTTCTCGTTGCCGTCGCCGTCCTCGTTTCTTAAACTCCCTAATCTTACCGGTGAAAACACGTATCATTTTTAAGTTGCTTAACGAAGGCTGCAAACCAACCACTTTCAGGAATATTAAGCGAGACAACGGCTGTCGTGAAAACACGGCCTATGATCACTAGCTAGTTTGTCAGTGCGTTGCCAGACCCGACATCATTATTTTCGCTTTCTTTGAGATAACTTGGTCAAACTAAGGCGGCACAGTTTTCAAAACCTGCCACTTGAGAACCTGAACTGAATTGTCGATGTTTACTGAACTAACAAGGTTGGAATTGTCAGTGTAACTTGAAAACATAAGAGGCGGTGGTCGAAAAACTAGCATTTTCCGCAACACAGATAGACAAGACAGTGTCGACCCCTACGAGCAAACTGTACCATCGGAGTTTCGCGAGCTCCAGTTTATTTCACGGATTTATTAACGAGTTAGAGGCGAGCGTGGCGCGGAAAGGCTTGGCACATCAAGTCGTGAAGTAAATAGCGCGTGGAGCCATTACTGGAGAGTTTCCTTGCAATATGGTTGTTGCATTGATACTGCGTTTACCAACCAAAAAACAAAAAGAAAAGAAATTCCTAAGAATGGTTTTTACTGACGGTTCTCAGTCAAACGAAATACGTCTGTAAAACTATAGCACGCCTTTGGTGTAGTTCATGGACAGTGTAGTACTTTTGCGTGGAGCTCATTTAGCTTTGCTTTAAGTGATAACTGATTCTGACGTTTGAGTCTGAAACAATTCTGTGAAACAATTCAGAGCTTTTGAGCAATACTTTCCTGTGGGACTGTAGCCTGCGTGGGAGGTGGTAATCGGGCGCAGGCGCTCGGGGCGTGAAAAGAGAGCGCGGAGCGCGATAAGAAGGTTTCTTCGTCCCTTCCCTTGCGCAATTCGTGCTCAGTCTCCTCGCCTCGCGTGCGTGCCTGGTTTCTGTCTCTCCTCCCCGTTTCTAACGCCCGCCACGCAGTGATACTGATCATTATGCTATACAAGTCAGAGACCTGTATGGAAATCCTAAGGTGTTGCTAAGAAAACTCCTAAATAGTATCTTCTTGCGGTGTTTCATTTTTATATTGCTTTAGGAGACGGTTGTAACTTTCGAAACTTTCCGTACAATCCTTCTGAGTAGCCTGTACAGTTGAATTATAAGGTGGAACTTTTCTGTAGTGCTATTTAAATTGTGTTACGTCAGTTTGTTTCCTTCCTTACAAGCTTACCTGATTAGCTTAACGTTAAAGGAGCACCGTCATGCTTTTTCGGTGCACTGTAAGATGCTATAAAATGTCTTTATATCAGAATAAAAGAATGATGAAGCAGTTTTTGTTTTTTCTGCACTGCAACAAAATACTGTTCTTTTGTTACGGATGGAAATGAATTACATTGTGAAATATTCAGCCGTGCGTCATCTTGAAAGCCAAAGCCAAAAATGTACTATAGATGACTTTTCCTGCAAAAAAAATTGATTGATATCATTTCTCCTACATTTCAAGGAATGCGTTGGCGTGAGTAAAGGTCATTAAGTAGCATTTCTGTGTAGTTTAGGCCGGAAAACAGAAAAAGCCCATGAGAGTGCCCCTTTAACAACCTTATCCTGTTTTTCTTTTCTTTTGTTTTAAGCGCCAACTGATGTTACAGTCTTGGAGCGAAACGCCACAGGCCTTAATATCAGATGGGAACCGGTGAATGGCTCAATCATTGGGTACAGAATTCGCTACCATCTCAACGACACGTCCGTCCATTTTAACGATACGTTATTCAAATGGAACTGCAGCTACTCGAACACGTCAAATTCAGATAAAATTGACGATGATAACTGCATGAACGTTAGCTCAATTTATGTCTGCCTTAACAAAACCTCTGTGTGCATCACCGACTTGGAAATTTATACTTCCTACTGGATTGAAGTGACAGCTTTTACCAACGGAAGTTTTGGCAACACAATTGACAGAGTGTTCCGTACAGATGAGGGAGGTTAGTACTGCGGTTAACGCTTGAACCCCGAAAAGTGAACAATGTTTAAATCTCTCCTTATTGTGACACTGTTCAATCAAACATTTGTGGAGGCAGGATGGCCGAGTGGCTGAGGGCGCTGGATTTCAACGCGGTGACCCGGTTTCAAATCCCGCTCTGCATGGCCACTAGCTGGCGTTGTTCTGCGTAAGTGCCTGGTTCAACTCCTCGGTCATCCTTGTAAATAGCCAACTGGTCTGCCTCCCGCCAGTTGGGATCTTTCTGATCATGATATGTTTATTTGAATAATTTGTTTCTTTGAATTAAGCGGAGTACCTGTAACCTAGCTTGGATAGCTAAGTGCACTTCCACTATAAACACAGTATTTATTTTATCTTATTTATTTAAACGTGAAGGTTGTGAAAAAAAAGGAAGTGATCAACAAGTAGCAAAGGTCTTGATTGTTTAACAATATCTCCTCATTGTTACCATAGATAATGTATGGAGAGCAATGTTGAGAATATACGTGCTGATATTAGGATTTATAGAGTATGTGAACAGGAATCGATCGCTCTGAACTCTGGGAATTGTGGAAAACGAAAGCGTATGGCAGTGACGTTTTATTTCTTGAGTACTTAAACTAAGTTAATCGCCATCTCACTTCTGATTTAGTTTGGTTTGCCCGGCCACGTTTTAGAGGGTCCCCTGTACCACGCGTCACGGATAATTCCCAAAATTCGTTCACGTTCACGCAAAAATCAAATATGGGCAATTACGAATCACGAAAAAATAAAAAACCTAAATCACGTTTCCCGAGAAAAAAAATAGTCGCAATGACGTTTCACGAAAAAAGTATAGGGGACCCTCTTTTTACGAGTTGAACGGGTCGACATGAACGTTTTTACTGGGGTTGCCATCGTCGCTAGGTATTATCGTTGTGCCATGTTACTGCGTCCTTTCTTTACATATTAGACAATACCTTAATTGTTCATTATTCTTAGCGTTTTCAAACAGGATTAGATTATGGGTAAACGCCCGCATAAAATGGCCTTTACGGTAACAACTTACGCCCTGTCTAAGTAACAGAACATAATGTCTGAACCGGCTGAGGTCGTCCAAATCAGTATGAGAATTCACTATGCCATGCCTGTACTGTGAGCTCAGACCAAACTTCATGCAATTCACATAGCATTTGGATGGCCTGCTCACGATATTGTTTACGGGTTCGTCGTTTATCATCAGAACTTTTCCTCTTTTATTCCGTTTTCTCCCCTCTCCATTTCTTAGCCATTGTCCATAGCAAGTTCCACTACCACTGCTGCTCGATGTCTTTATTTAGTTTGACCTCCATACTGCTTAACAGAAGGTTGCGCGTCCAGCACGATCCAGAAACATCATACACCGACACGGCCGTTGAGCCGTTGAGCCGTTGGCATTGCGTCCTTTCATTCGACTCGGACCACTCGAAGGGACACACAAAAAAAAAAAAACACAGATCCTTTGAAAATTGAAAAGTATAAGGAACATAGCGTTGTTTTCTGTCCTAATGGGTGGATTACGGCTGGGCGACAGACCATTCCCCTGTGCACGCAAAACCTCAGTTGATTTCGATTAAAAAAATCAACAGACAACAGACAGGCTGTCGGGTTGCGCAACCTTTGAGGAGGAAATATTTAAGATTTAAGATTTTTTAACACAAGGGATCATTTGCTCATCCCTCTAAAGCTAATCATTTGTTATTCGGTTTCTTGTTTCTTAGCTCCAGATAGTCCACCAGTAAATATAAAAACAGCAGTCCATAATTCCACCGCCATAATCGTGTCTTGGGACGCCGTTCCGATAGAGCATCGCAACGGCGAAATCATTGCCTATAATGTGAGTTATGGACCTGATAATCATGACCGTAAGAGCAAGTTCATAAATGCCAGTGGTGCCCAAACCGTGACAATAGGCGAACTAAGCCCGTACACGAACTATTCCTTCAAAGTGGCAGCAAAAACAAGTAAAGGTGTATCACGATACAGTTCCCAGATTTGGAGCCGAACTAACGAGTCCGGTAAGTAGGCTGGTATTTCTACAATACAAAAAGTAACACCGCAGGAAAACCACTTAACAATGATATTAAGGGTAGTGATTTACATTGCGTGCTGGTTGGAATGAAGACGATAGGTATACAATAAAGGACTGAAATGAGCTCTCAGAGAGGTGTCTCATTTTACCTTAAACTGTTCTCAGGCAAAATCTTCAGTTTTCTTCTTTCAATAATGCAAAAAAACTGTAGTTAGGAGAAAACGTATTCTGTTAAATAGACGATATTTTATCTTTGTATCCGTTACCATAACTTCAATTTGTAAAATGATATATTTAAGAAGGTCTTATTAACACGAGTTATATAGTTTTCTTTAAGCCTCGCTATTACCATCATCCTTTCTTCTTTTTATTCCATTTTTATAATTATTTTGATTACCATTTTTGATACTCTTTTTTTTTTCATTTTTATAATTATTTTTTTTACTATTTTTGACACTTTTGTTTGCAATCATCTCTCATTCTAATTTTTTCTGTGGTGTGGCAGGTAAATGAAATGAAATCAAATGGCATAAAGTAAAAAATACACTAGGAAGTGATAATACTTCTTGGTCTTTTTAACACTGAGTGGTTAAAACTAGAAAGAGTTATAGTGGTGATGCTAAAAGGAATATTTTTGAAAGGAATTAAAGAAATTGAAACAATAAACACTTCTGTTAATAAGCATAGCAGAAGAGAATAAAATATGGAATAAAATATGGTGAATAAAATATGGTGAACAGGAAAACTTTGTATACCCTCCTTTCTCGTCCAGGGATGGTTTTAATCTCGTGCTCAGAGCTGACTCGACCTCGAAGACCTTAATGCGAGCCTGGTCCAGGCCTTCTGCTTTTGCCTCCAAATACTAGAATTTATCATAGAAGCATCACGAACATTGTCTCATATTTCTCTTCTTGCTCTTATCAACAGCTCCAGTCATTTCGCCTACCGAAATAAACTCCACCGACGTAACAGGCAACTCCATGGTCATCACTTGGAAGCCCGTAACGGGACGGGGTTTAAACGGCAATCTTCTCGGGTATAAAATTCGCTGGAAGGCGGTCGACTCAAAAAACGACAATGTCGAAAATCTCAAAATAACACCTTCTTCACGAAAGAGAAGAGAGACAACGACCGCAATTTCTCACAACGAGTATTCTTTTGAGCTACGAAATTTACTTTTATTTACCAATTATTCAGTGGAAATGGCAGCGTACACATCAGTCGGGGTGGGACCGTTTAGTCCTCCAACGTATTTTCTATCGGGTGAAGGAGGTATGTCACATGATTGGGGTTTGTAATGCAGTGAGGCAGGGGGGGGGGGGGGAGGTTTGCAGATCCCAGAAGAAAAGGAAGTGGGGGAAGGGTGGCGGCGGCAGAGAAATTATTTATTGCAGTGGGTGCAACTAAAAAAGGTACGGGAGGCGGGAAAATTTGACTCCCTCCCATACCCCACTACGGTCTACCCCTGGTCTACCCCACTTATCAGGAGCCCGTTTCTCTATAACGGACAATTTTATGTTTCGATTAATACTCCCATGAATTCAAATTCAAGCAGTAGTTGTGCAAACCACCAGTAAACAAAGATCATAGTACTTGTGAGGGCATTCGTATTTAATGTTTTGGCATCTATTACACCAGACGGAAATTCATACGTACGGTAATTTAAATTTTGGCAGTAAAAGTCAAAGAAAAGCAGCTAAAGCCTATCTAAAAATAGCTCGATAGATTTGTAAAAGCTCTGCATGTAAATGCGTGACTTTAAATTTGCGTTACATTTGCGTTACAGTTGGCCATTGTGCCATTTGATTCCTTCAGATAGTTTTCTTCTCCCGCTGATTTTTAGTTGTCGTATCGTACGCCCTTTCACTGTTCACTGTTCACCGTTTCCGTCGTTCATCCCAAGTCGATTTCGTTAGTTGTTTGGTTTCAAGCCACCGGCGTATAGGGACCGATATTTTACGAGATTAGAGAAATAAACCTCCGTAATTTATCCCCTATTGGTTCTTTGGCCGCGATTTCTTGGCAATTCATTCGGCCTCGATCTTCGTTTGCCGCTACACTGCTGCTTCGGCTCGGAATGGGAGCTGCACTTTCCGTGTAATGGGCATAGATCTTCATGCAGTGAAAGCTCACTGGAACCGTTTTGGAGAAGAAGAGAGGAGGGGGGGGGGGGGGCAGGCGAAAATTATCAAGGGCGAGATAGTACCCGGATTTGCCTTTATTCCCATTTTTTGGAAAGGTTAAAAACATAGCAGTAATTAATAAAGAAAAGGGAAAATTTTGTTCCAACCCAATGGCACATTCACATTCAGTTTCCAGTCATTTACTCGCTGAGCCACGAAAGAAGGAGCGGGCATAGGGACTTATCAGCATTTACGGTCTCTCATGCGAAGATCGCATTGTGTTTTCTATTTTTTGGTAGTTCCGACTTCACCCCCTGGTAATGTGACTGCGTACAATACCAGTAAAACGAGTATACGAGTCGAGTGGACTCGTCCAGCCCTAGACACCATCCCAGGAAACCTTATTGGATACGAAGTCTCGTACACACCAGCTTCCGCACCAAATGTATCGTTCACCCGTCGGGTTATGCTGTGCGCCTGCAACACGTCAGTGGCTCTAACAAATCTTTCCGTCTACACTTTATATCACATCACTGTTGCTGCCTTCACTAAAGTGGGCATTGGAAATGAGAGTTACGTAACACAGACTTGGACAGAGGAAGACGGTTAGTATTTCTTTTAATGAAATATTACATGACGTTCGTATGACAAACCAATAAAGGTGGTTTTTGTGTTAATTTTACAAGGCCTTTATTTCTTTGTAAATTACGAAATGAAACCTCACAAAATTTTAGACCTCCGCCTTCATGACTTAATTAACGGCTATCAAGGATGTGGCGTACTGTGGAAAAGAATGGGATTGTTGGGGGTTGCGCGAAGGCAAAAACACCTGAAGGAAGATGTTGCTCTTTCTTGTATTCATCATAAAGTTAGTTTTATCAACGGAGTTGATGATGTAAATTGACCACCGTACAGGGATTCTAAAAAAAAACAACTGATGTTTCGAGCATTCAGTAGCCCTTCGTCGGAGTGAATTGAGGAATTATGGGTTGTGTGTGGTTTATATAAGGGAGATGGAGCTACGCTGTTGGTGGTAACGTGAAAAACAGGAATACATTAATTGATACCATGGGGATTAAGGGTGCCGATTTAGAAGCAAAATGAATTTTTGTTCCAGATTCTTGCGGTTTTCCGTGGTACCTTGATGCATAGGGAAAGGCCACATATTGCCATGTTGTGTTTGGAGAGTGGTTGGGGAGATAAAAATGACGAGCGACTGACTTTGATGCGTCTTTGTCATCTTTCTCAACATCGTGAAGGTTTTCGCGGAATCCGTCGCCCAGTCGTCGTCTTGTCTTCCCAATGAATACCTTTTTGCATAAGGAACAAGTTATGCAATTTTAGATGACATTGCCGGAGGTAGACGTGAAACGATCGGCGATCGTAACAAATCGCT
>OX419337.1:38008035-38023035 GCA_948470475.1 Galaxea fascicularis | reverse complement strand
AACTTTAGAAGGAGGTAAATATTTTTCTTAGTTTCTTTCGTCTTCAATTTCGCGAGTACAAGTGCTTTTGACTTAGCGATTGACTGGCTGCCGCGCTGATTGATTCGCAGATTATTTAAGGGTGGCCTTACACAAAACGCGGAAGCTGGTAGAAGTCAGGGCATCTTGAGCGCAAGAGACATCAGGAAACTTTTGATCAGTCAAAATTACGTTCAGTAACATCGTCTCCTTTTTGTGATATTGTTAATGTTATTATCAACTTCAGCGAGAGAAAACCCTTTCCATACCGCTCACCTCAAATACTGACTTTATGTGATGTTTACGTTTTGCTCTCCTACAGTTCCGGAAGCACCACCTTCAAACGTCACAGCTATGGCTAAAAGTACGACAAGCATAAACATAAGCTGGAGTGAAGTTCCCTGGAAAGAGAGGAACGGAGACATCATCGCATACAACCTTGAAGTGTTCAACAGCAGTCTGCATAAGATATATTACTATACTGTTCTTGGTAAACAGACCTCACTTGTGGTAAAAAATCTGGAGGTGTTTTCAAATTACAGCGCTCAAGTCCAGGCTAATACAAGCAGGGGCGGAGGTCCTTTCAGTGGCTTAGTAAACGCAACGACACATCTTCCAGGTAATTAGCTTATTCCCAATTACGATTAACTTTCATATTCTCCTTACCGCTCTTACATATTTCACGTTACATGTTGGAAGAACTTGTATTAACGTTAACTTAAGTGATCTCTGGTTATCATTTCCTGTATTCTCGTGTCCTGTGTTATTGACGAACTGGTGATATGGTAAGGAGATGTTAGTTGGTGGTCACTATTGTTGGGTTAACTGGGCTGTAGGTGCCTGGTTTCCTACGTTTGGTTAGTCCATTCCATTCCTGGAAAATAGCTTTTCCCATTGATAACAGCAAAACACAATCAGTGAAAACAAAAAAGTCTTTCTTTTGTTATATTTCAGCCCCGAATGTTGTTCCTGAAAACGTTGAAGCCTCTGCTACGGGTAATTCAACCATTCTCGTGAAATGGAGTCCCGTTAACCATAGTTGCATCAAAGGTTTCAGGGGATACACCATAAAGTATAGTCTGCATTCTTCGAGTACCCCACGTTTTGAGTATCTTGATAGTAGTATCCACAACAAAACATTGACTGATCTTAAGATATTCGCCTTCTACAAAATACAAGTGGCTACCCGCACCACTCAGGAGGGGAACTACAGCGATGCACGGGATGTTCGAACAAAGGAAGGAGGTAATATCACTCCTTTTTCTGTCACGTCACGCGACGTCATTAGATGTCACGCCATGTCATTGCATGTCATTGCATTGACGAAGGGCTAACGCTGGAAACATCAACACACAAGTCTCACCACAAAAGATATTTTACCTTTATGAACTCTGTGGATCAAACCATACTTGCCATAAACAAGATTTAACAAGTTTTTCACACGTAATTCCCATTGTAGAGCTTTCTTTAATTTAACTTGAATTAACTGGTTTCCTTAAAAACCCTACAAGCAAGTCAGATTTTTGGCAGCAAAACGGTTTTGTTGACTATTCAGGTCAGGCTTTTGGGAAGATTTCTTATCGGACAAAGGATTGTGACAAATTCTGATGGGTTTGGTACGTTGCTTTTATAATTGATTAGTTTGTCAATCACTTTCATCAGTTTTCATTTTTTTTTTCGCGGTTCTTCAAAGTCTCCTCCTGGCAGTAACTATGCTGTTATAATGAGGCGATAATCTTTTCTTTTTTTATGTCTAGTTCCCACTAAGCCGCCGGATGATCCTTACGGGGATATCCTGGACTCCACTTCCGCCAGGATCAACTGGAAGCCAGTTCCAGAAGAACACCACAACGGTATCATAAGAGGTTATCGTATCCGTTACAGAAGAGAGCAGAATGGCACTTACCTTGTAGAAGAGACTGTGGAAGCAGCTAATTCAGTGCTTCTGTTATCATTGGATAAGGCCGCTAAATACTTCGTTGAAGTACTTGCGTTTACCAATGCGGGAGAAGGAATTGCCAGCAAATTTACGATCACCACTGCTGACGACGGTAAGTTGCAGTTGAATCCACAGTTTTGCAGAGCGTGAGACGTCACCGAGAAGTATTGGTCAACTTTTTGGTGGTTGTTTCGTTTTCTATTTCCCGCCGTTTGCTGCTGAGTTCAGGGTTTATTTCTGATATGTGAGCCACAAATGTTCAACTCATGCGTCGTAGTAATGGATGGAATATCAATTTTAATTAAATGAAAACTAAAAAGCGATTTATTACAAATAGAAAACGGATACACTCCATATTGAAAAAAAAATTAACAATTGCTTCATCGGTCAGCGTGCGTTCATCGAGATATGAAGCACGCGGGAAGTTTGGAGAGTACGAAAGATGTGTAAGAGTTGCTCTCGGCTACGCCTCGAGCAACTCTAGCTTCTTGAGTGCTCTCCAAACTTCCCAAGTGCTTCATATCTCGATGAACGCATAGCTGACCCATGAACCAATTGTTTTATAAGATTGTTAAGGCAGTAGTTGGATTAAATGTTGAGGAGAAATTTCCTCTCCTAGCTACGCTTCAATCCATTGTTTATTTTGCTTCAGAAAGACACTTCACTACGCTTGAACTCTTAAAGGGTTTGAAATGGAAATATCTACCTTTGAGCGTTCTAACAGACCAGTTTGTTATTTGTTTGGTTCTTCCAGAGTGTCTTTCCAGTCTTTCTGCAAGGATATTTTTCATCTCCGCCTCACTAAGAGTTGCTTGCTTGTTCTCGGTTTCCTTTTCTTCGGGCTTTCTCGGGCGTTAAAAACTCCAATCCCGTGAAGAAAAATTCAGCTGGTTTGCTAGTTGCTATGTTTAGTTTAATTTTTTGCTGAAGTTTTCCCACGTTTTTGAATGCCAAATGCAGTCACTCGTGGAGAAAACTTTTTTCAATGCATTACTTGCTGACGTCATCAGCGTGCACAATGGGAATATGAAGCACGCTCGCGCAATGGGCCATTTCCGAGTTCGCTTGAGCCTCTGTTTCAAAGCGAGTCAAAGTGCGAAAGTTTTGTGATGGTAATAAGTTCCGCGTTCCATATGAGCGAAAACTCATTTTCATTACAAAGACTTCGCACTTAGACTCGCTTTAAAATAGAGGCTCAAGCGATCTCGGAAATGGCCTATTGATTACACGAATTTACTAGCTATGTTATAGTTGCTTCTTGCATGGAAATACGTATATGCTAGCAATTTCTACTAATGTTCTTTATTAAATAAATCCTCATTACACACACCGTACGCTTGGGCTACCTGTGACTTAACAGACTGCAATGATTGTCATTTTTGAAATACCGTTCTCTACGCTACTAAGACGCAGAGTGCGATACTCTGGAGATACCCTCCTGGCCACGGTTGTTCAAACGTTGGATAGCGCTATCCATCGGGTAAATCACTGTCCAGCGGATAAGTAATGGAAAGCTAATTGCACTCTCCACTGGATAATTATCTATCCAGTGGATAGCGCTGTCCAGCCTTCGAACAACCGAGGCCTGTATAGTAGATTTTAGTGCCTCCAATAAGAGGTGAACAAAACAAAATTAGAACGCAACACGTTTCTTCTGTATTCCTTAGTACCCAGTCAACCTCCAGTGGCACTCGCAACTGTCAACAGAACCTCACCGCGCAGCCTCAATGTCACCTGGAATCCAGTGCCCCAAGAATTTATGCACGGGACATTGAAGAATTATACGGTGACGTATCAGCGCATCAAAGTTGGAGACATAACAAGAGAAGAAGAGCCAGAGATAAGCGTTGGGGTTGGACCTAACGTTACCTCTTGGTCGTTAACAGACCTTGACCCTTACGTCCAGTACAAAGTCTCGGTCTCCGCCAGTACTGCAAAGGGAAAAGGCCCAAAGACTTTTGCTTTTGGAGGTAGGAACTTTTTCAGTCTTGTTGTTGGTCTAGACACGATTAAAATCTAGCGCTTCGGGGCACACTGTTTGGTACGGCTGATTGGCAAGTTTCCTTTCCTGTTCTGTAACTCGTCAATTTTGTTTAAGTGAAAAAACGGGATTGGTTTATAAAAATTCCTGGTGCTGTGTGGGTGAGAAAGTAATAGAGGAAAATTTGGTTTTACTGAGTTGATGATGTAAATTGGCCAACGAAAAGAGATTTAAAGTTCGAGCGCTTGCTGTTCGTTAGAAGACTTCAACCAAAATATGACAAAAAATTACACGGACATTTACGTGGTTTAACACTAGCTACTTCATCAGCGCGCCAAGTTGTCTCTTGAAACTGGTGACATAGCGAATTCAGTATTTGTGCTTGTTTCAGAAACTTGCCACTGCGGAAGCCGTCTTACGACAAGCTGGCGACGTTACGAACCGTACTCGAACGTTTCTGACGACGGAGTGCCAGGGCAAATTATCCCACAGGTGCTGCAATCCATGGTGAAAGAGTGTTGCGGAGAGTGTTACGAATTTTCTGAAACAATTGTAGACTTCACAAAGAACGGCAAGGAAAAGCCATCGGCGAAAAATACGAGCCGTGATCTCCTAGAGAATCTGGACACGGTCACCGATTTTGTCTTCCCTGTACATGGTAACAAGTACCAGGATAGTTATAAAGGAGGCTATGGATTCGTACCCATTATGGAATCTGCCGGGGTGGCTTTTATCGTGTACCCGGAAGTTTCTACGACTCAAAGTACCATGTTTGAATCAATTATGCGTTGCTTACCCGTGTTGCTGTTGCCTATTGTCACAGCGTATATAGCCGGCGTGATTATATGGGTTTTGGTGAGCAGATTGTTTTGGTTGAAAACAGGTGTAGGTTTTGATGCTGGTGTTAGGATTATTAGGGCTCACTCTGAATAGGATAAAGATCATTCTTGTTGTCGCTGTTATTACTTGTTGTGACCAGGAAAGACTTATGACCGTCACCATCACCACCACCACCATCATCATCATCATCATTAGCAGCAGCAGCAGCAACAGCAGCAACAATAGTAGTAGCATTATTGTTAGCATCGTTTTGGTAATATTTATCATCTTCATTATTGTTATCACCATTATCACTGCTTCTGCTGATGATGATGATGACGATGGTGATGGTGGTGGTGATGATGATAATCATTATCATCATCATCGATGATGATGGTGGTGATGGTGATGATGATGACGATGATGATGGTAATGATGAAGATGATGAAGATGATGATGATCATCGATGTAATGATGATAACGATGGTGATGGTGGTGGTGGTGATGATGATGATGATGATCATCATCATCATCATCATCATCATCATCACTGGAGAGCTTGGCACCTTTTAGAAGGCTAAGCAGTCAGGTGGCATCGAATGGTCAGTAATGAACACTGTAAGTTGGAAACTTGGAAACTCGGTTAAGAGTGAACCCTTGGTCAACCAAGTTATCAACCGTCCCACATACGATTATTGTACTTAACGAGACATTATCCCCGATTGTATATGACTATCACCTTTAATGTTAAAACTGCAGGAAAGAAACAGCAACTCAGCAGATTTTAATCCCTCGTTCATCCAAGGAACCTGGGAAGGTGTCTGGTGGGCTTTTGTCTCCATGACAACCTTGGGGTAAGTTGATGAGGGGAAATTTGTCTACAGTTTATTATTACCATGACCGGGCGATTTCCGGAAAAATAAACTGAGAGATGATGTATAGAATTATGTGTCGCAAAACCAAAACCAACGCAATTACTCTGATCAATCACAACAGAGGAATACAGCTCATTGAGTCAATTAGAATTTGAAGTAATTACATGCAACCGGCGCCAAGTGCGGGAAAATGCGCGCGTGCAACTCGCGGTTTTGCTTCTCATTGGCTGAGAAAGTGGCTCAAATGTTGTCAACCAATCACACAAGGAAGCAAAACAAAAGAAAAATAAACACGAATTACTTTCGACACTCGACTGAAAACCGCTCTAATGACACTCGGCAACAACAATGACAGCCCGTGCTGCCGCCTGATTCTGTTCCTTCTGTCTTTCAAAAATCGGTTGCAGAGGTTCAAATCTCATTCGTTCCTTGTAATTCTAACCATGCCTGTCATATCATCAAGATGGGAATGTCAACAGGTTCTCAGCTCCTTTTACCTTTCCTGTGAGAAAGACTGGCTGGAGCAGAAAAGAGAACAGAAGAGAAAAAAGGAAAAGAAATGAAAGGTCAAAAAAAGTCATTTCCCGCTTAATTATGTTAGGGACCGTACAACTCCATTGGCATGTTTTACCTGCTTGACATAGAACACAATTATTTCTAAAACACCCTCGGTTCGCCGCTTTATGCACATGTAAGGTGCCGTGTTGATTCACCAAAGATATCAAACAACTAACCAAGATTCATGACTGTGTTCACCATCTCAACAGATACGGCGACAGAGCCCCGTTGAGTATCAAAGGCCGCCTTTTCGCCATCGCGTGGATTATGTTTGGTCTCGTTGTCATTGCAGTTACCATGGCAATGTTGACGACAGCACTTACTGCAGTCACCTTGAAGAGTACTGTTAAACTCTATGGAAGCAAGGTGAGCATAGAGGGTCTCTAGATTTTTTGTGATATGCGCGCCTTTTTTAGCTCTTTACAGCTAGGGTCATGACCTTATTTACATACAAACATTTCTATGACAAAATAACCCGGTTTGAGGGCCTTGACCTGTGATAGTTTGTGGTTTTTGAAAATGGTAATGCATTTGCATGGGAAACTTGCAGGATAGCTCTTCTGATGACACTGATCAAATTGGCATGGGGGCCTGTCATTTTAGAAGTGATATTATCAATATTTTGACAACAAACTCACAGTGTACTGTCATTTCCTTCTTCTTAGATTGCGGCAGAATTTAACTCTCCCGAGTACCACCTGGGAACGAGACGTAACGCAAAATACGATCCAGGTACATTCCGCTGATATGGCCTTCGAACAAGGTTACATCTTGGGGTCTTGCGCGCGTACGTTTTTACAAAAATTGAGGGTATAAATTCGTAAGAAAAACATAGCGCGATGACCCAGCAGTAGAGCTTAGTCGTATATTAACAAAACGTATTGCAAAGCATATCGAAATAATTTTAATTTTAATGAAGAATATTGATACTCTTATCAGTCACACTGACTTGGCCACCAAACCTTTTTAGTAAATCAATCTTCGCTGCGCACAGATCAGCCAAGTGCACTTGATGGGTTCATTATTGAACGTTTTTTGAGATTACAGTCGAATCCCTTTTTTACAATATGAGAGCGACTTATTGGTAACTGAATTCAGTGCCTCATCATTGACATAACAGCAGAAGGTGAGCTATTATTATTGCGTTTTCCAATTAATTACACCCATTTTGAAACACTCATCATTCAAAAAAACTGTTTGATTTCAAAATGGGTGTAATAAAGTGGTAATCGAACTTCGTGTCGTGCAATTTTGGTCTAAAATGATACTTGTGATTTCAAATCGAACTCGCGCTGCGCGCTCGTTTGATTTTAAAATCACGCGTATGATTTCTGACCAAATTGCACTCCACTCAGTTCAATTACCATTATTAATTTTTCTTTTCAAACTTCAAGGTAAGGAATATCATAACCTCGAAGAAATCACTCAGGCACTTCTCAGCCGAGAGGTCGAAGGGATCCTCGTGGATACTTATTCTGCCGGCCTGAGAGGTGATCTTTTCAATCGACCGGGGCTAGAGGTGAACAGGATCCTTGACTACAAGACTGCTTACGGGATCGTGCTCAGTCCCTCCTCGACTGTCCTCCGGGAATGTTTCAGTCGATATGTCAGTTCAAACAGAGCCGAACTGTTCGCGATGATCAAGAAGAAGGTCAAGCCAATTGAGGTAAATGCGTTGTTATAGGCAGAGCGGTTTTCAATTTGAGTGTCCAAAGTAATTCACGTTTGCTTTGGTTTTGCGTTACTTTGCTCTGTCATTTGACAAAACGCGCGCCACTTTCTCAAAATAAGAAGCAAAACCGCGAGTTGCACGCGCGCATTTTCCCGCGCTTAGCGCCGGTTGCATGTAATAACTTCAAATTCTGATTGTTTCACTGAGCTGTCTTCGTCTGCTGTGATTGGTTAGAGTGATTGCTTTGGTTTTGGTTTGACGACACTCAGTTGAAAACCGCTATAAAACCAAATCAGACGCAAACAGCGCAATTAATCAATCAAAATTCGATGCGACTATGATTTCACATTGCCAGTGACAAGCGCAGCAAAACGCGTGAGAGCAAGTCACAATCGGTTTTCGTTTTGTGGAAAGAGATTTACCGACTAAGCACAGAGAAAAGTGGGACAAAACCAAAGCAAACGAGAACTACTTTCGACACTCAACAGGAAACCGTTTCAAAGAAGCCGAGAGTAGATCGTGCATTTTTGTATCTTAGAACACAAGGGCATTTTAAAACATGAACGAAATGTAGAGAAAATGAGCTGGAGATAAGCGTCTTTTGAAACTTGGCCAAAACGGTAAATAACATGGAACTGCATCTTTGCGGTTCATCGTCTCAAAAGGCAACATGGAGCTTTTTTTTAAAACTCTCGTTGCAGACCTCCAGTGGTACCTCTACTAAGGAAGGTGAGGAAACATCTGGTGGTTTGCTCGACAGTAGCTCCCCACAGTTTAGTACGGCTTTGAAATACGCATGCGCAGCATTGGGTGTTGTCCTCTTGTTCTCACTGATCTACGAGCTGATACGTCGTATAAGAGCCAGGGAAAAAGTTCAACAAAAGAGTAAGTAGCTTTTTGTATTTAGCAGTGTTAAAAATAGTTAGATTCTAAAGCTGACTCTTGAAGCTTACCCTTGACTTTCCACAGAACTTAGGTTACGTAAGGCTTAAACTTGCGACATACTGGGCGATTTTCAGGCCGACAGCAGCGAATTTGATCTCCGACGCATATCGCAAGCCGGAAATACGGCTTCACTTCATGTGAGCACAGTAGGTGATTAAAAATGATAACAAGGACTAACAGAGGAGACTATGGCCACTATTTGCCACACAAATGGAAGTAAATTGACAACAATGATAACTTCTACTCGGGCTGTCGAAATACTTTCATTACCTCAAGCACAGTCCTGTTCCAGAATTCCCTTTTACCACGCCCTACATAGGAACAGGACGACCTCAACAGCTAGTAAAATCACTCCTAGGTTCAAATAATGTCTAACATTAATAAGTGATCTCTTTAAGATATAAAATATAATAATCTTTTGCCCCAGTACATTTCAACGCCATTCTGCGGAAAGAGATGTCTAGATTAGTGGAGGAGTTCCGAGGACGCATGGAAAAACTGAAAGAGGAAGTGGGAGAGAAGCACCGGAGGCAAATAATAAAGTTTTGGAAACAAAAACGGAAAGCCTCGACAGAAACAGAATGGCTAAGACTTTCGCAGGTGTCTCCCGCGCACTCGAAAGAACTCATCATCACTGATCTATACTGATGCTAACCTCTTTAGAACGCAGATAAGTATCGTTGTTTACCTAGTATAGTTGCAGACAGATTTGCGCTCATATATATGAATACTTATACAGCTACGTGCAGTCAAAGCCTTCTTCTTTATTCAAATTACCACAGATGTGATTAGGAGTACAATAGGGTCCTCATAAATGGGGCTTACTTCTGAGGGAACTTGTTTGCTTGGGCTAGTAGGGAGTTTTAGCAGCGACGAAGGCGACCGCAACGAAAACGCCATTTGAACATATAACTTCTCGTTTTTGTATCTCTTTCACGATTATTGAAATTTGCTTAACTTGGAAAATACTGGCGAACTGTATAGGAACTAAATTTCTATGAACGGCGTGAACGCAAGAAAAAAGGAAAGAAAATTTTGCCGTCATGCACTCAAGATCTCGAGAAAACATAAAATTTGGTCATTACACGTTGAGTGTTTTGTAAAGGACGGCAAAGAAATGTACTAAAATGTAAACGCACGTGCAGAGCGATTGTTTTGTCGCGCTGTCCTTGCCGTTGCCGTCCTCATTGCTAAAACCCTCAGTAAGCGTATCAGAGCTTAGGAAGTTGCTGACGTAAACCTCATGAGGGACACGTCGGTTGAGGTGTCAACTTGAACGACGCGGCTCACTGGTCAGCGGCAGCGGAAGTGCAGAAGCATGGTTTTTATGCTTATCACAAAAGGGCGAAATTACTGAACGCTGATTGGCTGAGACAGCGGGCATTTTTTCTTAATCAAGGGGGCCGATTACTATGTTTTTTGTAAATCAGTTCAAACAAACTTAACAATGGCCAAAGTAATTCATTTGAAACGAAATTTTTTGTTTTTGGCCAGTACTTCGGTTAAATCTCATTAAAACGCTGGCTGGTTCGATTTGATTGAGCGGACTTCCAATAAGTAATTAAGCGGGCTTCCAATGAGTAATGAATAAACCACATGCACGATTCCCTAATTAATTTTGCCGTGATAAACAAGTTATCGCATGTTTCCTTGTAAAATTAAGGATTAATTATCACTTGAAGTTTTCAGAAGTTGCCAAAATTGGGCTCGTCGCTGCGCGACTCAGGCAATTTCGAAATCTTCTGAAAACACACGTGATGATTAATCCTTAATGTTACTCGGCCCCATGCAATTACCTATACGTTACAGTTACTGTGCCGATGATAATCCGATGAAATTATCGCTGTTATGACGTCATTATGGTTCTGCAGGCATGAATCTAGTTTGTCGAGCTGGTTTACGCTTACCTTGTGTGTGCCACAAGGCAAACTTGCCTGTGTCCAATCGGCATTTGAAAAAGCACGGCATTCCCAACAATTTAAGATCATCGTATTTGCCCCTTTAAGCTCTAAAAGTGATCAGCATTCAAACCTCTTTCTCACATCAATACTCAATCAGAGCGGTCATGAGAATAGACAATACTTCGTATTTTCGGTATTGAACTGGATCTAGCATGAAGTGGAGGCTCTTGCAGGGGAACCTTTTCATACGTAAATGTATTTCCTCGCAAGAGCCTCCACTTCATGGACACAAGATGAATTGGCTTGATATTTTAACAACTTAAATACACTAGTTCTATAAAAAAATGTAAGGGCCAACAAAGGCGAATTCAAATTTTGATACGAGGGATAACGGGTCACAAAGCAAGAGCAGTCATTTATTTTAAATTTCGTGCCGCCATCTTAGATTCGGTGTGAATATGATACTAAAATACTGTAATTGCGCTTAAGTGTAGTGGTCATTAAACTATCTTCTAGAACAGTTCTCAATTTGATAGCTTTGAGAGCTTATCTAGTCTTGATCGTATACATAGAAATAGAGTGAAATACTGTCCGTGACATTTTACCCACAGTTCATCGTTCTTGGGTACAGATATATAGTAATGGTCGTACTCTTTAATATGGAGCGTTTTCATTCACGTGACTACCGGCCATATTGGTTTACTGAAACAAAAGAATGTATTTCCATAAAAATAGAGTGCAATTCCCAGAGGTTTAGTTTGTAACATCAACATGGCCGCCGTGACGTCATGTGGAAACACTCTATGGCATGTCTAAAAATATCACGGGAATGAGAATATAGTGCGCAGGCGCAAGTCAAGTCAGCAGGAATGCAACAAACACATTGACACTTCCGTAAAGATTTTACTTTACTTACTTAATTACTAAAATGCTTCAATTTTTAGCAATGTTCTTGTGTAGCGTTGCCTGATTGAGGGCGAGTTTTGCCTCGCGTCGGCAACGGCGATTTGCGGAGTATAAACAGTCAAGAAGGCTGACGTGATTTCATGCATCAGTTCGTTTTTATCGAAACGTTTTATATTATTCACTGCATTCTATAGGTAGCTATAGTTAGTATTGCACAAAGATTTCATTTAAATCGGTCTTAAAAGGTAAAGAGAAAGATGTAAATTTTCAACGTTGTTGTGGAGCGTCAACGTCTTACTATTGTTATTCATGTACGCGTCATTAAGTTTCTAAATGCCAAAATAAAGAGAACTTTGTTTAGTGAATGGGCCATCTCCGAGTTACCTCAGGCCTCTTTTTCAAAACGAGTCTTAGTGCTCATCCTTTCATATGCAAATAAATTTTCATTCGCATAAAAATGAGTTTAATTTGCGTGTGAATGAAAATTGATTTGCATATGAAAGGATGAGCACTAAGATTCGTTTTGAAAAAGAGGCCTGTGGTAATTCGGAAATGGCCTATTGAGATGGTATACAACGTATTACTTTGGTGAGAAAAACGATTGAATTGTGGTCCGCTGTCTCTTCTTCGGTGGCTCATTTCTGGAAATACTCGTGCTTGTAGTTGCAGATGAAAGTCGTTCCCCTTTTTGCAACTCGAGAGCAAAATGATAATCCAAATGCTCAGGCATTTCCCAATCAGAAAATTTCGTTCCACATTTCTCACATTTCACCAAATCTGTACCATAGCCATTTTGGTCGGAGTCGTCGACGCAAAAACCGGTGGACGCATGCGCTTCCTTATTTAAACCGCTGTTCGAAGTTGTTTCTTTTGCTGTAAATGATACCTGCGAGCCAAAGGAATTCAATTCCACCTTCGACCTTATCATTTGTTGATTGCTTTCTACAAGCGACAGTTGAATTTCTCGGCGTATGTCGTCGGGTAAACTCTCCAAAACTGTACAATCAATCTCACAGTCTTGGTACGGATTTCGAGACGTCCTTCGCTTGTTTACTTTTCCTTTCCCGATCTTCCTCCCAGTATCAGAGAAAAACGCTTCAATCCCTTTCTTGTTTGTAGCAGTATTGTCACCCTGTTTCGCGTTTAAAGCAATTTCCCCGTTATTGCGGCTCTCGGTTCCTTCACTATCACTTCCGCATTCGAGTGTCTCGGGGTTCTTCTCCATAGATGTACTTCCATCTTTTTCACTTAGATTTGTTGAGAATGGTTGGAAGGAAACCGTTTGGTTCAAGGCGCTTGTAGTTGTTTCCGTGTTGGTTTTCTTGTTAAAAAATGAGCTTATTGATGGTGTGCTTTGCCCCGATATCTCTTCCAATTTGCTTGCGGATATGTTAAGGGTGACGATGCCTGGATACCTAAAACAAACCAACGAAACTTTAATTTATATACGGTCTCGTCCGTCGGGAAACTCCGAACGCAATAGTACGACAACAAAATTTCCAATCACTGACACGCTTTTTATACTACGAATAGATGGGCAGAAGAATACCAAGCTTAAGTCGAACAGCTGACAAAATCAGCGAAATTTCTGTTGGACGTCTCAGCGACGCACTCTTTCGGTGTGGCGAGAATTCAACCAAAACCAGAAATTTCTGAACGATGAAAACGCCAAATATATTTTAGATTCAAACGGAAAGAGATAAAAGGTAGATTTGGAGCGGAAATACAGGAATATTTCTTGAGGTCTGTGCCAAGTGTTATTGAACCGGATAAGCGTGATCCAGTACACTGTATTCAAAGAGAAGAAATCCAAACCCCGGTTTCCCAAACGTTAACCATTGTTTTTTTAACCAAAGAAACTCGTATTCTACTCCATATACCCTCGTTTGAACCATGCAATTTTTCTGCTTTTGTCATTGTGTATATAAACAGATTGCGTCAACTTTTGTGCCTGTCTGTACCTAAATGAAGCTTTAAAGGGTTCAAAATCGAACATTTTTTGGAATTCGACTATGAATTGTTGTCGCATAAGTTTTATGGGTCCATCTGTTCTTTAATTTATAGAAATTTGATATTTGGCGAAAGAAGAATTTAGGATAAGGTTCAGCTCAACATCTCAAAACGGCGAAAGTCATGATCTCTTTGAGTGTGAATTCTAAACAACTTAAAAGCAAAGCACACCAGAGGTTTACATTCACCTGACAGAGATACGGTCAACGTGTTCTTCTTTGTTTTGATGTACAATTTCGCGTTCGATTCATTGGTCTGTTAGGAGGTTCGCGCAAACCTTCTGACAGTTGAATTCATTATTCACTTTGATGACTGGGGAGATTCCTACCAACATGGCCTTAACACCCATGGTAGTGGCTTCGAGTTATCAGAACACCCATGCGCAATAATTGTGAAGTTTCATCTTCAGACACGACCCACAAATGCTACACTTGCTCATAACTACATATAGCCGGTGAGGAAATACGAATTCTAGCCTCTGCCGCCCCCGCTGTCCGCTAGAGGCAACAAAAACTATAATGAGATGGGTTAAGCAGTTGTGGTTATTCCACATTTTGGCCATGACGGAGTGAAGACGAAACTTCGGTTCGTCATGAACTGACTAGACTGGTGACATTAGCCCTTAATCAGGGCTAACACTAAGTCATTTTTTGATAGTACGTTAGGGTTTATCTCAAATCAATTTTTGTCTTTACTTACCATGTATCCATTTTGTTGTCCTTGGCTGAATTGAATGGAAGGAGTAGATTGTAAAGGTCCTTTGCGATTTGATTGGCAGTTGAATCCTTTAAGGGACACGACCGACTGAAATAAGAGTTGCTCTCAGTTTTGAAACCAACACCTAACAATCTTGCTTCGCGGTTATTCTAACAGGAAAAAAGTAAGTAAGGTTGATTCGCTTTATCTTGGAACCAGACGACCTCAGTGACGCTAATGCATGCTAACCGCAATGACTAAAATTAACCTGAAAAACCGAAGTTCATTTATGTCCTTGACAGTCAGTGACAAACAATATAGCATTTAACCATAGTTAAAAGAGATGAAGTTAACTGAAGTTGACCGATTTTTAACCGATCGAAATACAAATTGTTCAAGGTCCCGCATTTTTTTCTGAAATGTCCCAGAACTATGTCATCTTTCCCAGATAAATTCCCGAACCTCCCGATCCCCGTTAGCATCTCCAAATTCCCGGAAAACGTTTGTTTTTCTCCCGAAACAGGCCTTGTTTGAGTTTTTCCCTCCCCTCCTCGCCGTCTGGTTTAACGATTAATGAATGCACCATAAAAAGTTACGACACTCCTGCCTGGTGTCTTCTTCAAAGGTGATTTCATGCAGCAAGGATCCTTTTATAACGGGGGGCGGGGTGACAACTCTAA
>OX419337.1:37985535-38005535 GCA_948470475.1 Galaxea fascicularis | reverse complement strand
GAATTACAAGAAAAACTTGCCGTCGTGCGCTCACGTTCGCGAGAAAACCTAAAATTTGGTCATTTCACCTTCTGGTTTTGCAGAGGACGGCAAAGAAGTACAAAATTGTAAACGCACGTGCAGAGCGATTGTTTTGGCCCATTAAACCCATTATTTTGTGGTGTTCTCGTTGCCGTCGTCGTCGTCGTTGCTTAAGCTCCCTATTCGTTATCGCAGTGGTCAAAATGTTGTGGATCCACGAGGCACAGCCGAGTGAGTCCACAACAAATTGTACAAACTATTTTGGGGGCTTTTACACCGTGGATGAGTTTTGTTTTGTTGTTCTTTTTTATTTGAGCAACAACCACGGAAATACCATCTTCTTGCATCTTGGAATACAACTGTAAGTAATGCTCTTTTTTGACCACAAAATTACAAAGTTTAGTACTCACTGCCAAAGAAAAAATCATACCCAGTCTTGTCTCCGAAACGGGCAAGCAGTTCTCCAACAGAATATTTTGCTAGGTCACTCATTTTTTCTGCCTTTAAGCTTGAACAGACTTCAGCACCAAGCTTGCCTCCCATGTTACGCCTACAATTAGCAATGATTAGCATCAAAACATCCAATTTCTCCTCGCAATATTGGCATAACGTAAGGAGAATAAGAAAATTATCAACTTCTATACACTTGTACAAGGAAACAGCTAACTATTAAGGTTCATACTAAATCCAACGACTTAATAAGCATTTGGCTCTTTCTTAATCCGTTTTAGCTTATTCAAAGCAGACGAATACTGCATCAAGGCTTTTTCACATGGTTAAGTTAATTGCATATGAACAAAAATGCATTGACTAAGCCTCGCTTAGAAAAAGAGGAACAATATTTAAGTCTTACATAGCCTGCATAACAAGTGTATATTTACCCGAACGCGAAGGCCGAGACATCATGTCTTGCGCTTCGCCCTCGATATCTCATGCTTCGCGCTCGGCCACATAAACGCCTGTTATGCAGGCTAAGTTTTCAAAATTATTAACAAAATTCACATCAGCCGTCTTAATGATTCCTTGTTTAAGCGATACCCCAAATAACAATTGTGATTGCAACCAAAAATAGTGGTTAAAAAAGGCAGCTTTCCATAACGTCCTTCGTTAATTCATAAAAGTACTGTATCATGGTTACAACCACAAACATTATTATTATTATTATTATTTCGGTGAGTAGTCGGAAAAATTATAGTGGTTAAAACGAAAAAGACAAACCTTCCTAAAGATTTTAAAACCAAAAATAAAGAACAAAACTGTGGTGGTTAAAACGAACAAATATTTACTAGCCGAGTTGGTACTAGGTACATAAATTGGATGTTGTTACTCTAAAAAGTATGGTGGTTAAAATCAAACGGATTTCGATGATTTTGGTGGTTTAATAGTCACAAACAAAATGCGGTGGTTAAAACTAAACATATTTCCGTGATTTCGAGGATTACACAAAAAAAATACGGTGGTTAAAACGAAACAGATTCAGTGATTTCGGTGGTTACTCCAAAAGAACTATGGTGTTTAAAGCCAAAGATACTGCCAATATACTACTACTAAAACTACAGTACATACACTTAGAGAAGCAACTGTTTGTTCAAGGATATACTCCTCTCTCCTTAATATTTCTGATATTTCAATTCTGACAAGCAGAAAACTGAGAAAAGTTTGTTGAATTTGTATTGAGCATAATATAGCAGGTACAGTATATTTGGTTCAATTTACTTACACTTTCGGTATTGGAACACTCTCAAAAACCTTTGGTACCATACACTGAGGCAACAAGGTTTGCTTGTTTGGTTTGTGACGACCGCCACCCAACTTTGCTAACATCTGAAGGCAAAAGAAAAAGAGGGAAAGAATCTCACATGATTGTTTCACTAGTAAATGTACTTTGAGAACAGCAGGGCTGTCACTAATTTTTGAAGTTGATGGGGATATACAAAAAAATAGCCAGGGATTTGAGTTGCTGTAGTGAAGCGGTCAACAAGCTGGTTTTATGTCAAAGTACCCGGGGATATACCTCAAAATACGAGGAGAAAATCCCTGGCCCCCGGCCTTTAATGACAACCCTGGAACAGGAACCCACCTTGGCATGATAAGATCCAACATGCCGGTTGGTTGTTGTTTTTGCTTGTTTGAGTAGTGCAGTGGCACGTTTAGTGTATGGAGGAAGGCCAATAAGGGATGAGAACAAATCTGGGAAGAATTAGGCGATAAATTATCCTGTGGGGAATGGGCAGGGTTGGCTATACAGAGGAGAGGAGGGCTAAAATATGGAGTGGTTATGGTAAGGGGAGAAGAGTAGCAAAGGGTACAATGAACTACGGGCAAGTCTGTGGACCGGGTGGGATGTTAGGATTAGCTATGGTGGAGGTTGAGGTGATAATGGAGGCAGACAACTTGAAATCTCACAGATAATGAGAGGAAATCTGGAGGATTAGACTGGCCACAGGGTATAGGAAGGGGAAATAAAGTTGGTTTTAATATTTTAATACTGCCTTACTTTGTTATGAGCAATTCCAGCAGAGCAAGTGAACTGTGTTTCCTTAAGAACAGCTTCTCGCATTTCTGACACAATAATTGCTCCTACTGCAAGCCTTCTAATGTTTTCATCATTCTCCACGGAAGCCCTCCAAGCCTCACGATCAACAATTTTATTATCGCCATTGACAGTCATGAACCCTTCAAGAAATGTAGTTTCTGCAGACTTTTCAGTAATTTCATCTATATCCAATCTGCTCATTCTACTGTTAATAAGAGAATAAAAGAATTTCTTTATGGTAACATGAACATTACATTTAATCAAAAATAAGTTTTAAGTAAATCATTCTTGCCAAACTCTGTTAATTAGCAATTCTAAATGCTGACATTTCTTTATGACTGCTGTAACTGACTCCTGTGTCACAACTTAAAGTATACTTGAAAGTGCAAACTTTACACCCTTTAACCCCCAAGATCTGATTATTAATTCTCCTTTCTAGCTACTATACATTTCCTTGTCATCAGTTAAGAGAATTTGGGGTTGTATCAAGATAACACCCTCTGAGAGATTAGTTTGTCTATTCTCATCACCTGTCTGCTGGACAATGCATCAATAATAATTGATATTCTCAGTAAGGAGAAATTACTAGCTAATCACTTCAGGGAGTTAAAGGGTTAACATTATCAATACCTGAGACTGTCATAGGGTCTTAGGCCAACTTGTAAATTATACATGTAGCCATTCATAGCATGTGGACTGTATAGGTTGTATAAACTAAATAAATGTTAATGTAACATCTCATCATTACAACAACTGTTGCCCTTGAGCAACAAAAAGCCACCCTGATCAGTATTGTATGAGTTCAGAAAATAATTATTCATAACCTTCGCCCCCCCCCCCCCCGCCCAACACCCCTGTCTCCCACAGAAGGAAATTCCAATTTAGCTCCATACTTTTCGTTGAATACTTTTGCTTTTGCTTTTGCCACCCCCCTCCCCCTTGGAATTTCCACTGACCTCCCAGGGGGGAAGGGGGTATGGATACCTTTGGAAAAAAACTGTCTTATTTTATATAAATATTATCATACTAACACAGCAGACAATTATTTGCCATGTATGCTTACATCTTGACTGTTTCTGTCAAATCTAGGTAAGCTTCATCCACACTAGCCTTCTCGCAGTTGTCACAGAAACGTGATAGCACAGAAATCACTTCAGCTCCAGCCTCTCTATAATGACTTAAGTTGGCTTTCCCCCGAGCCTCTGGAACTCGCACAAGTGCTATTTCAGGACACTTCTCTTTAGCCTCATCTCCACGCATATTCCTGGTCACACCATGGTCACGAGCCTCATAACTTACAGCTATAATTCTAAGGGATACAAGTAGGATCATCAGAATTAAATGGGCTTCGACAAAACACTGACCCCGGGTCAACTGACCCCTTAAAATTCACTGGAAAAATCAAAATAACAAAAATAAAAATATGTCGAGGATAAATCAAGTTCATTGCGAATTGTGGCTTACCTAAATTTCAAAGATCATGATGGCGGAAAAGCTCAGCCCGACTGCAAGAGGTTCTACTTGCCGACTTGTTTCATTACAAGTATTCCGGCTCTCTTCTCCAATAGATGGGCAGAAAATGAATTGAAGCATCCTCAAGTGTGTTAAAAATCTCTGTGAAGCAAGTCAACAACAAAGACCGAAGGAATCGAAAACATTTGGAAGATAAACATAATCGGGTGAACGAGCACAAACTTTTTGGCAACCAGAAGTTATTCGGCCTGAGGCTTGGTAGTTCTGTCCATTTTCTGTCTTCGCGTTAATTTTGCTGGCCTGATTTCGCGTTACTAAATGTACTGCCAAAACAGTTTTGGTAGCCTAATGTCGGAAAAAGTAATTGGCGTGTAACCTGGAACTTCTACGCTCCAGACAGAGTAACTTCCAGTTTCTGTCTCAGTGATGTGTGTGTGTGTTGCTCGCTTGTGTTTTAATATCTTCAAACTGTTTCTGTTTCTTTCTGTTTTTCCACGGAAGGGCTAACATACTTGATGATGGTCGAATTTCTTTTGTGCTGCTTATCACGGAAGAGAACCAGGCACTTCTAATGAAATGCACGTAAGTCAGAAAGTGGGACCTCAATCAGCTTGCCAGGCCAAGTTTCGGCCATTTTTGAAATTTAGGTAAGCCAGAAATTGTAATGAACTTGATTCAGCCTCGACGTATGGTTAATTTTTTGCGTTTTAATTTTTCCAGTGCATTTTAGAGGGGGTCAGTCAAGGGTCAGTGTTTGCCAAAGACTGAATTTAAATGGAGAAAAGTTCTAGTAAATAATTGTTTTAAGATTTAGGGTAAATTTTTTCCACCATTCCAGGTTTAAGGAGTTGGGGTGACTTTCCACTATTCCACTGTTCCACCACAGCGCAATCCCCGAGTTTATGGACAACAAACACTTCGGGTTCTTTTTGGCCTCAAATTTTCAGGTTTATCGGTCTCAGAAATTGAGAGCTATGAAGCTGAATACCCCAAAACGTAGAAAATATCTCTCCTAGTATTTACATCGTTCACTAAGCTATATATGATCTAGAGACTTAAGGTCTACTCTCAAAATTAAGATAATACAGCTACCTGTATCACCAGATCAAGATGGTGGAAATTAACTAAACGAACGTGAGCCGCCAATTTCCTGCAAGCAAAACATGAAGAATGGAAGCTGCCTTGACCAAGACATTTCATTCTTTTTCCTCGCAACCATTGTTTCGCTATCCTTATGCAATCTTGTGTTTGACCGTGACGAGATACGAATTAGTCTTCGATTACGATCTCGCAAGAAAAGTAATTAAAATATCTGATAATCGAGATAATCTTCAAGCTTCAAAACTGTGTTTGATAATACTGAGCATAACCTCTAAGATCGTTTTCAAAAGTAATCGTCACACAAGCGTTGCATTGCTCTTTTCCACAGAGAATCGCTAAAAACTTACCCGCCACCTTTCCATGTTTTATACTGTACCACAGCACACGGTTTTCCTCTTAATTCAGGGTTCCGTCTTTGTTCGACTTGCACGTAGAAGCAGTCCATATCTACAAGCGCTACAATACGATCTAATGCCATTTGTCATTCATACACAGGACGAACGACGCCAAAGCTATACTCACTAATTATTATCACAAGTCTGCGCTTCCATTTCAAATTTTGTGTGTTCTTCCGCGAGTATTTTTTAGACCAAGAGGGAAGGGGAGGGTTCAAGCTTTAGAATTCTTTTATAGCGTGGGACGGTTGTCATTGCAAAAAATGAATCTGTATAAGGTCAAATCACACCTTATACCAATTCTCATTTACAAAACAAAAATCCCAAAATTTCTTAGTTGCAATAAGTTAAAATGCCGAACAAATTCTTGCCCCCTCACCTCCACCCGGTAGTGAGTCTTCAGTAAAACTTTGCTCGCAATGCACTTTGGATTGTAAACAAGATGGCGGCAGCGGAAGAAAGAGTGAGTACATTTTCAAGTGCTATATTTGTTGCAGGTTTTGTTTTAATCGGAGCCCAATTTAATCTTCTGTGTATGGTATTGTCACGTAAAACAGTACTTCTTTTGACCGAGATACTTAATGTGGCTTTGCCGATCACCAAAACTAAGAAATCACAGCTGCGAATTGAGGTCAGAAATGACACTGTTGTTGCGTCTTTTGTTTACGATATGCCTGAATAGACGCGAAAAAAGTGCGCCATTGGGATCGTCGCTGCTTTAGAGCTCGTGCATTGAAATAACACACTTAGAAATTATATCGATACCCAAGAAGGAAAGCAATAACTAAAAAAACCTATTGCGAAAGACCAACTCCACGAAACAGCAGCGCAGTGATTAGAGATGTTGGCTTACATCCGCTAATTGTGTCGTTGTTTGAATTCCCGTGTTGAGAAGCAATAGAGACGTATTTATCAGCTTTGTGCAATGAAGTGAAAAACGTTAGGTGTTGATTGTTTAAGACACATTTTGTGGTTGATGTACTGGACAATTGACCGAAATTATAAGCCAGCACTTAACTTGCGTGTGAAAACAAAAACTGTTTGTCTGGGGATTGGAGGTCTGCACGTTTTCCGCTTAATACGGATTTACGGCAAAAATTTTAAATGGCTTATATTTATATGAAGCATTATTCTTTAGCCATTTCTGTCTGTCAGTGACATATTTAATATGTTGTTGGTATACCCTCAGTGTCTCAGACAATGGCAATGCTCCAACAGAGCAAAAAAAAGCAATTTGGGAGCCAGCGTAATATCATTCACAACCTTATATTGATTTATGGAGATAATCTTGCACAAAGTAGTTTTCAATATTTCTTTCGTTTTGCTGATAAGAATTCTTGGTTTCCTGTCATTCATAAATTTTTTCTCAATAAAAGTATATGTTGTAGATAAACATTTTTCAAACTGGTTAAGAGACAGTTAAAGGAAATTGAGATTCTACCTGCATGTTGAAAAATTTGTAACTGAATTTAATTTTATATAGAACATATATTTCATAGCTTACATGTATCTGAATTTAAAAAAAAATTCACATCGTGATAGCTTAGTACAGGATGATAATTGTAAATGATAAATATTTCATAGCAAGAAATTGATTTGCTTTAAATGGAAATTTCTGTGGTTTGCCTTTAGCAATAATTGCTAATTATTATTCATGGCAGGTGTGTAGCAAATGATACTATTACAAGAATTACCATTTTTTAAGTTGAATAATTTTTTTAGCCACCCAATTAACTCTCCATTGTCCATAATATGCAGCAATTTAAATTTGATTTTCTTTGGTCTTTGTTTCCTCATTTGCATATTTTGCCAAATATCAGACTATTCTAATGTGACATGTAAAGTTAGGTGTCATGTTTTTTTTTTACCTTAAAATAATGTTTATTGGACAGGTCCACTTGTACCTAATTTGCAATGCTTCTCAAGGGCAATCTACTTCATTTGTAGAATGCATGTTCATTTTACAAGGTAAATAGAACATTGATGGGATATTTTACAGATTTACATTCCATGCATGCTTATATTTCTTATCATGCATTGTTTTTATTTCTCAGATGAGGTTCAGAGTTTATCTGGAGGAGGGACAGAGAGTGGCGGAAATATTTGTCTTACCAGCAACAAAGTGTCGTGATATAGTTCAAAGACTACAGCGGCAGATACATGCAACAGGTTGTTTTCTGCTTGAAGTATGGCAGGGATGTGGTGAGTAAATAAACTTGATTTTTTACTACCAGTGAGTTCATGTTTTGTTATAGCATGCAACCGAAAAAATATATGTGGCCTTTCATCACTTGTTACCACTATTCCAGAGCAAATGCAAGGAAGAGCAGAGATTTGGACCTCACAAATTTAGTGACATTAGCATTTCCAATATTTACCTTTGTCTTTGCAGCCAGGATTCCATCCAGAATACATGTACTGATAAAACTGGCCTTCATGTTCAGGCCATTACTTGTATAATAACTCTCAGGTTGTAAAAATTGTCACAAAAATTATATAATGAGCTTTTAGTACTGCTTTAATTCCAGTAGGAATGATGGGCTTTTAAGGGATTGTTTTCTTTGAATTGAAATAATACAAAGTTAACATAATTCTTCATGTGGTTTAAAATTTGCATACAATTCAGTACAAGTCTATTTAAACTCAACTCAAAAAGCAAGTGCCACAATGTAAAGAGCATTCTACTGGTTTATAAAAAAATATATTATTAATATTATTATCATTTAAAAGACATGGAAGTTTTAGCAGTAGGAAGCATTGAACTCAACTGATTTGAAATATTTATTTTTGTGGGTTTATATCAAGGCAGAGATTATTTACAAAGATCTCTGCACTATTTTTCATACTGAATTATGATTCTGTTCATGGAGTGAAGCAGGCTGCAACCTTTTAGGACATTTAGTGGTTGTTGTTGCTCTTACTGATTAAAAATGATAAATAAATGCGTATATCCACAGAGAAAGTCAATGACACAATGGCCTTAAATTAGTGAGTAGATCAATGAATTAGTGGAAATATAAAAACACATGACTATATGCCTTTCCAATTGATTCTAGTAATGACTTCACCTATCATTTGTTAGTCAAATAATCCAAACAGCTAGTCAGATTGAGGTTTTAAATACGTTTGCAATGCTTTGAATTCATTTATTTTCACTGTTATTTTGAAGAACGTCTGGTCCCTGATAGTGAGTCAATCCTCAGCACCCTGCTTGAGTGGGGCAGTGACCTTCAGGATGTTAAGTTTTACCTTCAACGCAGAGAAGAAGCTCCACCTCTTAGACAAGTTGCCAATGGTAAGATAAGACTAACTGTTATTCATCCTCTGATGTTGAGGGAAAGAAGCAAACAATAACTTGTTATTAAGCTCTTGGCTGTGGTGGTAGAGCATCAGACTGCTGAGCAGGAGGCCATGGGTTCTAGTCCTTCACTGGACCAAAAACCAGGATCTAAAAGTAATTGGTAAGATCAGGCTGACTGTGTGCACAACACGTGCCTCAGTTCAGATGACCATGTGATTGAGCAGTGATGTTAAGACCTTGTCTCCTTCACACTCAAACATAAAACTGCAAGGGGACATAAAAGTACCCACACACTGATCAATCCTGTTGTTGCAGTCTGCCCTAACATACATCAGGGTTGGATGGAGGCTGGGTGATGGGCTGACTACCTGTTCCCATGAGCCTATATATCAGTCATGGAAACCTCTTACGAGGCCCTGATGTACCAGCAGGTGCTAGTGATTGACAACGAATAATCCTTGCAGCTATGAATGCAATATTATTTATGCATTGCGTAAAAAAAAAACCTGAAAAAAATTCAGGACTTCAATGGGGTTTGAACCTGTGACCTTGTGATACCGGTACAATGCTCTAACCAACGAAGCGATGAAGCCACTAATATTGGGAGCTGGTCAATTGTGGGTTCATATGTTACCATGAAAGAGCTGAATGTGAATGATGTATATGAAATAAATCATTATATGAACTGCGGAAATGAAATTAAATGAAGAATGATCCATAAAATCACAGGGTCACACATTTCAATACTTCTTCCCCACCCCTCACTCCAAACTCCTCAAAGTTCTTCTTTTAAGCCCAGGTAGTATCCCTGTAATGAAGAAATAAAACATTAAAATGTACTCCTTTTTTAGGGCCACTGAAGGTCAATGGATTCAAAGAGGAAACTCCACTCTCCAGAGATGTGGTAATAAAATTTCTGTGCACAGTATTATCCAATAATCTGTCAACGTTTTTTTGCAGGGTTTGAGGGATATTACCAAGATCTACAAAGATACAAAAAAATGTTGTTTTGGCCTTGCTAAATTTTAATATTGTGAGAACCTTACACTTGTCAATAAATTATTATTCTTTGGCCATCTTGCATCTGTTTTCTCTTGGGAAGTGTCGGTTGCAGAAGCAGTTTTCAGGATTTTCTGTTTAAGCCACCATTCATATCTTAAAAATGAAGACATTTCCAGGCATGAAATTTTGCAACAAATTTGCCCTTTCGTGTCTTGAAATAATAGCTTAAGACCAGTGTTTTAGAGTAAGCAGAGCACAGTTTTTGAAATCATGGCTTTTCGGGCTTTTACAGGACTTTGGATAAATAGTCCCCAGGCCCCTTAATAGCTACTTGCTGTGGGAATTCAAAAACTGTGAACACTAGAAATATTTGTGGAATGTTATTGTGTTCAAGTAAAAAGCCAATCAGTTTCATGTCACTTCTGACTGGTTGCTGCATAATGGGAAATGTCAAAATCAAATCATAGTGTTCACGGTTTTTGGATTCGCACAGTAATAGAGGTTCAGTAACTGTTGTTTCTTGAGTGAACTGCAAAATCTATTATTTTCTTAATCTAAATTAGCTTTTAGGTGGTGGTGGAGCATCTGTCAATGATCTCAAAGAATTTGCTGCACGACAACAACAAGAGATTGCAGTTAAAGAAAGAGAACTTAAGGCCAAACAGGTGCAGCTCATGGAGATGAAACGGAAATCTCAGAAGAAATCTCCAAATCCCTATGTCCAGCAGTTATCAGCCAAAGTGGATGAGCAGGGTGAACGACTGACAGCACTTCGCCATGTACAGGATGAAGTAGAATCTTACAAACTCAGCAACAGTGCATTGGGTACGTTGAAAATCTGAGATTATCACAACTGGTATAGTTAATGTACCTATGAAAAAGGGGATTGATCAGGAAAAAAAGTTAAAATAAAAAATATTCTTTACCTGTCAAGATTCCCAAATATTAGAGCATGGAATATTAATTTTAATATTATATTAAAATTTAATATTTATTTTTTATTTAGTATTCTATATAGTATTTTATAATGGACAAATTAGTCAGAAATTATATGGTGGCCATTTGAGTCCAAACAATGTTGCTCATACACATCATTTTCCATTTTTAATGGCACAGTTCTCATACAAAATATCACATAATTTAACTGGTTGTATGCATTTATATGAAAATTGCACTCATGGTTGTAAATCCTTCCCCTCAGCTGAAGAACTGGATAGCATTCGTTCTCTGTTCATGGAAAAAGAAAAAGAGCTCGCCATAGCAGTGGCCAAAGTGGAAAGCCTCACTCAGCAGCTTGATAAGCAGAGACAAGGGTTGTCTCAGTCCTCCCTTAACCATGAGAAAACACACCAACAGCTGGAACTGGAAAGACTGAGGAAGGAGCTGATGGTGAGAGACTGATAGTGACCACCGTGATCCAGGGTTGTAGCTAAGAAATTTCTCAGCCGGTTTAGGTAGCTCTTGAGCCATCTAAAGCTGACATAAGGGTGGGTTACCGTGTGTTCACCGGCCAATATCTAGCCAGCGATCACCTCACTTCCAGTCGGTGAACTTTGCTGGCAGCTGGCACTTAGTGACAACCCTGGTGATCTAAATCCCCATTCTCCTTACCGTATGACTAGTTTGTCAAGTATGCAGGGCATGAGAAAACAGGAAATGATCACCAGGGATCAGTCAAGTTGATTTTCATACAAATTCTCCCTACACATAACATGTGAAATATGCGAGAATTGTAAAGAGAATTCACATGTTGATACTGGGAATTAATGAACGGGTTATTTTACCGTACATTGCAAACTTTTACAGGGGAAAAGACTTGGAAAACAGCTAAATGTTGATACTTCGTTATTTTGTAATTTGATAGACAATAAAATTACTGTAACTTTAAAAGGTCAGAAAAACAAGTGTGATGCATAATTTAACAATTTATTTGTAACACAATTTTCCCTGAAAAGTCACGCAGTCACGCTAGATATGCAGTCACAGTAGACACACACGCTACCTATGGTCGAAGTTTTCAGAGAAATTGTTTCTCTTGTTAGCTGGTAATAATACTTAAGTTGTTACATGTTTTTTTTTTTTTTGCGAAAAATATGTGATCTTATTTTTTTTCCATTTCTAGACACGAAATGAGTTAAATCACCAGCAAAGTGTCAAGATCCAGTCACAGAAGCAACTCCTGGCCGAGAAGCATAAAGAACTTTTCGAACTTGACGCTCAAATCGAGCAGTACACCGAAGAATTACGGAAAAAGAAATCACGAAACAATCACATCGATCGCGAGAACGGATCACGCTCACCCACGGAGGAACAAGAGTTCCTGGAAATGGACTACAGTAACGTTGGCAACTTTACGAACAGAGGAAAGACGCCTACTAGTGCTGACCACAAAAACGGAAGTGCATCGATCTCTTCAGGTTCGTTTCGCGGGCGCTCCCGGAACTCTAACAAGTTGGAGACGTTACTGGAAGTTGATGAAGAAGTCTCCGATGGTCACGCAAGTAATAAGTCGTCTACAGAGGATCTCACGCAAGGTCCAGGTCCTCCGAGTGTGTCACGCGTGACAGCCCTGAAGTCACGCTTCGAAACACAGAGCACTACAGAAGAGTATGACAAGTTTTGGGACGCTCACGATCAGTTGTTCAATGGAGCGAAACATGACGGTAATGACACCGCCGGAAAGTTTGCGAAGGGCTTTCCTAATCCTTCACGACGCGTAGAACCAGAGGGAGTGGAAAACCCTGCGATATCTGACGAAGAACGAAGAGCAAGCAACAGTAAAGAAAAAAAACCGGTGGTAGCGGATTCCCTACTGGGGACAAAGCCATGTAATGAAGGTGTTGAAACAAAGACAGGAAAGACTACCAAGGTGGAAGGAACTTCGTTTGAATTTCCGCAGTCACTGGAGATCAAACATATAATAAATGAATCTGAGCTAAAAACTGATGAGTCACCCTGGAATTCGGGGCGAAGTTCGCCTAGTGATGGCGGTAATGGCTCGGGGCTCAGTTCGCCATCTTCGTTATCATCTTTGTCTTCTACGTCTTCAAATTCCACATCTCCGAAGTCGGCAGTTTTTGCGGTAACAGGCGTAGCTAAGAAAACAGAGATCTCTCGATACCCTTCCGGGTCACCGCAATACGAAAACACGGTACCAAATCGCAGCGTTTCAGTTCAGCAAGGCTTTGAAGAACGATTCAAAGGCAACAATCTCCAGCCATTAAAAACGGGTAAAAAGGAACCTAGACGGCCCCAGGATGAAGTACTGAAAGCTCGTCAAGTTAAATCTGAGGCTTTTCCTACAAGAAACGACAGTGTTGGTTCAATTATACGACCAACGGTGTTGGATTTTTCGAGAGCTGGAACGAAGCCTAAACCAATCGGCGGAGCGAACGATAGTAACAATAACAAAGAACTATCCGACCTGAACGAAGAGAAACGGAAGGAAAACGACGCAACGGTTAGAAGAGAAAACAGAGAAAAATCTCCAAGTTTGACCGAAGATAAAGCAAGGCAATACGACGTATCGAGTAATAGAAACCCTACCAAAGAAGCGCCTCGTTTGACAGATGAGAAAACTGTAGCATCGTCGGTTAAAGCTGGAAACGTGAAATTATCCCCGCTACAATATACAACTGTCTTTCCGCCTAAAACAATAAAAAAACACAAAACTGTTGATACCGCGTTGTTACAGACATCAGATATAGAGGATGAGGTACGAAGGATTAAAGCATCTTTTGGAGATTCTAGGAGATCGGTCGAGCGTTCAGTGGAGGCGAACTTAAATGAATCAAAAACAGAAGCAAACGCTATTTCACCCATTTCCCATCAAAATGCTGTCAGCTCAAGTAGTCTCATTCAGAAAGATGGAGAAATGATGTTCTCGCCTAGTTCGGGTTCATCAGATGCAAGCTTCACATCACAACAAGAAAGAAAAACGATAGAGACTTCTGGTACAGACAACAGAGATATGAGTGAATTAAACGCTATTGATGTGAACGCGAGTGGTCCCAGTCGGAAAGGGAAACTAGAGGGTTCTTCGCTAAGTATGTTCTCACCTGGCAAAACGACAACATTAGTGGGAGAAGAGGAAAAAACGGAGCCCTCGTTTAAAGACAGCAACAGCGAAGCAGAACTTGAAGCAGCAGCGTCGAGATCTCTGAATAATGATCGTTCTGACGGGAACGGCGAAGCACAGATTCCTTCGCTTTCTTCTGCACAGTTAAACAAGGATCACAAACGCGAACAAGGTAGAAGCATTGGAGATGAAACTGATAATGCCGCTGAACAGAAACCTCCACTGATTTTCAAACCGATATCATTTCGCGCGAAGAAATTAGCTAACGAACAGCGCATTGATCACACTTTCAACAAACCATCGCAACCCGCACCGTTGATTTCCAACTCGATATCCGTTCGTGGCCAGTCCTCACTCGCAAAGATAACGATAACTCCGTCCTCTACATTTGTTCCTTCGGCCGAAAGGGATATCCCCGAAAAACGTTCACCAGTTCCGACCAGCAAACGACCAAGGTTTTGGAACCGCGTCGCTCCTCCGACGTCACCCGAGGAAAAAGATTTGCTAGCAATTAGTGAGTTTCCGGGTGAGGAAAACATTCGCTTGAATGTAAATGAAAATCATAAGGAAATTGTTGGAAAAGAAAGCTTTGATGAGGAAAGTGTGGCCGAAGAAGATTTATTACAAAATGAGGAATTTTTTCAGAAGTCCAAACGGAGAGACAAAGGGCAAATGGAACAGAGTCAATTGAAGACTCGGGAGGAGTCTAACACAGGTGCGAAACAAGTTGTTTCGTCTGTAAATATACAGCTATCAAGTCAAAAGCGACAGCCGAGTCAAGAGGTGAAGGAAATCTCTTCAACGGAGGAGCCGGTAACAACAGTGTCGCAAATCATCAAGGAAAAGGACTCTAACTCCGGTAGTAGTTCTAAACAGGGCCAAATTCACTTCGGAAGTGCTCGATTAAGCTCCAAAACTGGCCGGCTAAATTCGGAATCTGATAAAGTCGATACCAGAAGTAGTCAACTCGACACCGACAACGAAAGGTCAGGAGCCGGTGGAGTATATCCCGGAAGAGTGTACAAAAGTGAAAATGTTGAGACTACTTCTGAAGGAAGCAACACAGAAAGCCAACGTAGACACGCAGTTAACAAAAACGTTTCCACGTCAAGACTTATAAAACTTTCACTTCCAACACAAGTGTCAACATCGTCGAAAGACAACGCGCAAAATAAATCTGCTGCGCGCGAGTCGCGATCTTCAGTGGACGCTGACAGGTCAAATGTTTTATCAAACGGTGAACTATCATACAGTGAATCGCCTTCCCCAAGGACCTCGCCCGGTGGAAACAGAGGCTGTACTGTTTTAGAAGAAGCTGAGCATGTTACGTCGTCAGAGCATCAAAATGATGAACGTGAAGCGTTGCCTGTTCAAGGAAAGAGTGAACAACAAAACTTGTTAGGGCTGGGCTTAACTGAAAACGGGGTTACAACTGAACGAGGAATGCTTTTTAGAAATCAACCTCCAAACAAAGTGGAAACAAGGCAACTTGTAACCAGCAAAGACTTGAAAGATACAGTCAAAGGTGATAGGGGAGATATCACACTTGTCAGTCGGTCAGAAAATAGCATATCAGAGTTGTCAAGCGCGACAGCGGCTGATAGTAATGCGAAATCAACAAGGAGCGGAGATACCTTGACTGCACCTGTCGGTCTGTCAAATCGTATAGCAGACCAGTTAGATGACTCCTCGACATCAACTATGTATCAAGGCCAAATAACAAGCAAGGAATTAAATTCTTTACTTTCTGCACGGAAGACGAATAGAAAGAAGAAGGCGTACCGCGTTAGTCTTGATCCGCACGCCGTTCTTTTGGACGCGGCGGTTGAAGGGGAGCTGGATATTGTCACGCAAATTGTTGGTGAGGTAAGACAGCATTAACAGTATAATCGGCCCATATTTCCCAGTGGTTTCAGCTAACCAAAGTAGAAGGCGACCTGATGAATGTATATAATCGTATGAGTGAAAATCTAGACGAAGTAAGCAAGCGAGCACAGCACGCGAGTTTGCGCGAAACTACTTCCCGCCAGAAAGGCGTTGCGCGGGTGGAGGAAACGTGGATTTCATGGTCGGACCGTAAGGGATCCGCGCGAGTCTCTTGCTTGAGAAATCTACCTTCTCAACTGAAGCAACACGTGGTTGAAATATTTTGTTGTGTATGAGACGTTCAAGTATAGCTAATTCTCTTTAATGTACCCCATTTCCTAAAGAAGGAGAGACTTTAAAAAATAGTGGGGAATAGTTTTTATCTTAAAGAAGTCCTTATTTATGTTGTGTGTAACATGCAGGCATCCTATTGGGATTATCCACTAGATAAGCCTCTGCTATTTGAATGTCCCCACTCAATCCCTATTTAGATTTTGGCCTTCAAAAGGGGGACGCAAAATTGGCTCCTTAAATAACTCATCTCCCCTTTTTCACCTTTTTGCTCCTCCAGGTGGACGATCCCAGTAAGCCAAACAGTGAAGGTATCACGGCGCTTCATAATGCAGTTTGCGCAAGCCATGATGAAGTGGTGAAATTCCTCGTACAGTACGGGTGCAATATCAACTCACAGGACTCGCATGGCTGGTATGAGACTTCTTTTATATTATGATTCAGGGTTAGTTGGCTGTTGTACGGACTTATATTTTTTGTTTAAAAAAAAAACTCCTTTGAAAGCGAAAGGTTCTCTTAGTCAGTGTACGGTGACCTCTCACATAAGAGTTGCGGTCGGTAAGAGTTCTACTCGACCAGGTTTGCTTTGCAGCTTAAACTTAAGCTGTTAGCAAATGCTAGCCGGTTCTACCAAAATCGCTTTTCCTTTGCCTGTAATGTAATTGGTTGTTGGCACCATTCTCGTGGAGTGTTTTGTGAGCCAACTGTGTATCCCATTCCAATTTTTCTTTTGTGCCGCCGTGTCACCCCGAAGTACGCAGTAGTGCAGTGTCGTTAAATATCCAAGTGTTGTGATTTCATTTGGCCACAGGACTCCTCTTCACTGCGCCGCAGCCAATAACGCCACAGACCTATCACGCTTTCTCATTGAGCATGGAGCTTGCATTTTAGCTGTTACTACACTGGAAAGAAAAACGCCTCTGCAGTGCTGTGAGCGCGGTCAACCAGGCTTCTTTAACTGTACAAGTTATCTAAACGGTAAGCAAGAACGCAGGTGTATAGGACCCAGGGGAGCGGGGGAACTCCCCGATAAAAATGACGGGGGTGCTTGTCGGAAATTTTTGAAAACAACCGTAAAGGTACCAGAACCTCTTTTTGCGGGCGTGGCCCAAGGTAATTTTAACCCCTAAGAGGTAACAACCAGTGACAATTCCCGTAATTTTTTCAGATCGATAACCTTAAAGGCCCGCGGCAACTTTTATATTTTAGCATCCTAAGCGGTACCAATCCACCAATTCCCCCCACCCACCCCTAAAAGGTACGACAAGCACCCCCGTCATTTTTGTAGGGGACTCCTTCCACCCGGGACATAGGGACAATTTATAGAGTAGTGACTGTGTTGACTGAAATTTGCCGTTTAAAATCATTTTTCTTTTATTCCCTTCCTCTCGTCTAACATTAAAAACCAAAGAAAAGAAGATGGGCTTGTCTATTTTTTCGTTTTGTCACCCACTTCTTGATTACGTTCTGTTCTTTTTAGATATACAGCAAAACTTTGGGCTTGTCAACGAAGGTCGCGTTTACGCGCTGTATTCCTACTCTGCCATTGAGGAAGACGAGTTAAGCTTTGAATGCGGTGAGGAGTTAAAGGTGCTGAGGCCAGGTGATGCAACAGAGAAGGAATGGTGGTGGGCTCTGAACGAGAAAGGGGACACTGGATATATACCAAGAAATTTGCTGGGGGTAAGTAGCCCTGAGTATCAATCAATCAATCAATCAATCGGATAATCGGAATAAAGGAACCGATCACCAAGGAAAAAACACCTCGTATCATAAGAAAAACATAAGGGGGACTCTGAGGACAGGCAACACTTAATCCTTTAAACCCTAAGAGTGATCAGTATCAAATTTCTCCTTGTAATATCAACGCTTTATAAAAAAGTGGTCATGAGAATTCAGGACAGGATCACACAAGAAGAGTTTGCGTGATATTTTACTCTGCAAACTATGATTTGTTTTTGACATTTCCCCTTGTGCAGGAACCAAATCAGAAGCGACATGAAACCAGAAACTAATTACCGTTACAGTTTGTGGTTAAGTTTTTTCGCGCATGATTGACTTTTTGACTTGAAACACAATAACATTCCAAAACTATTAAAGTGTTTATGCTATACGATATACTTGGAACACTCGAGTTGTTGATAGGGTTATGCATTTGGGTACACTGACTCCCCACTGCTTAGTGCTGGGGTCAACTTCCTTTTTGTTCATAAATTCGACCTACTGTTTTCCCCTTACAGTCACACCCAAGAGTTTCACCCGAAGTTTAGTCAGCCACGTGCTAACGGACAAGCTTCCACTGCCATTTTTCACCACTCATGCCTGGTTAACGGAGTCATCGAATGTTAGGCTACGATTAGCGAGATAGCTTTTAACAACCGTTTTGTTTTGTGGTGTGCAATTGTTCCAACCACAAAAAAGAACCCTTATCAACAGCCAAAAAGCGTCTGATTAATCTCTCACGAAGCTATTTAAATTTTATCAAAACATAGCCAAGAAAAGTCTGAATGATGCTAACAGTTTTTACTAAAACTTGAAAATCGTCAAAGGTGTCAGAAGCCTATTTAAGGCTCCTGAAGGTGTTAATTATTGCGATAAACGCGCAAAGTCACTCTATAGACGCCATCCCCCTCCCCCTTGGTTGGGGGTGGAGATCACTTGTGACCATATGGGAGAAAGCTTTGCGCGTTTATCGCAATAATTAACACCTTCAGAAGCCTATTTAAGGCTTCTAACACCTTTGACAAAGATGGCTGACAGTCAGTCATCGAAACTGTTAGCATCATTAAGACTTTTCTTGGCTATGTTTTGATAACATTTAAATAAATTTAACTTTACTAGCCCGATGAATTTCTTCAAGAACTCTTACAAAGCTGTTATTTGGGAACGTCACACTGGGGTAATTTTTCAAGAATTCCGAGCTTCACGGAAAAAAACGGTTTCCAGTGTTAGTGTTGGCTGGACGACTTAAAAAATGAAGAATCTAATACTGATTTTTCCTTGAGGGAGCAACGTCGCGTATCTAATTTTAAATTAGAGCTTTTAATTTTTTAGCGGGGTTCAGAAATCCTCAGTGATTTTTTTCAGTTTCTGCGAGGCCTTCGCGGTGCGAAAATAAAGACACTGGGATAGTTCTTTATTTTAAAGTTTTGATGAGATGTTTAGCCCAAAAATTGATATCCGTCGCCGAATTAGCCTCAGAGAAGGTGTACATCATTGAGAATATTAAATTAAAATACACTAAGTATTTAATATCAATAATTATTGTAGTATACAGGATATGGAGTCGTTGACAAGAACGCTTAATTTATAAACAAAGGGCAATTCCATAAAGAAAGGAATCTGTAATTTTAGTTTCTATGAAATTAGGTACCATGTAAGACAAAATCAGTCTGATTAAGTTTTGAAAGAAACTTTCCTATATGTACAGAAAATGACCACTTAATTGTTCTATTTAAAAATATTATTGAAAATGTTAACTGAATGGTTCATTTGGACATCTCTAAAGGCCTCCGCAAACGAGGAAACATTGTTTCCCGAAATGTTTCCCGTTTGCGCGCACACGCAACATTTGTTGCGGGAGCAAAAATGTTTCTGAATATTTTCAGAAGTATTCTGCTTCCTCGTTTGCGTACCCAGCAAATATTTCGGGAAACAAAATTTCCGCAACAATGTTTCCTCGTTTGCGAGGGCCTTAAGGACGTTTTCGTTCTGCAATAAATTTGCATGGACGAGATGTAATCCTAATAAAGCGCAAACTTCTAAAGAGAAATTGAGTGAAGAGAGAGAGTAAACCAGCTAATATTTATGTACAACAAACAGTGCAGTGAACGACATATATGTTTATTTTGATTTTACGTCTACTCTTGTTCCTTTTGCTTTTTCCAAAGTCTTGCCATCTGGAGTAATTTAAAGTTCGGCATGTTGGCTTCATCG
>OX419337.1:37975535-37980535 GCA_948470475.1 Galaxea fascicularis | reverse complement strand
TGAGTCTTTAACTGTCAAAACGTTTTAGTCGTAGTCCACTCCTAGATTTCTTTTTTCCTTCCACTTTCTTTCAGATTTCCCCTAAAATGGGAAAATACTAAGGAAATGAAAGTTGTTCCTTACCTTTACCCAGGTAGTGCAGTTCGCTGGGTTGAATTCAAGGAATTTTTCATACAGCTTCCGACAGCGGTCAAACTCACGCAGCTGTTTAGAAATCATAAAAAATGAAAATACTAAGTAAAATTTGCTTGTATATTACAGCTGTAGGTTAATATATTTTACAAGACACCTCTACTAACCTGCAATTCCAGACCAATGTATTCCCTGAAAAGCCTATCTTTGGGACACTTGCCAATTGCTGTGCCCTGGGAACATAAGATGTGTAACAAAGATAAATGGTAACATTTTGATTGTAATTTCACAGAAGATGAATCAGACAAGGCAAGGGAATCAGGATCCTAGTTGTTTCCCTATCACTAAACCTAATTGTATAATAAATTATTACTAAATAAACTGATTGAGGAAAGCTAAGCTAAGCTTATAAATTATACTCCGCACCACAACCAAGTATTCTACTTACCAATGCCTGCCGAGCTGCCTTCAGATCCTTCTGACGGATTTCAAATTGTGCATACAGCAGCCAAACTTTACCAAAAGTAAACTGAAGGAAAAGAATAACAACAAGAGAGAAATAGTCAAATAAATACTATTCCTAGTCAGTCGGGCCGCCTCACTCACTGGTCCAAGAATTAACAAAAATGCACTGAAGTCATAAAAACAACACCTCTTGAGGCAGGATGTGTACCCTAGCGGTAATGATAACCCATTATGCATATTGACCTTTTTGTGTGGTACAAGATCCAAACAAGCTCGATAGACTTGTCTTGTGCGATCCATGTCCTGCAAAAAATTAATAAAAAAACTCAATAACCATACATGTTATCAAATTAATAATAATTATGATATATTATTTATATAGCGCAAATTCTATACCGAGGTAATGTTCAAATGCGCTTTACGGTATAAAAATTAATAACTAAAAAGGTAAAGTTACACAGATAATGTAAGAAATTGTAAAAACATTCCTATCAAAAAGTAATAATAATAATAATAATAATAATAATTTATTACAATATATTTATATAGGGTAAATAATTAATAATTTCATTATATGACAAAGTGGCAGTGTTTGAAAACCAATGACAAAATATTGTTCCGAGAAGGGTACACTGTAGGGCCTGAGGCTTTAAAATCCTGCCAACTCCTATTGGGGCAATGAAAGTCTTGTGCATTGACAACATTCAATAAGCTATTAACCCTTTATCCCCTAAGAGTGATCAATCTTGATTTCTCCTTATAGTAACAATGCTCAATCAAACATAAAGGTTGTGAGAAAAAAGGAAATGATCAACAAGTAACAAAGGCCTGGATTGTTTAAAACAAATTCTCCTCATCATTACCATAGAAAATGTTTGGAAAACAGTGGGGAGAATAGAAATCCTGACACTAAAATGTGTCAATCCACAGATACTGTTTAATGTTATGCCGTGTTGTGGTTTCACATGTTAACATTACTGTACTCTGCATGCAGCTTCACATTCATGAACACACATGGTGTTAATGGACTGTAAATAAATAATAAATAAATAAATACTTCATTGACCACTCCCCTAGAGTGGCTTTTCAGGGCCAATGAAACAAATAATACAAATGAAAATAACAGAGTTAAGAATCCCAACTGGCAGGAGGCAGACCAGTTGGCTATTTACATGGATGACCGAGGAGTTGAACCAGGTATGAACCCAGAACAACACGAGCTAGTGGCCAGAGCAGGATTTTAACCCGGGTCACCACATTGAAATCCAGCACCTTAAACCACTCAGCCATCCTGCCTCCACTGTCTAGTCTACCATTAATTTTTTGCTTGTGAGAGCAGATGCTGTATATCTAGATCAAGCTTTTAATCTCAACATAATTAAGCAACTGCCAGATAATCCAAGGCTGTGCTCCAAGAAAAGTAGTTGGGCGCCCAAAACTCTAAACCCTTGAAATCCAGGGCACCCAGCATATAAGTTTGGTGCAAAAACTAATATTTCCTGGTCGCCCAATGGCAAAAGTAAGTCGCCAGGGAAGACTGGGAGCTGCTAGAGCACAGCCCTGTAATCAATTGTCTGACCTTGCACGATTTATTTATTTATTTATAAGCAATATTTATACAGGCAGGTCCAATTCAGCTATTAAGGCTGGTTTAAATGGAGGCCTGTATACTAAATAATTTGCTTAGAAATAATTAATTTATTTATATATAACTAAATAAATAGGTTACTAAATGAATGAATAACTAGATGAAAAATAAGTTAGAAATGAAAAGCTACCAAACTATACCAAAGATTTAAAAATTATCACATTACCCGCACCTTCCTATAACCCGCACCAACAACTGTTTGCGGAAAAATTAACACATTACCCGTGGGTAATCGCCCGGAAATTACGGTAAGTATATAAATCAACTACATGTATATAAATCATAAGCTAAACCTCAGCCACTAGATTTAATGGTGCAAAAATGCAGTTTAAGACCCTTCTTAAATTTCGAAACGGAATTTTCTATCTTGAGATTGTAGGGTAAATTGTTCCATGTTTTAGCCCCATTGTAGCAAAAAGAACTTTGGTATTTAGTGGTCTTTGCTAGAGGCAGATGGAGAAGGAATACTTGTCTAATAACTAAAAACAGTCTTAGATCCATGTACCTTTGCAAGAAGTTCTTCATACAAAGCATAGTTGATCCACAAGTAGATGTATCGCCTCCAAAGCCTTTTCTCCTCAGCAGGAGGCACATTTGCGATGGCTCTCTCATACACTTCCCTCACAGCATCAGGTTCAGCTTCGCTCTCCATTAGCCGCAGATAATCAAACCATGTATCATAATTGTTTGGATTTATCTTGACTTCCTGCAAAATAAAAATTAATACCAGCCAAGAGGTTAAACCCATTCACAAGTCTTCTCATCTTCAAATTTAGTGAGTTCTTTTTCAGACATTAATGCCAAACCAATACAACAGTACTGTACAACGTACACATATAGATACCTGTACACTACACATGCATTGCATGTACACTTATAATTTATGCAAACCACCTAAACACACCACTTTCATCTCTGGCCAGCTTACCTCCTCATATTGAAATTTCCTTTTGCTAACAATGACATCTTCTATTCCACCTTTGTCACCATATTTTTTCTCATGTTGAGTGTATGTCTTGTACAGCTCCTAAACATGATGTTACAAAATTAATGAAAGTTAATTTTTTGGAGTGAATGTAAAACTTCTTTTAATAAAAAGATAGAAAGAAAGGTATTGCTGTATACAGTATCATCAACATTACAAATATTATTAATTTTGCTATGATTTATGTGCATGTTCATGACTCATTTACTGGAAATGGAATATTTTTGTAACTGGGATTTCAGACTAAGAAAATTAATAAAACAAAGGTATATTGCTTAACTTACCTGGCACTCTTCTTTAGGCAGTATTTTCAGTGCATACTGGAAAATCACTCTCACACGATCATGCTGTGGACCAAATCAAAAAGGGTACGTTCATAACAGTTGCTTTTATTCAGTTTATAGATAAGCACCATCGTGCAGAGGAGATGTAAAGTGAGAGCCAAATTTGACCAGTGTGAAAATATTTTTCTCTATGTGGCTACAATAGGCAACTTCCATGCAAACACAAAAATTGTGTTCACAATCTTCTACATACCAGTCCACTACGAACATTACTTAATATGTGCATAAGTCCTAATTTCTGCTTCAAAAGCATAAGTCAAACAGAAAGATGACTTTCAGTCTCCTTTACCAAGGCTTTGCCAGGAACAGGTGATTGTTACCCAACCATTGATCTGCCTACTAACCTAATTTACTGCGCAGCATTAAATAAACCACTCATACCTCTTTACAGTTTTCTTCAAACTTCCCAAATGCCAGAAACAGCTTCTCATCTGCATTTTCCTCTCCAAAGAATTCCACAGCCCTTTCATAGATATCTCTGGCACCAACTAACACAAAATCAAATTTACACCATCATGTACATACATGAGTTCACTCAGTATATACATGCACAGGTCATGTTCTTTGTTTTTACAGGATGGTTAAAGTTCATGAACCTTAAGAGGTAAATAAAAATACAACTTGAATATTTTCATCACACACTGTTCCTGCTGTGATGTTAAATTGAGTCTCTCAAGTGTTACAATGAAGTCAATTTTTCAAGGTTGTAAACTTTATCATAGTATAGGGTACATGGCATAATGTACAGTATATTTTTAATTTAAACAAAATGAAATCATGTGTTTATGTGTGGAGAGAGAATAATATTTATTTAGCTACATGCATTCTCATGCACAAGTGAAACAATGTACAGTGTACCTATGTTTGAATGACGCTCCTCGAACTTGGCATACTTCACCCAGTTTTTAACTTCTGGACGAACCAGTACAAATTTCTCATAAATACTCCTGGCCCGGTCTGTCTCCTTGTATCTCAATTCCATGTTAATGAATGAATGCCACGCCTGTTCATCAGGTTCCCACTCCATCCAGCGTTCAAAAATCTGCCTAGCACCAGCCACATTATTCAGCATCTCTTCCATGTATGTGTACTTATACCTAAAGGAAAAAAAACATCTGATTGGTACTGCACAAATTAAAGCAAAAATGAGACATCATACTCTTGGGATATCCTTCATTAATAGTTACCCTGAATTATTTAAGCAATAGAAAACGTTTTCCGTGTTTGCATAGCCTGATATAAACACGAGAGGAGTTGGGAGAATTCGAGACAGTTACTGTATGCAAACCCGAGACAAAGTCGAGGGTTTGCATAACTGTCGAGAATTCTCCCAACCCCTCAAGTGTTTATATCAGGATGTGGAAACACAGGAAAAAAGTTTTCTATTGCTTTTATAAAACAACTTTCCCGAGAAAAAAACCCAAAC
>OX419337.1:37963035-37968035 GCA_948470475.1 Galaxea fascicularis | reverse complement strand
TGCATGCGCGTGTATGCCCTTGCATTATCGTGTACCCCTATGTACGCCGGTGTATGGCCACGTATTCCAGTGTATAGCCATGCATGGTCATATGTAAGACAAAAAAAGTTTAGCTTATTAAGGCACGTTAAACCACTATATGATAGTTACACCACGTATCAACGTTTGAAAAACCTGAAACCGCGTACCACCTGATTTGCGGGCGCAAAATGTACTTCACGTGTCCCCTATTAGATTGTATTTAAACGTTAAATATAAATACCCCTGCATACCCCTGTTTAACACAGTATACCATTGTATACCCCTGTTTACCCCTTTTTACCCAGCCCTGTTTACCCCTGTATAACCCTGTATAACCCTGTATAACCTTATATACCCCTGTATATCCCTAAATACCCCGTATAAAAACAAATAGAAAACAAACTACGGATGTAAACATAACAAAATTGAATTCACTTAACTTGACGTTTCGTATGTTACAACATACATCTTCAGAAGTGACAGCTATAAAAATGTTGGCGAATTTAAAACATAAAGCAAAGTACTGGTACAGAGGTAAAAATTAACTACTCAAACAGGCTTTATAGTTTTAAATAACAGGCAAGCAAGGGTTAAAGGAAAAATGACAATCGTTCGTGGACCCTCCAAGAGTCAAAAGGGACTTTTAGTACGACAGTTTTGTGGACGGCTACAGCGACCTCGATCGCGCGGGGACTGGGGAAACCAGGCTCCGTCCGTGCGAGAGCCCGCGAAAATGAAAATAGTTTTACAATAACAACAAAGCGTCACTACGGCGTGAAACAAGCTGAGCAAGATGGCGAAAATCTGGGCAAAAAATATCCCTAAAGGAGACTAGAAAGCAGTTTCTCTATGCATCCGAGAATGGCTTAATTTCAGATGAGGAGTGTTTATTCTTGTATGATGTGAATAGGTCAACTAAGTTAGATATTCCTTACGAGCAGTATCCACTTTTTGATCTAGAAGAAATGCAAAATGACGAGTGCTTGCCCGAGTTAAGGGTCCATAAAACGACCTTCCTATTCTGGCAGAGGTTTTAGGTATCCTTGAGCAGATGGAACAAAGAAGTGTTGTTGGAGGAATGGAGGCGCTATGCATGCTGCCGAAGAGGCTGACATACCCTTGTCGATACAGTGACATAATGCACAGGTTCGGAAAACGACCTTCATTGGTACTGTGCCTAGCTACAAACTGTATTGTGGACTTTGTTTACGCCGCCCATCATCGAAGAATTAGGCCCACGTTAAACGCTGCAATTCACACGAGCCGAACTTATTTGCACTTTAAGTCGACCCAAAGTAGTTAAGATCGCCTGTTGAGTCAAGCGCCGAACTTAACTAGATCATGAAAATAAACCGATCGAGGTTAACTAATACATTGATATACATTAACATGATTATGCATTCGGTTCGGCTCATGCGAAGATCAGCGTTTGACCAAAACTTTATCTTCAGCCTGGCCGGCCGTGAAGAACGCCACAGTCGATCCAAATGAAATCAATCGAACTTAATTCGGTCAAACGCCGTACTTCACATGAAGTTAATGATTGAGTTTAGTTCGGCTCATGTAAAGTACAGAGTTTGACCTCGGCCTTACCGACTGAAATCTAGCCGCATTCAATCCACCTGCCCTGCAAACTTTAGATCTTCGATGAATGGGTGTAAGAAAAAACGTAACAATGGACAAAGTCTTGCAAATAAACTTCACGAACGAAGAGCTCTCTCTCAAACATTGGGAAGTAATTTAGATAAAGAGTGTAAACGATTAATGTCAAACGGGAACCAAAACAAAACGATTTAAACAAACGTCCTTGGTACACTTTTGGACCGACATGTCTCATTAATGCGTGTAGAAAAAAAGCCGTATATAACGCAAAAAATATTACAATAATTGTAAAGAAAAAAAGCCAAAAATATGAATAAAGGTAAAAAACTTTACTTTTCTCAATGGCATGACAAAACTTATTGAAATGTTTAAAAAAGGGTCCGCAAAAACTCCCGTACTACGTACTACGTAAAAATACTCTGTTTCCCATAAAAGGAAAGCCCACTGCAGCAGCTACAAAACAAAAGCGACACTCAAGCTTCCAAAAGTGTTTGACTGTATTTCTGTTCTCGCACCCATCCAAAAAAAACAACCAGTAATAAAACCCCTAAAAAAATCACACTAAAACCTAGCAAGAAGAAAGTTCGCACGTAACCTTAAAAACAATTCACCACATCCCGCTGCTAGAGCTTCGTCCTAGCGTACAAAAAAAGTCCACTGTCAAAAGTCCTAATCTCAGTTACCAGTTCAATAACAAAGGAATGCAACCACGCCCTCACACTTGCAACCACGCCCTCACACTTGCAACCACGCCCTCACACTTGCAACCACGCCCTCACACTTGCAACCACGCCCTCACACTTGCAACCACGCCCTCACACTTGCAACCACGCCCTCACACTTGCAACCACGCCCTCACACTTGCAACCACGCCCTCACACTTGCAACCACGCCCTCACACTTGCAACCACGCCCTCACACTTGCAACCACGCCCTCACACTTGCAACCACGCCCTCACACTTGCAACCACGCCCTCACACTTGCAACCACGCCCTCACACTTGCAACCACGCCCTCACACTTGCAACCACGCCCTCACACTTGCAACCACGCCCTCACACTTGCAACCACGCCCTCACACTTGCAACCACGCCCTCACACTTGCAACCACGCCCTCACACTTGCAACCACGCCCTCACACTTGCAACCACGCCCTCACACTTGCAACCACGCCCTCACACTTGCAACCACGCCCTCACACTTGCAACCACGCCCTCACACTTGCAACCACGCCCTCACACTTGCAACCACGCCCTCACACTTGCAACCACGCCCTCACACTTGCAACCACGCCCTCACACTTGCAACCACGCCCTCACACTTGCAACCACGCCCTCACACTTGCAACCACGCCCTCACACTTGCAACCACGCCCTCACACTTGCAACCACGCCCTCACACTTGCAACCACGCCCTCACACTTGCAACCACGCCCTCACACTTGCAACCACGCCCTCACACTTGCAACCACGCCCTCACACTTGCAACCACGCCCTCACACTTGCAACCACGCCCTCACACTTGCAACCACGCCCTCACACTTGCAACCACGCCCTCACACTTGCAACCACGCCCTCACACTTGCAACCACGCCCTCACACTTGCAACCACGCCCTCACACTTGCAACCACGCCCTCACACTTGCAACCACGCCCTCACACTTGCAACCACGCCCTCACACTTGCAACCACGCCCTCACACTTGCAACCACGCCCTCACACTTGCAACCACGCCCTCACACTTGCAACCACGCCCTCACACTTGCAACCACGCCCTCACACTTGCAACCACGCCCTCACACTTGCAACCACGCCCTCACACTTGCAACCACGCCCTCACACTTGCAACCACGATATGTGGCGATAATGTAAGGGGAAGTTATTTCTAGTTGTTTTAATAGCTATTTGGTTTTTATTGTTGTTGTTCTTTTTTAGGTTGAGTAGTAGTGAAAATAAGGCTTAGTAAAATTTCCGTTTTTTTGTAATTAGTGTATAGGGAGTGTTTGTGATCTTGCACATCTGTTGTTTTTTACCCTTTAAATAATTTGTTTGCATATTTACTGGTAGCCGGTTCTTTTGCCTGAGAAAACCTTTTTTTTAACCGTTATTTGAATCTGATATTTAAATGGTATTGAAAATTAAAGCAATTTCAGTGCGTTTTCTAGTTTCTTTCTTGAAGTTAATTTTTTTGCTTGTATTTTTTATGAATTGCATTTAATTTCAGCGGTCTACTCTGACTTTGTTAATCAGCGGTTCCTGTAAAGGTTAACAAGTATTTGATCGAAACTGTAACCGAAGCTTACATGCCTGCTAGTTTGCATGCACCAGCCCTAACAGTTTCTTTAATTTTCTTGGCGTTGCTTGCTGATGCAACTCAATGTGTTTGCAGGGTGACAAACATGTTTAATACAACATCTCGTTTTTATCTCCATTTGATGAAACATTCTTTTGTATCTTTGATTGGTAGGTATCACTGGCGGGGAATTTGACAATTAGCCACCAATTATTCTTTAAAGCACATGGCCGTGACGTGCCTGAGGCTCCTTTAACTGATTCTTCAACCTGAAATTCGAAAATAGGCGTTTCAGTGATTAACAGATTAATAACGCAACAACTTGTTTCTTTTAAAAAGCTCGGTTTTCATTGTGAAAATAAGTATAATATTAATCTGAATCACGATCGTAGGTAATATTTGTCATTAAATCATATTTGAAAACAATCATAAGTATAAAAGATTAGTATAATGATTATGAAACTGAAATTGCTAGAAATTGATATTGCTATTGCTTATAGCTTCCGAAAAGCTACCTTAATAAACTCCTTGGTTCTGGTGTAGCTAATCTCGTGACCATGGAACTTCCTCTCTTGACCTTGGGTTGGCAAAGGCGCTAAACAAAAGGTAAATGTGAGCAGCTGCGATGTATTGCTCTAAGGCCTTCACAGGAGACGTTGCTTGGTTTGTTCTTGCAATCGCAATCCATGCCCTGTCATGAAATTGAACAGTCTTCAACGATTCTTGAAATATGGGACATAATTATAAGAGTGGGAAAATTTGACATCAAAAGCCTTTAATGAGGCATAACTCATTGAAGTGAGAATAAACTGGCATAACGACTGACAAAGCAACTGTCCTCCATCTGACAAGGATTGCACAAAGTACAATGAATTATTTGCGTAGATTTAGATAATCTAAGATCTAGAAGTATCCCCTGATAAATACAGTCAGTGGTTACTATTCTCAGGACTATTTCTGTTGTTGTTGATGTTGTTAGGTTACCGTTTGGACAATTGTTATTGTGTGCCTTCAGTCACTTTGCATTCTTTACCATTCCCTACTTTGCCATGCTTGGCGAACATTCAGAAAATTTCCCCAAGTAA
>OX419337.1:37945535-37958035 GCA_948470475.1 Galaxea fascicularis | reverse complement strand
AATGTTGATAACATAGGGAGAGGTCAGAAAATGGTTGAATGGTGAGTCATTTATCTGTGGCGCTTTTGGTTTCTGCTAAGGTATCGGAGAAGTACGAGCAAACTGTTTTTCATCTGATTTTTGTTTAGTTTTCTTATTTCTAAGACTGATTTTGAGTTTGATTTGTACCAATTAAATAGTCATTCATCCTACATTTTTTGAAACAAGAGTTTCATTAATTCCGCAAAAACCGATATGTAATGTATTTTCTATTATTTGTTCATTTTCTTTCTCCACACTTTCGCAAACACTATATTCGTCCAGTCTCTCAAATTCCCAAAATATACGTACACGTGCTGAAACAGTTCCAGGACCACATGAAGAAATATTCGCAAACAAACGAGCCACCAAACACACCGTAATATACAACACCAGCAAAAACAAATCAACGTTGAACAAATAGTACTGATAACGAATATAGATGTAATTGCCATAATTCATCAATTTCTGATTTTCAAGTGCTTTGTACTTTTTACTTCGGATAGCAAAAATAGCGCGACCTAAACAAACGCTCTTATTTTAGTGCTGGGCCTTTTGCTGACAACGTCTGTGTACAGTAAGCAGATGAGTGTAACACCGCGTTATATCCCGAAATAAGGGCAATATTTAACTTACCGACTCGAAAACAAACCACAAATTAATTCCAAAATAAGCTCCTCCGAATTAAGTGCGTCAACAGTTGTACAATACAGTCAAAGCTCTCTTAACGGACACTCTGGTAAGCGGACAGCTCTACTTACGGCCGCCTTGTTTGAAACCCCGTTTTAACTCCCATACAAACTCTGTATTTTTACATTCTCGTAAGCGGACATTCCCGTAAGCGGCCGCGGACACTTTCAGGGATTACGACTAAGACTTTTTCTTTGTTTTTAAGCTCCCGTAAGCGGGCACCCGAAAGAAAATCAACAACCTCTGTACAGTATCTTGTTTTTATCGATCAACCATTTTACATTGCCGTTCGTCACAATGATTTTACAGTAATTACAGTACCCATATTTCAATCTTTGTTTTGTTGTTTTTTTGGTTGTTTTTGTTTCGAAACACCGCTTACATGTATATGCGCTTGTGACTGGGCAAGCCCCCGTAAGCGGCCATCTATCCCCCACACCTCTAGTGCCCGCTTACGAGAACCATTCTCGTAAGCGGCCAGCTCCAGTTACGGACATTTTTTATCGCGTCCCGAGGGTGTCCGCTTACGAGAGCTTCGACTGTATTAAAAAACCCAATCAGACAAACAACGGATCGAAATCCGCCAATAAGAAGAACAGAAATTGAAGTTGAGAAAAGTAACCAATAAAAAACGGTTAAAAGTGACCAATCATTGTAACAGAAAATAAATTCAATTAGATGTTGTTGTAAACAAGTTGAATTGACCATGTGCAAATCTTGTGATTGATCAAAGGTCATGTTGGATGCACGTGACCGATCAAAGTTCGGGGTCGCATTTAACCAACCGCGCTGCCTTATTCATGTGGGAATTAACCAACGAACTTGCTATTACCAAACGTATGCACGTGATAGATCAAAGTTGAAAATCGCATTTGATAAACAGGACTGTATGTCTCGGTGCCTGTTTACACGCGAGAGACAAAAGTAATCCATTTGACAAATGAAATTGCTCACGATCCGAAATCACCATTTTCATTGTTTAACATAAAAACGGCTTCACTTCAAGGGGAACAAATATCCAGATTAAGGATTCCCTTCCATAGCATTTTTCTTCCGTACAAATATCGCTTGTGGAAACAGCCACTTCTGATTAGACTAATATTTATAGTTTTCAAATCCGTCAAACATATGTTTATTTTCTTCACACAATGCCCTTCCAGTTTTAACAATGTTCTTGCAGTTTTGACAATTAGCAAAGGAACAAAAAAAAACACAAGAAAATTACAAAACTAAGCACTCGTCTACTTCGAAACGAAATATTTGCTCCCCGAGTAGGAACCGCTCAAACTAAATTACCTTGATGCTGAATCAATTACGACTAGCATTATTCGTTTAACGTTTTTTGCCGCTTTTTTATTTCCGATAATCAGAGCATTCAATTAGTTCAATGGCAAATAGTAATATGTGATATAAAGAACACTTCATGATCTCAGAACGGCATTTCTTCCCCGCTACACTACGGGTTGTTAGAATAACTCGACGTTTCAATTCTTAAAAACTAAATTTCATAGTTTTTAACCCTTAAAAATTCTCCTCAGAAGTGGTCGAGTGCCACTAACATAGTTCTACTTTCGTTTTCATCGGGATGACCAAATTCAAAGATGCTGAAAAATCATTGAAGGACTTTCTAGGAGGCACAGGTTGTGCATCGCACGCAATTCAAAATAGTAAAGATACTTCCCTCGAAAACGTCAGACGTTTCATTACACAGTAACTTAGCGCTGATTGGCTCTGTAGTAATTTTTACGTGGACACCGGCTGATCTTTGCTAACAATGGGGAAGGAATGTGCTGCTCGTTTCAGCAGACGTTCATTGGGGAGGAAAGATTGCGTGACGAACCAAAAGAGCGTCTGCGAAGGAGACACGGTTGTTATAACCAACTAGCCGCGGCCGTAAACTTCAAATACCTTCGTCCCCACCTAACTACCTTCATCATCCATCGAAACAGCACAACTCAAAATTCATTCTAATCTGACTCCAGTATCTCATGCCTATTGTTGTCATTCACGCATGCGTTAAATATACAAACCCTTTTCTCCGGAAAGACAACCATAATGGTGGTACTCCTTGGCATGATAGTAATAAATACATCACGCAACAATAGATGGATGACGCGCGACATTCCACGCTGATGTTCCTTTGAGCGTAATCGACACGCATGTGTAACTTAAGTGCTGACCACTGACCACATGCTTTCAAAAACACCTTTAAAACAGGGAATTAGATTGTTCGCTGGCTGAAACAGTGCCATCTAAAGAAACCTTTATTTCATTGGTTCAAGGCAGAACCATCCGACCACGGAAGAATTTCTTGAGCTTCATGCTGACATAGAGCGATTTTGTTTACACAAAATAGTTCAAAAAGTGATTGGGTGGACAGAGAGGCACCCACATAAAAAGGAAGCGTTTTATAACAGTTCAAAATTTGGCAATGGCAGTTGTTGTTCTGAAACAAATCTAAACTTAGTATTTTGAATTTGGTACTAACTTGAAAATTGCTTTGCGCGATTTTAACTCAAAAGGAAAACTCCAAAAGCTGTTCTGTTTAGCAATTCCTGTCAGCTGGAATATACTTGTCTCCACCTCCATTTCAATGTTATAGTTTTCTAGAAAAATTTCCGAAGTAGACAAAGTTGATTTCCTAAAGGAGCCTGCAAAAAACGCGCACCCTTAATTTTTCACTTGAATTTGAAACAATCTGTGCCCTTGTTATCACAAAATATTCATGGATCAGTTGCCTTGTCCTATTAAATACATCACTCAAGGTAAGAACTCGTGTATAATGACTTATCTGAATCAGCTGGGGCTGGAGTCGCAGAGTGGAAAATTCTTATGCTTCGCGTTTCTCCGTCGCACACCCTTCATAACTTCTGATTTTGACCTAAAAAGATAGAAAAGCAATTTGTCAGGCAAGCACAATAAAAATCATATGTAGCAGGGCCACTTCACCACTTATTGAACTACACTTTGAGTGATAGGAATAAATTTGACGCCATATGCGTGAGGTCACTATAACAACATAATTAGTTTCGGGCCGGAGTTACCGTTCGTGTATCGTTCAAAGAAACACATGAAGAGAAACCCAGCCAGGCAGTACCTTCTAAACCCAGTGATGTTTACCAGACCGGACGCCTTTGGAGGCGCCAGTCATCGTGTAACTTTCATCCATCCTTGACAACATTCAAACGGGAAATACAGAAATAAACCAATTACTTGTATATGTACACTCTAGTCTCGATAAGAAATGTTGCTTAATTTTGCGGTCAAACAAAATCGTGCGAAGACACGTCATGTTCTCATTTGTCTCGAAACAATTGAAGCTGCCGGAAATCGTCTGCTAACGAGATTCAAGGTCAATGATCAATTGCAAATTCGGAAGAAAACTTTAAGCGCTAGCGTTCATTTTATGTTGCAGTCAATAACTCGGAAACACAAACTCATATTTAATTCAAATAATAACTGAGGGAGAACTAACCTGCTGAGTCTTCTGATCTTTGTTGTTCAACAAGAAGACACCTCGCCAAGGGCTTCAAAATAAGCTTTCACAGTATGTGGCGAACACCACAAGAACTTTGGGCTCTGCCGTAGGTATCACCTCTTTTTATACTGTACCAAAAATTCACAACGTAATCTACGATGAAAAAATGTTTGGAATAGCCTGAGAACTCCATGCAATTAACACCTTAATACAGCTCTCTTGTCAGAATCATCCATATTGCTTTCGGAATTTTTTGGCAGTTGAGTGTTATTTATTTCACAGGGCAGTGAGAAGACTAAGGCGCCATGTTTTCAGTGGGTGCAATTAGTATCGCATTTAACAAAGTGTTCTTAGTTTTCTCAGCGAAACAACACAAAAAAATAAATAAAAAGTATGCAATTAACACGTTAACGCGGCTCTCTTGTCAGAATCGTCCCATGTGCATTCGGGTTTGTATTTATGTTTCATGAGGCGGTGTGGAGACCAACGGGTACCTTGATCTCGATTTATACTAATTACATCTTGTGCATGCATCCTCTTTTGATCATGAAAATGCCGACTTCCTCATATTTTTGAAAAATTCAAATTCCCTTGTTCCCTTGTTCATTTGCTAGTGAACTCTACGTAATTAACACCTTAACCCAGCTCTCTTGTCAGAATCGTTCATGTTGCTTTCGGAATTTTTTGGCAGTTGAGTGAGAAGACTAAGGCGCCATTTTTTCAGTATTAGTATCGCATTTAACGAATTGTTCTTAGTTTTCTCAGCGAAACGACACTAAGCATGCAATTAACACTTTAACGAAGCTCTCTTGTCAGAATCGTCGCATGTGCATTCTGGTTTGTATTTATGTTTCATGAGGCTGTGTGGAGACCCACGAGTACCTTGATCTCGATTTATATTAATCACATCTTATTAGTAAGTGCGATCGATCGTTTTAACCGAATGCTGCGTGCACCCTCTTTTGAGCATGAAAATGTCGACTTCTTCATAATTTTCATAATTTCTCGGAAAAAAAGGAATACTTTTCGGTTGTTGCCTTAAAAAATAAGATGAAATTGTTTTGCAAATGAAATGAATATTTCAAGCAATTGATTATAAATACAATCACAGATCAATATGTACACTCACCTCTGAAGCAGGGTCGCCTCGGCATAACATATGTTACTCCATGATAATAAAAGAAGGCTGAAGCATGATGCCTGAAAAAGAGCTTCTCTATGATAGGAAATTCTGCAGAAAAACGAATTTTGAGTACCAAGCCGGGGAAAGGGGAAAATAAAACAGTTGACCTTTGATTTTTCTCAACAAGGAAGTAACGTTATTGTTACCAGGGGCCCATTATTTATGGGCTCCTGTTATTAACAATTATTATGTAGTTGCATTTTATATTGTAATCCCCTGATGAATTTTACCGTGTTAATATAAAGATTTTGATTGATTAACGTCGCTCTTGAAAACAGAGTTATCAGTTTTTGTTTGTTGAAAACGAGAAACTGTTATGTTTCTAGCTGGAGGAAGTAAGACTGGGGTTTTGCAAAAGGTAAACATTTTTGCCCTCAAATAATTATAAGTGAACAAGGGAATTTGAATTTTTAAAAATACGAGGAAGTCGGCATTTTCATGATCAAAAGAGGATGCATGCACAAGATGTAATTAGTATAAATCGAGATCAAGGTACCCGTTGGTCTCCACACCGCCTCATGAAACATAAATACAAACCCGAATGCACATGGGACGATTCTGACAAGAGAGCCGCGTTAACGTGTTAATTGCATACTTTTTATTTATTTTTTTGTGTTGTTTCGCTGAGAAAACTAAGAACACTTTGTTAAATGCGATACTAATTGCACCCACTGAAAACATGGCGCCTTAGTCTTCTCACTGCCCTGTGAAATAAATAACACTCAACTGCCAAAAAATTCCGAAAGCAATATGGATGATTCTGACAAGAGAGCTGTATTAAGGTGTTAATTGCATGGAGTTCTCAGGCTATTCCAAACATTTTTTCATCGTAGATTACGTTGTGAATTTTTGGTACAGTATAAAAAGAGGTGATACCTACGGCAGAGCCCAAAGTTTTTGTGGTGTTCGCCACATACTGTGAAAGCTCATTTTGAAGCCCTTGGCGAGGTGTCTTCTTGTTGAACAACAAAGATCAGACTGAGACTCTGCAGGTTAGTTCTCACTCAGTTATTATTTGGATTAAGTATGAGTTTGTGTTTCCGAGTTATTGGTTGGAACATCAAATGAACGCTAGCGCTTAATATTCAAAATTCCGCTCTGCGACTGCAGTTCCAGCTAGTTCAGATAAGAATCCACCTTCAATAAATACCCCGCGTTCATACGACTTTTTGGCTGAATAATGACGCTCTGTTAAAAGAAGCAACAACACGAACGATGTAGTAAGGGCGGATTCGATAACCCAAAGCACAAGTAACATTTATAACGACAAAAATATATTTAAGAAAACACATGTAATGCTTGGATGACGAATATAAGTTCTTCTTCACCTGACGCCGTAAGTTAATTCTTCACCTGGGTACCCTATTCTCCCAGGAACAATCTACCTCTCCCCCACCCCCTAATAACACCCGTTTTGCACGCCGGACATTTCCGATGAGTCCTGAAACCCTCGTCGTGGTCTCGGCAAAATTCGGAACGCATCACTTAAAACAATAGGGCTATTGTTTAAATCTTAATGGGCGAATTTAGGCCGGAACAATAGACCATTTCTTGATACGTATACGAGTTCTTACATCGAGTGATGTATTTAATAGGACAAGGGAATTAAATGCAAATGATACAGTCGCACACTGATCCATGAAGATTTTGTGGTAACAAGCGCACAGGTTTTGTTTCCAGTTCGAGTGAAAACTTAAGGGTGCGCCTTTTCCCGGTTCAGCTTGTAAATCAACTACTGCCATTGCCAAATTTTAGAACACAAGAGCAAAAGAAAATCAAATTAATCTATCCAAATTGTGATTGTCATCAATGACAATCAAATTTGGAGAAAAAAATGTAGTCAGGGTGGGGGGAAGGAGGGAGAGCGCTTAATTTGAGAATCACTTAGTTGGTTGATCTACCCATACCGTCGTTGTTATCAATGACAATCAAACTTTGACAAAACTATTTCTGGGTTGTTATTCAAAAGCATAGAACACAGCAACAACAACATCGAACAAAAATAACAACAAAACAATAATAACAAGGAGGGAAAAATTTATGTATTTAATTTGCGTCCATATCTGCGGAAGGCTTAGAAACATTTGGTTAATCGGTATGCATGCATATGTTTTCAACGGATGGGCCATTACGAAACCCGACGGTTCCAAAATGTGGACCGTCGACTACCGCCAAATTGTGTCAGCATGCCAAAAACGTTTGAGCTTTAAGTCCTTAACGGTAGCAATCGATGCAAGTCGAGGAATCTCCTTACCGTATTTGATGATTTTGTTTCTATTTGTTTCAAGGTTTTCGTTCTATTGTTAATTATTCACTGTCAGTGGTGTTTAGATCTTGTTAATAGGGGTGTTTTGTAATTAGGATTTGTAAGAATAGCCAATAAGTTTATTGTTCTTAAGTGTTGACTTAGTGTTATCGTAGGAGTGTAAGGTATCGTGTTTAAACAGTATGTAGGTTACATGTAAGTGTTAATTGTAAAAAAACAAAACTAGCATGAATGTATAAATGTTAGTCGAGCAAACGTAGTGTGCAGTAGCTTTTGGTGAAGGAAGTAAGCAAGAAAAAAGAGGAATTTAAAGGGCAGCGGGCAGGAAGAGAAGAGAAGAGAATTCACTGCCAAGAGTCATTGGCAGGCGGCGGTCAAATAACCTGACAAACCATTTGTCATTGGTGGCCATAGAGCGGAGCTTGAGCTTGAGTACTGTTAAAAGACTACGTACGTGCTGAGTAGGAAACGTCGAAAAGATAAAGCAAAGCAGGACGTGGAGCTGGAGATGGGGCTTGGTTTGAACCGAAGAAAAGGAGGTTTGTGGAGTTGGTTCTGGTTTTGTGGTGTTAGTTTTCGGAAGGTCAAAGATTTCAAAAAAGAACTGAACTGCAAATAATTAACTGTAAATTAGTTTCGTAGTTAGTTTTTTAAGTCTTAAAGTTACTCTCATTAAAGTTACTTAGGAATTGAATCAGTGTAGAAATAAGTCAGTTTTAAATCAATTTAATTTATTTAGTAGTCGTTGTCTTAGACCATAATTTGTAAACATAAGTTTAATATTTAGTATCTGTGTTACTTACTATTAATACTTTCCCATTTAATAAACATTAGTTATTTTAATTTAATTCATGGTCTGTTGGGAGATTGTGGGAAGGTGTTTCTTTGTTTCGCTTTGTTTCTACCTCCTTTCGTTGTGCGTACCGGGAACATCGCCGGACTCACGTCACACGGTTGTCGTTCCTTTTCGGACGCTCTGCGTCTCCGATATTTCGATTATTATTCAGAACATACAAATCAAATCCCCATATTTTATTTCGAGAAATTGAGTGGTCTATCATGACTTGCTCTTTCGGCCAGTTTTACTTTAGACAAGGATTTTCGTCTCCTATAAGAGCGGCAAAACTAAATTCTTCCGACTGACCCCAGTCTACTTTTCGACTCTTAGTATTACTAATTTTAAATGTTAGAAGGTAAGAAATATTAAATGTTGCACCGTAGTTGCATTTAGGGCAATTCCTCTCGAAATAAACGACGTACAGAAAAAGTTAGTTTTGCGAAATGTTGGCGGAAAACAACTTCCTCATTGCGTCAGAATCATTCCTGAAATAGCGAAAACTTCTTAACATTAACTTAGAAGAAATTAGTTTTACAGTAAAGAGTTGAGGTTTCAGTCTCCACGTCAAAGAATAAAATGTATGTAGCACATTTGCCACTGGACTGAATTTACACGTATTTGAAACTGCTTGAAAATTAGAGGTGATTGCTGAATAAAGCTAGTTGATGTGTACCTTGAATATACACGTGATACCATTAAATCTAACATTAGAACATTTCCATAATGGCGTAAAAAGTTCACTTTACCTCAACAACACCTACAGCATTTTTGAAAATGTCACAAAATTAATGGCATTCTTAAACACAAGCACACTCATATGTTAAAGCGTATATTTTTTCCCTTTGCTATTCAATTGTCCCGCGCGTTAACGTAGATGTAAGTCACCTGTAATTAAAACGGCTATTTTCGCTTTTCAGGTTGAACAATCAGTGTTTAAGGAACCTCGGCCACGTCACTGACATATACATTGAAGAACAATTGGTGGCTGATTTTTAAATTCCCGGCCATTGATACTTATCGATCGAGAACAGCAAAAGAATGTTCCAAATGATAGAAATACGAATGAGTTATTCTATTCACTGCAAGACGTTTGTCAGGTCACAAAAACCCATTGAGTTTCCTCAACAAGCCATACTAAGCGAATAAAAGAAACTGTCAGAGCAGGTGCATGCAAACTATACAAGCATGTAAGCTCCAGTTCCAGTTTCCATCAAATGTGCCTTACCAGTTAAAAGGATCCGTAAGTAGATAAAGTCTACCTAGCCCGAAAACGCTTTAAAAAACTAAACCAAATTCATATCAAGCAAAACTAATAAACATCAAAAAACAAAATTAGAAAACCCACTCTCCACCATCAGTAGCTGCCTCCAAATTTCTTTCCTTTTGAATAACGTTTAACCATCTGCTAAACACTCAGTTTTCCAATTCTCATAACTACAAGCAAAAACTACAATTCTAAGCAGCCAAAAAAAAACTCCCGGTCTGGTGTGCAAGTGTTGAGGGGGTCTGGTGTGCAAGTGTTGAGGGGGTCTGGTGTGCAAGTGTTGAGGGGGTCTGGTGTGCAAGTGTTGAGGGGGTCTGGTGTGCAAGTGTTGAGGGGGTCTGGTGTGCAAGTGTTGAGGGGGTCTGGTGTGCAAGTGTTGAGGGGGTCTGGTGTGCAAGTGTTGAGGGGGTCTGGTGTGCAAGTGTTGAGGGGGTCTGGTGTGCAAGTGTTGAGGGGGTCTGGTGTGCAAGTGTTGAGGGGGTCTGGTGTGCAAGTGTTGAGGGGGTCTGGTGTGCAAGTGTTGAGGGGGTCTGGTGTGCAAGTGTTGAGGGGGTCTGGTGTGCAAGTGTTGAGGGGGTCTGGTGTGCAAGTGTTGAGGGGGTCTGGTGTGCAAGTGTTGAGGGGGTCTGGTGTGCAAGTGTTGAGGGGGTCTGGTGTGCAAGTGTTGAGGGGGTCTGGTGTGCAAGTGTTGAGGGGGTCTGGTGTGCAAGTGTTGAGGGGGTCTGGTGTGCAAGTGTTGAGGGGGTCTGGTGTGCAAGTGTTGAGGGGGTCTGGTGTGCAAGTGTTGAGGGGGTCTGGTGTGCAAGTGTTGAGGGGGTCTGGTGTGCAAGTGTTGAGGGGGTCTGGTGTGCAAGTGTTGAGGGGGTCTGGTGTGCAAGTGTTGAGGGGGTCTGGTGTGCAAGTGTTGAGGGGGTCTGGTGTGCAAGTGTTGAGGGGGTCTGGTGTGCAAGTGTTGAGGGGGTCTGGTGTGCAAGTGTTGAGGGGGTCTGGTGTGCAAGTGTTGAGGGGGTCTGGTGTGCAAGTGTTGAGGGGGTCTGGTGTGCAAGTGTTGAGGGGGTCTGGTGTGCAAGTGTTGAGGGGGTCTGGTGTGCAAGTGTTGAGGGGGTCTGGTGTGCAAGTGTTGAGGGGGTCTGGTGTGCAAGTGTTGAGGGGGTCTGGTGTGCAAGTGTTGAGGGGGTCTGGTGTGCAAGTGTTGAGGGGGTCTGGTGTGCAAGTGTTGAGGGGGTCTGGTGTGCAAGTGTTGAGGGGGTCTGGTGTGCAAGTGTTGAGGGGGTCTGGTGTGCAAGTGTTGAGGGGGTCTGGTGTGCAAGTGTTGAGGGGGTCTGGTGTGCAAGTGTTGAGGGGGTCTGGTGTGCAAGTGTTGAGGGGGTCTGGTGTGCAAGTGTTGAGGGGGTCTGGTGTGCAAGTGTTGAGGGGGTCTGGTGTGCAAGTGTTGAGGGGGTCTGGTGTGCAAGTGTTGAGGGGGTCTGGTGTGCAAGTGTTGAGGGGGTCTGGTGTGCAAGTGTTGAGGGGGTCTGGTGTGCAAGTGTTGAGGGGGTCTGGTGTGCAAGTGTTGAGGGGGTCTGGTGTGCAAGTGTTGAGGGGGTCTGGTGTGCAAGTGTTGAGGGGGTCTGGTGTGCAAGTGTTGAGGGGGTCTGGTGTGCAAGTGTTGAGGGGGTCTGGTGTGCAAGTGTTGAGGGGGTCTGGTGTGCAAGTGTTGAGGGGGTCTGGTGTGCAAGTGTTGAGGGGGTCTGGTGTGCAAGTGTTGAGGGGGTCTGGTGTGCAAGTGTTGAGGGGGTCTGGTGTGCAAGTGTTGAGGGGGTCTGGTGTGCAAGTGTTGAGGGGGTCTGGTGTGCAAGTGTTGAGGGGGTCTGGTGTGCAAGTGTTGAGGGGGTCTGGTGTGCAAGTGTTGAGGGGGTCTGGTGTGCAAGTGTTGAGGGGGTCTGGTGTGCAAGTGTTGAGGGGGTCTGGTGTGCAAGTGTTGAGGGGGTCTGGTGTGCAAGTGTTGAGGGGGTCTGGTGTGCAAGTGTTGAGGGGGTCTGGTGTGCAAGTGTTGAGGGGGTCTGGTGTGCAAGTGTTGAGGGGGTCTGGTGTGCAAGTGTTGAGGGGGTCTGGTGTGCAAGTGTTGAGGGGGTCTGGTGTGCAAGTGTTGAGGGGGTCTGGTGTGCAAGTGTTGAGGGGGTCTGGTGTGCAAGTGTTGAGGGGGTCTGGTGTGCAAGTGTTGAGGGGGTCTGGTGTGCAAGTGTTGAGGGGGTCTGGTGTGCAAGTGTTGAGGGGGTCTGGTGTGCAAGTGTTGAGGGGGTCTGGTGTGCAAGTGTTGAGGGGGTCTGGTGTGCAAGTGTTGAGGGGGTCTGGTGTGCAAGTGTTGAGGGGGTCTGGTGTGCAAGTGTTGAGGGGGTCTGGTGTGCAAGTGTTGAGGGGGTCTGGTGTGCAAGTGTTGAGGGGGTCTGGTGTGCAAGTGTTGAGGGGGTCTGGTGTGCAAGTGTTGAGGGGGTCTGGTGTGCAAGTGTTGAGGGGGTCTGGTGTGCAAGTGTTGAGGGGGTCTGGTGTGCAAGTGTTGAGGGGGTCTGGTGTGCAAGTGTTGAGGGGGTCTGGTGTGCAAGTGTTGAGGGGGTCTGGTGTGCAAGTGTTGAGGGGGTCTGGTGTGCAAGTGTTGAGGGGGTCTGGTGTGCAAGTGTTGAGGGGGTCTGGTGTGCAAGTGTTGAGGGGGTCTGGTGTGCAAGTGTTGAGGGGGTCTGGTGTGCAAGTGTTGAGGGGGTCTGGTGTGCAAGTGTTGAGGGGGTC
>OX419337.1:37933035-37940535 GCA_948470475.1 Galaxea fascicularis | reverse complement strand
CCATGCATGCCCGTGTATGCCCATGTATTATCGTGTACCCTTATGTACACCAGTGTATTGGCATGTATGCCCGTTTATGCCCATGTTCACTGTGTACGCCTATGTACACCAGTGTATGTCCATGCATGCGCGTTTATGCCCTTGCATTGTCATGTACCCCTATGTAGGCCGGTGTATGGCCACGTATTAAAGGGTATTGTCATGGATGGTCATATATAAGATAAATAGTTTAGCTTATTGAGGCACGTTAAACCACTATATGGTAGTTACACCACGTACCTACGCCTTCATAGTTTGAACGCGGTGACTTAGTGCACCGTGGGCTCAAAGTACCTTTCGAGTCACCCTTGTTGCCAAAACCCGCCAAAAACACGACGATGAAGTGTTCTTTTCGGGTTGGTTGTCCTCTTTATACAATCAAGACTACAGTTAGACTTTGTCGAGGTGCAAGTTTTGTCTTAAGACAACAGCACACAAGACCTGTAGAGGAAGACACATCGCCGAATGTAAGTGTTATGTAATTTTCGTGAGTTGGGCTGATGACCCATGTGATTCATTTCCTATACATCACTCGATCACACGTCGTGCAGTGTCCTGAAACCGGCCACTTGTCGTGAAGCTGCAGTGATTTTTTAGTGTTTTGTAGGGATGCGAGCTGTACAAAACCAGAGATATGAAATACATACATCTACAGCAACAATACCGACGAGATTTCTTCGTCGTACAGATATGACTAAGCATTGGAATTGCTGTATACGTAGATGCTAAAAATAATACGTTAAATTTGTCATTGTGCGAAGAACGATTAAGCTAACGTACAGATTATAGTGTGAGCTTTGACCCTAGATTGATCACTAAACATTGCAGATTTTGTCCATCCGTGTTCACTTTCCTTTATTGCTGAAAATTAGCTTCAAAAGCTGCATTAAGTGAGATGAATTTGTGTGCATAATTATAACACGGCTCTCAACCATACAGCTGTCAAGCGGCCTTCAAGAATAGCGAGACCTTCTAGAATTGATACAGTATGCGATCAGACATGTGTAGTTACAATTATATTATGTACATTAATTGGAATTCTGAATATTTCCCTCTTTATCAAATTCTCCCACAACCCCCCCCCCCCTCCGCACTTACTTTTCACCATTATCCCCTCCATTATAGTTTTGTTTATTTCAAATTCAAATTGTAGTATAGTATCAAGTTGACTCTGATTTTTTTTCTTTGCGGGTTCAGCAAATTTCAAGACCTAGAAGATATTTTAAAGACAAGGAGCTAAAACCACTTTCAGAATTCCTCTCCGATAAATTTGGACGCCACCACACATATCTGAGGATTTCACTTACAGAACGCTGCAATTTAAGATGTAAGTATATGTGTCATTAATTAATGTAGTATATAATAATATATTTGGTGTTTATCAAATTCCCCCCCCCCCCCCCTGCAATGGAAAGTTTTTGGTTTCCACCCTACGGTAAGATTTCCGCAGAGGTCCCTACATTATTTATGCATGCAGTCTTTTGTTTTTTGGAAACAATAGAAGTAACAACAGACGCCCTTTGGGATTACTGTGCTTTGTTGTTTCATGTTTAGTCTAACTCCACATGGAGTTAGAAAAATTGAACAATTTCGCGGCAAAAATACGGAAATGCGAACAAATTTTAGGAAATTTACATGGATTTCCAAGGGTTTAACAGTCTGATCGTTCGAAAAAAAAGGTCAAACTAAGGCGCTTTTTATGTTTAGAAATATAACTACAGTGTATTTTTATGAGATTAATAAACAAAAAATTTGGGCAAAGAGCGCTCACCTTCTTTCCCCGTTTTTTTTCGTTGATCTCGTTTTCTTTCTGAGGCCAAGTCCGGTAAATGCTAAGAAGAGTATCCCTTCAGTTCCTTCCTCTTCAAACATGGGTGTTCACGGATAAACGAACAGCGCATACAGAGGCCACAAATCTTAGTGTACATTGTACAGATCGGCGATATGCTCGATAATGTTTCCAAAAGGATCATTTTTGTAAAGATGACACCACAACCACTCCTGTAGGTAGCTTTCAAACAGATCCTTGGATGTTCCTGTCTGAGGCATGTTTCACTTTACACCCCACCATGTATTTTCAACACCCTGTGTGTGGGCACCTGTGTCTGGGTCAACGAAGTTTAGGCTGTGGTTTACTGTCAGATGTTGAAAGCCCTCATCGTTAAGGCAGTCGTAAGCTTTCCACATGTCACTTATTATGCGCGTCCCTGGCAATGTTTGAGTGCGGATTATGGGCAAGAGCGTATCTTTATCCCTGCGCTCTACCGGAACAAGGAAGCAGGCCTTGGTTTCACGGCAAATGCCATCAAAGACCCACTGTCCTTCGATAAAGCGACCTTTGTGGTACTTCATCCTGCCAAACTTGGACTCGTCTATCGCGACAGTTGTACCAGATCCGCCTATTGGCCCCGTATGAAGCTTCATGATTCTGTCTGCACAAACCTCTCGGCAATAGTTATACCAATCTATCACCGTTTCAGTAGATGTTGTTTCATCGTCTAACGAAGTTTCGTGCACTGCCTGAGTTACAGTAAATTTGTGTGGCCAAGCGTAAGTTAGGGCTAATATTTTTTCAATGGAAAGCCTACTGCCAGAAAACCACGAGTTCTGGCAGATTGTCGTTTGTCCATTGCAGTTTCTCTTCGAGCATTGCCATACAAATCCATCTCCCGATGCACTTCGTCTTTGCCATTTGAGTGTATTTCCACACTCAGGTTTGGGGCATTTTATCGACGACAAGAGTAGATTGTGATCTTTACACCACTGTATGCACTGTTCATGATCCGCCAAGAGACGGGAAAGTTTCCATAAATTTATATTTTCTAGAGACATTATACACGCGTCGTCCTGATCAACTAAAGATTATTAGTAGAGGAAAATAATCTTTTATACTGTGACGTAAAACTTGGTGACGAGAATTCATGCATTTTAAAACTTTTGCTCTTCCAATCAGGTTAGGACTTGGTGCATTGGTCCGTGCAGTGCTCTTACTAGGTGCGTGGGGCACATGTCCCAATAATTGTCTTCCCTTGAGTAATGTAACAGTTGCTTGTAAGATATCTTCTCATTGGATACTTGAAACAATAGATTTCAATCGTCACTATTGTTTTAGCATTGTTGAGGGGTTTAGGTAACGAACCAATTGCCTTAGGATCTTACAACGGCTGCTACATGACCCCATTGTTATGTAAATAAATTGTTAAGCCCTATTGAAATATAATTTGGGAGGTGTGAACCAAACAACTAATCACGCTAGCACACTGATGAGAGACACAGACAGGTAATCCAGAGTTCTGCAGAGAGAGAGAGTTCAAAGCCAGCTGGAGATAAAAAATGAAGAAAAAAAGAAAAGAGGAAGAACGATAAAGGTCTGGGAGCGAACATAAGGTGTGGAGGAGCTGGGAAGAAAGTTGCCTGGAAAGGAGAAAATGGATGCAAGATGAAAAAGAAGGGAGGAAAAGAAGAAAAAAAAGGAAAGGGAGGCAAAATAAGATCCTTTTTTATTCGCGAAGTAAGTACAAATTACAGATGCATATATTCAATACGCTTGGGAGAACGCATTGTCTAAAAAAACAATACCGTACATACATAATTAATTTACTTTGCATGCATAAATAATGTAGGGACCTGTACGGAAATTATTCCCACCCTACCCCCACTCCTCCAGAGATTCCAATTTAACTCCATACTTTTCTTTAAATTTTAACTTGCAACCCCCTCCCCCTTGGATTTTCCAGTGACCTTCTGTGAGGGAGGTGTAATGGATATTTTTTGGGCATGCACAATGTTGAAGTCAGATGAGTTTATACAACCTATAAGGTGTGAATTAAAATAACTTAGAGTTGCAGTATTTTTTTTTTATGTAGGTCAGTACTGTATGCCAGAGGAAGGAGTGGAACTGACACAAAACAGTGAATTATTAACAACGGAGGAAATCATAGCATTAGCCAAACTATTTGTCAAAGAAGGAGTCAACAAAATAAGGCTCACAGGAGGTGAACCACTGGTGAGAAAAGATATCGTCCAGCTTTGTGGTAAGATGTTTACTTGCACTTTCATTCTACTCTCACAATAATATCAGTATGACTGTAACTGAAAAGTTATCAGCAAGATAAATTAATTTCCACACAGACCCATACAGTAATATTATTATACATGCATATTGTGACTCAAACTCTACTTGTTTTTGGAGCAGGGTTAGTATGACAATGATGCATGTATAATTAATGTATGGGGCTGTGTGGAAATCTTTCCAAGTTGTCCTCATAGTTTTTACGTAGGTGCAGTGTGCACATAGGGTGTGTATGAGCAGCTGTTTTGTTGCAAATTGTGTGTTGCCGGTTTCCCATGCACATTCTTAAAGACTGTGTGCAAACAGCATTCATACATAGTCAGAATAAAATACCCTTACATTTTCACACATTACAGTGTACATGCATGGAAAGAGACCTTTTGGAATCTCAAAAAGAGGCTAGTATTATTTTGAAGTAATTCATGACTTTTACATGTAAAAGACATGTGGATAAAAGCATCAGCGCTCAGACCAAGCTGCAACCATTTTGGTCGCCATGGCAAGTGGAAAAAATATTTGGCGACTAAAATTCAGGGGAAAGTCGACCATTTTACAATTGAAGGTCACCAAAAGGCGACTTTTTGAAATAGTGAGCTTGGAGCATTGAGCATGCATATCCCAGGGGTTTCTCCCTATAATGGCCTATTTGGGGAAGTTCAAAATGGCCAAAATTGTTATCTTTTTCAGGCTTCATGTATGTGAAAAGGTAACAATTTCCAAGGTCAAAATCTGTCATTTTAGGTTTTTTTTTTTTGGTTAACATCATTCTCTTCCAATGATGCGTGATGTTCTCCTGCACTATAGTTCGTACTGCATACAAAAGGAGTACCTTTTCTCTTATTGTTACATGAAAAGGGAAAGGGTTGGACCTCAAGGCAGAGCCTCCCTGTTAACAATTCTGTTGAGTTGAGCTCTCCCCCCCCCCCCCCTCCGTCTCTCCTCCTGTATTGGAATTAGGTGACAAAAAGGAGAAGAGAGCGCTTTTCATGTTGTTCGAGTTTAGTCATCTGGCTGTCATTCTCATCTAAGATTCTAACTCTTCAAATACAAAGTTGCATTGCATTTATCTCATCTCTGTTTAAATGTACTTGCTATAATTCCCTCGCGAGCATGATTTACAGTAGTAATAAAACTGGTAATTGCTTGAGTGTGTTTATTTTATTTATTTTTATTATTTTTTTAGAGGAACTGGGTAGCTTAGAGGGTCTTGAAACTTTGGCTATGACAACCAATGGTATTACTTTGGCAAGAAAGCTGCCTGAGCTCAAAGAAGCAGGACTCAATTTGCTCAACATTAGTCTTGACACACTAGCGCCAAGGAAATTTGAGTTCATAACAAGACGAAAAGGTACTTAAAGGATATCACTTTTAAATTATTATTGTATTCAGTATTGAAATAATACAACAATAATGTAATAAGTAATGTACATGATGTGTACATTGTATGAACTTTCAAGGCAAAGCTTTCTGTGTGAAAAGAGGCTTCCATTCATGTTTCAAGAAGTTGCATGCTTTAAAGGGCTTGTAGTATTCGACTGTCCCTCCTGCATAGCCCTTTTGTGGCTATCTGTTTCTATTTTCTTATCAAAGTTTCCCGACTAAAATAATTCTACCATTCTCTACATACTAATTGCCATTTGGAAAAACATGTGTAAGCCAGTTGAGGTACAGGGTATATCAGTTCACAGTCTGTCACTCAGATGTACTATGTACTTTGTATTGTTTGAAAGGAGGCAGGATGGCCGAGTGGTTTAGGGCGCTGGATTTCAATGCAGTGACCTGGGTTCAAATCCCACTGTAGCCACTAACTGGTGTTGTTCTGGGTTAGTGCCTGGTTCAACTCCTCAGTCATCCTTGTAAATAGCCAACTGGTCTGCCTCCGGCCAGTTGGGATTCTTAACTCTGTTATTTTCATTTGTATTATTTGTTTCATTGGCCCTGAAAAACCCCTCTAGGGGAGTGGTCAATTAAGTATTTATTTATTTATATTTATTTAACATTACTGATGAACTTAACATGCATCAATGATTCATTTACAAATTTACTTCTAGGATGGCATAAAGTAATGGAGTCGATAGATTGTGCATTGGAACTTGGATACAATCCGGTAAAAGTAAGTGACTTCAGTGTCAAAGTGATGCAGACTGATATGATTTTAGCCTTGCAGTCTGATAACTGATATCTGATTATGTTGCTGTCACAATTTGTCCATTTCCACCCTCAGTAATGCTTGATCTTTATTGTTGCTGTTTTAGGTGAACTGTGTTGTAATGAGAGGCTTGAATGAAGATGAAGTTTGTAACTTTGTTGCACTAACGCAAGATAAGGTCAGTTTAGAATCCGGGATGATGAGTCATTATATGTACTGGATCTTGAAAGGAGCTCATACACGTATGTCTGCCTTTCATGTTTTTCACGTGGTACAAATGTATTTTGTTTTCCCTTTTTAGGCCTTAGATGTGCGGTTTATAGAATACATGCCATTTGATGGTAAGTCACTTCATGGTAATAATAATATATTATAAAATTATTGATCCCCTCATGATGCAGATCTCAAACTTACAGCTGATATACGCATGTACAGGTTCAATCAGATGCCTTCAGTTTTGGCAGTTTGTATGATGAGGGAAACTGTTACCAGTACTAATTATCCATCCAGACAGGACTGTTTTGTCTTTTGTACTTGGCCAGGGGAGATGGGGGTGGTAGCAGATTCCCAATGATTGTCCTAAACAGTCACAATGTTTGGTGTGACCTTTAACCACTTATTTAGAGGGAAATCCAAATCGATAGAGACTTAGTATTGTGAATTCAAAATACAACAAGTACCACAAGTGACCTGTTGGTCAACCATTATTTAGATGTCAGCCTGTTTTCAACACCACACTCATAGCAGTTCCTACACTTTAATCAATTCACGGATACAATTACATGTATACCCCTTATTAACTACTCCATTTTTTAGGAAACAAATGGAACTTCAAAAAATTTGTACCATACAGTGAACTGCTGGAAAAAATTTCGCAAAGGTGGCCAAATGTAGAGAGAATATCAGACCATCCAAATGATACCTCTAAGGTAGGGAATGAATCATTGCTGTAACACCAATAATAGACACCACTTGGCAGATTATACGATGTACAGTGTAGCTGCTCAGATATCATTCATTTCAATTAAATAGGAAAGATCAATCAAAATATTTGGTTATTAATATTTTAGGTTCAAGCAGAAGCAAACAACAAAATCATGTCTTTGTTTCCATGAGTCTTCTTCTTTTTCTTCAGGCGTATAGAATTCCTGGGTTTGCAGGTCAGATTGGGTTCATCACCTCCATGAGCGAGCATTTCTGTGGAAGCTGTAACCGACTCAGAATTACAGCCGATGGCAAC
>OX419337.1:37893035-37928035 GCA_948470475.1 Galaxea fascicularis | reverse complement strand
GTGAAAAATGAAGAAAGCAAACATGATAATGGCCAGGACTATTTCGATCGCAACAAGCAACAAAATTAACAGGCATTTCTTATATTTATTTCAAGCAAAAAGGAAAGTATCTCTCTTTGACCGCTGCGTGAAAGAACATTTGAAGAGAATTTTTGATATCAAGATCGATCGCATACATTTAATCTTTAGTACTAAAACCTCCCGAAACATATTAAATGACGATGCTATTTTGATAAAAACATGTGCTCTTTGCATCTGATTTCATTAAGCTGAATTTCACTCAAGTCGGAGTGGAAGTGCAAAAGTTACACCTACTAAGAATCCCATCGTTGCGAATTGAAATTTTCCACTTTCAGCAATAATTATTCTATGTGTGTTTTTTTTAAGAAATCAGGTCTGAGAACAATTAAATTGACAGTGTATGGACTTTATGAACATTTTCGTGTTTTTAATCTTATACGTTTTATCGTAGTTTTGGGAGGTGATTTCAGATGAGCACGGAATCGATCCAACTGGATCATACAGTGGGGACTCACAAATACAGCTTGATAAAATCGACGTTTATTACAATGAGGCCACAGGTATGAAAGCGAAAAAAATGATCTAAATATTACAGTTTCTGAAAAAATACAACAAAAATAAAGCTGCCGAGAAGAGCTTTCATGTAGTTATTATGAATTTGATTTTGAAAAGCTATTGGTTATTCGAAAATTTGGAATCGATAACGTGAGTCGGAAAATGATTGTTTTGCTCCGTTGCAATCCATCAATGTCTGTCCATAAAAGAAAAAACATTTTAATCATTTCAAAGGGATTGAACTTCTCTGTTCTCCTCAAATAATTATATAAAACGCCATAAATTATTGTCCTAAGCTCATGAGAGTTTTCTAATCTATGTGGGTTTTTGCGGCTTAGTGTGCCTTTTTTTTGCAATGCCTGGAGCAGAAAATTTTCCCAAGTTTGTCAAGTGACTATCACTCTATTTTGGTTAAAATTATTATTCACGTGCAAAGTCGACAAGAAAAATGATCCTTTACTCTGATTTGTACATTAACCTGGTTTTGCCCACTCTGTTTATTTCAAATATCAAACACCAATGCATATTTTCAAAAACATTTCCGTAAACTTAAAATTAAACGTCTCGTTGCATGTGAATTTCTCCCCAAAGATGTGTGATAGAGATCGCCGCTGTCGAAAACGCGCATTAAATTCTGTGAGTGTAGATTCCATCGATGATAAATGTTTATTTTGTCTGGTTGCTAAAAAATGCATTGTCATTAGCATAGCAGGTGCACTGAGCCGGTGTGACATCTGACTTATTGACTCCTCAGGAGGAAAATATGTTCCCAGAGCAGTACTTGTTGATTTGGAGCCCGGCACTATGGACTCGGTACGCTCTGGAGCATACGGACAACTGTTTCGACCCGACAATTTTGTGTTTGGTAAGACGGAAGTTCCTCTCCTTTACATATTGAACTCTTGCACGTTTTTTAAAACGTGCAATATCTTATCTGTTATTTACATAACTGACTGTCAAGATTGAAACATTTTCTCATTTTCAATTCATTGAAATTAAAGTATTTGTTGTCAGAAAAAAATGCGTCTAATTACGTCTTAGCTTCTCGCATCTGCACTTTCGTTTATAACATACTTTATTCAGTATGGAAGAGACACCTGTTCCACACTGTAAGTATATGTTACATTGTGGATTGTAGCCACAGCTGTGACAACAAGCATTATAGTGTTGCAAATGTTTTGAAGGTCAAGAGAACTTACAAATAATAACCGTTTGTTCAGTCACAACATCTTCAAGGATATTTAGTATGAGATCATTATTACATGATCAGAGTCTCTCGAAAGAAACTGTGAGAACCAGAAGTGTTCAATTAATTACTGTAATGCTTTTTAGTTTGTTCTCGGCATTTTTATTTGTTTGTTCGGCAAACGTGGAAGAAATCATCCCAACGAATCGCAAGAGTGTGTCCAAACTCACACCAGAAATTCACTGCATGGTGTTTTTCGTTGACTGAGGTCAGTAAAACAGGTTAGAGTGTTTGCTCAGTAATCATTAGGCAGGAAAAAACCAAGACTAACACAACTGCTAATTTCCATGACAGCCAATTGTGATATCATAGTCGCTCCCATTCTCCTTAGGTCAAAGCGGCGCCGGAAACAACTGGGCCAAGGGCCATTACACTGAGGGAGCAGAGTTGGTAGATTCGGTTCTGGACGTGGTCCGCAAGGAGACTGAAAACTGCGACTGCGTTCAGGGTTTTCAGTTGACTCACTCATTAGGAGGGGGGACTGGGTCTGGTATGGGCACATTGCTTATTTCCAAGATACGTGAGGAGTACCCGGATAGGATCATGAACTCTTTCAGCGTGGTTCCCTCACCAAAGGTATGGCCTATGGGATAACACAGTCTTGACATTATAGCACTGCAGCAGTAAGTTTAAATATGAATACCTTTTCATTGAATAACTACTGACAGGAGTTGTCGGGGCCAAAACGCCGAAGCTCAACTTAAAGCGATTGCTAAAAGAAACAAACAAATACGTTACTACAAAGAACTACGTGAACAGAAATCGACAAGAGAATTACAAACGACGAAACGACGAGTGGAAATAATACTTACAAACGTTGTATGGCTTTAAACAGAACAAACAAGGATAAAACTTCAAAAATGACGAAGATTCTCCGAAGCACAAAATGAGAATGAATTTTAAAGCAAAACAGCGAATTTTATACTAATGAACTAAAAAAGGCAAAATTATGCGGGGAAAATTAACAGAATAATGATTACGAGAACGACATATAAGCGTGATAGAAAGCGATTATAAAAGACGAAGGCGAAAAAAAAATGTTCACGAAATGCGGCAGCAACAGGAGTAATTACTTAAATATCATTCTCAAGCTTCTTTGAGGTAGGTTCGTGCATTAAGGAGGACGGATATATCGTGCGAAGTAAAGGGACCTTTAAAATGTCACACAACGAATCCCTACTCTCACTGTATCAAGCAACACTCAATGACTGAAACAAACCACAGCTGGTGATACGACGATCAAGAGAATGAGAAAAACTCGGGTTGGGCTTGGATTTGACCCATAGCTTGCTATACGAAGAACAGACCCATCCCATGGTTGACCTTTTAACTTTACACACCCTATCGTTCTTGCTTGATAAATTATAAAACTATCCTCTGTTTATTTACTTTCTAGGTCTCTGATACGGTTGTTGAGCCTTACAACGCTACCCTGTCAGTTCATCAACTCGTTGAAAACACAGATGAAACCTACTGTATTGACAACGAAGCTCTCTATGACATCTGCTTCAGAACGCTCAAGTTGTCCAACCCAACATACGGGGACTTGAACCATCTGGTGTCTGCAACAATGAGCGGTGTGACTACGTGCCTGCGCTTTCCAGGGCAGGTGAGTCAGCGGTAGTTATCTCAATGGTCGTTTCTTTTCTCGGAAGTCCTGTCGCCACAATCTACCGGTAACACTTTCATGAAACCGATTTCGATAACGTCCAATCAGCTTTAACCACAAGAAAAATTCTAAAAGCATAAAGCTGTACCCCTTTTTCTTTCTTCAAATTTTCAGCTAAACGCAGACTTGAGAAAGCTCGCTGTAAACATGGTCCCCTTTCCCCGCCTTCATTTCTTCATGCCTGGTTTTGCACCGCTGACCAGTCGTGGATCGCAGCAGTATCGTGCGCTGACAGTGCCAGAGCTCACGCAGCAGATGTTTGATGCCAAGAACATGATGGCTGCATGTGATCCGAGGCACGGCCGCTATCTTACTGTGGCAGCAGTATTCCGTGGAAGGATGTCCATGAAGGAGGTGGATGAACAAATGTTGAACGTTCAAAACAAAAACAGGTGAATTGTTTTTGTTTCGAAATGTCAAGTTTTGCTGCAGTATGTTTTCGGTCTTTGCGGAGCATTAGTTTCGACTTTCATCGCTTTTAAATTTGCTTGTCTGTCTCATTGTTTATGCTTCTCTTTGTCAAAGTTGCCGTCCAGATAGCCGAAGTAACATTGAGTGTCAATTATCAATTTATCGCTGAGCTCCTGGGGACTTTTCATTCGTAGTGCCTATTTTGTTGAGTGGATTCCCAACAACGTCAAGACCGCTGTTTGCGACATACCTCCTCGCGGGCTCAAGATGTCCTCCACGTTCATAGGCAACAGTACTGCGATTCAAGAGCTCTTCAAAAGAATCGGCGAACAGTTCACTGCGATGTTCAGGCGCAAGGCTTTCTTACACTGGTACACAGGAGAGGGGATGGACGAAATGGAATTCACTGAGGTAATGTTCAACTGGGAGTAGGGGTGGGGTAGGGGAGAGTTCCCCAGTCTATACTAGCTGAGAGATGAACGCGACACAGCTCAGAAACAAGCCTTATAACAGCTGTACCACCCAATCTATTGATGGCAAACGTTCGATGAAAGTGAAACACAATAGCTATCAACTTTGTTTCCACGGTCGAGAAGACCCTGGCCGCGGGAAGGAAGTTGAATAGCCATCACACCAAGTCAACTTTGTTCTTTCTTTCTTTTCTTTTTTTTTTTTTTAAACCAGACGGAACCATATTACTTCCAAAAACAACACAATCCAGTTTTCACTCTTTCCTTTTAGGCCGAGTCCAACATGAATGACCTGGTATCTGAATACCAGCAGTACCAGGACGCAACGGCCGAGGAGGAAGGAGAATACGAAGAGGAGGACGAAGGCGAGCCCGAAGCCGATTGAATATCGATCAGGAGTGAATGTGGGGACAATAAAGTAACTTGAATGTATAACTTCAATACGACACGACGTCAAGGAACTAAAAGTTGATTATGCTTGACTACAGGGCGTTGGCTCTAATGAATTCTTGTATTGGTTGTCAATAGAACGATATTGTTAATCTTTATGGTTTTTTATTTCATTGTAGTGCTCCTAAGCATGTTGAACGCAAAAAGGTTAATAAAATCAGTAACATAAGGGAATTACTGTGTCTTTTTTAATCTAGAATGCCATGCTGAAAACATCAGGAGAGCTTTTCTGATTTCGTGCATTAACTCAATCCCGACACCAGGATACGCTTGCTTGAAATGCGAAGTCGGTTTAAAAGTTCCGATTATTTTCAATTAGGAGATATTTCATTCGCACTATTGAGGCCTTTGTCCGTAATCTAAATGCTGAGTAGCAAGAAAGTATAAAAATATGTGCTCGTGGTGCTTCTATCGTGAGACGAATTTCAACAAAACAGCAAGCTTTATATCTTGGCAATCGTTAATTATCAGCTTTGTATTCAGTATCCGATAGCTGATAGTGTACTCCGTTTGAATCTTGAGCTTTTCGTCTGTTGCGTGTTCTGGTAACTTGACTTACGAAATGTAGTTGTTATTCGAAATGCTTGAAAACTTTGTAGATTGATACGAGAATTCCGAACTCTTCCAAGCAATCATCACCCACCCCCACCCCCTAGAAGACACACATAACGAGACGCTTTCTTGTTTTAAGTTTTATTTGCATTCCAAAACTATATAATTTTGCTGATCGCTGTTAAGACGGTTACGACATTGTCAGACAAAATCTAGAAAAAAATCCAGAAATTCAAAGTGAACCTCAATCTCAAGAAGCATAGTTCCTTCCGGGTTAATTACTTTATTCGCAGTATAGTGTTTTTGCAGAATGCGTAACTCTTGCCCCTTTTAAAATTCGAAATATATCACAACGAAATGAAATTGTAATTCAATCGCAGTCCTTCTTGCATCTAGGTTTTTTACAAGTATTTCTCAGAGCTATGTACAAGCGATAAAAGTGTGGTATAAGTTTTGTTTAATTCTTGAACTCGTTATTAACTACTAATATCTTTACACTTTGCTAAAAGATTGCTTCGTCTACGTTTTGGAGAAAAACATTGGTGTTTACCCCTTTACAAATCGGAGTACTACAGACACATAAAAATGCTTACACAAAATATTTGTGATAAACAATGAATGGAACTCATTACAGAGTTTACTCATCACAAGAGGAAACTATCGCTCTCGCGCAATGCATTCTGGTAAAGGTAGATCTTGGTAAACTATTTACACTGGAAAACAAGCTATAGAGTAAATAAGCAAACATCACGCCAGTTGCTAGAAAATAGGGCGTCATACAACGGAGCCAATGACCTGAGTGTCGTTTATAAATGACTGAATAAAATTCAATCCAAATTGCGGAATATATGTCTGTCTAGCGTCACAAAATAATAACAGTAATACCTTTATTTAAACCTTAGAGAATATACTTATGTTTGGATATAAATACCGTAATAATGCTTATAAAGGAATAAAAATAAGTTACGTTTCTTTGAAAATAAACACATCTCTTCCTTTCAACATTAAAAAAAACTTTCTTTGAAAATAACGAAACCTGTTCTTTTAATCGTTGGTTTCAGATGGACTGATAATGTTTGATGACCTCACCATGCGTGGACACTCTACGTGGTCACATGATTCAAACTTGTGTAGTCATGGCATCAAATGACGTCACCATCATAATGTTTGACTTGCATGCCGTGATTCGCCGTTCTAGATTCCTGTTATCCTCTTCCAGCGCATTTATAAATTTTGGGTCTTTATCACTGAGCTCTTTTTCAGCTCTCACTGTAAATAACAATTATAAAAAGCAACGTTAATCACAAATTTCACATCTCACACAACTAATTAAATTAAACTAGACTGCTTTTGATGGTCCTTCCTCGTCCTTGGCTTATGGTAAAAACTAGTCAAATGTGAAATAATCAATTGGTGACTTTCCCAGTACACCTAAATGCCTGAAATGAGACTATTTCTCAGAAAGTTGCGTTTATCAGATTATTTCAGACAATGTCGATCAAGAGATTTCACTAAAATGGTCAATGATCAGCGCAAAAGGTTTTTTTCCCCTTTAACCGCAAGACCAAATCTATCGATGCTTACCAACAGATCTTTAAAGACTTACGTGAAAAACTTGCTACTTACGTCCATAACTCCATCTCTGATTTTCATTCAGCAGTCTGTGTCTGGCTTCACTAAACTCGTCTTTTAGATCGCGTTGTCTCTGACGCAATGAAGCAATTCTTGTCTTTCTCTGTTCAGAATCTTGCCACTGCTAGAAAGACATGAAAATCAAGAATTAATTAGCCGAGAAAACCCAATGATATCATGTTCGAAGATAGTAACTTTGGAAACTATGATATCGTTTACTCTTATATACGGCTTTGACATCGTTTACTCTTTTATACGGCTAAGCAGAGTACGCGAACCATAATTTTATGCACTTATTCGCCGAAGAAAACAGTTGTGGTGACAATTTCTACCTGGAAGTTTGGATCAATGGCTTTCTGGACTCTTTCCATATCGTCAACCTCATAAACCTTGATCTGAACTGGCTCCAGGGACTTCCTCGAGAACCATCGCCTTGGCGAGTACTTCCTAATCCTGGAACCGGAACCCGGGGACGCAGAACGGCTCCTTCCATAAGACCCTAAAAGAAAAGCACCTTTCATAAGTTGCAATTCAGGGTGGCGTTGCGGCTGACATAACGGGAAGTAAAGGAAAGAAGCTTGTTGCCACGAGTAAATAAGAACAAATGAAAAATGAACAGAATTAAATTGTGATGCTCACCTTTTCGTTTTCCTCGGCTGAATCCCTTCTCGCTGCAACTGTCACTTGAGGCGTGGCTTGCATCATTACGCATACTCTCATAGCCACTGCTGCTAGCCGCATCAGATCGTGAGGACACTGCAAATAGATATTAGATTCGATTACCTTTCAAGGAAGAGGTGCCTTGTCAGGTGGAGAAAGATCCATGTCGTTAAAATCCATGAGTAATTTGAAAGGATATTTGACCACTTGAAAGCAGTAAGTTTCCTGTCTAGAATTGCTCTCCAATATCAGTCGAAGTGAAATTTTAATTATTGGCCATGTGGATCAAACCTTAATAACCAGCATTACTAGAAATGAATTTTTATTGTCAGTACCGATGCTGTTTAAAAATGTGCAATATATCAAGGTCAGCGGGCAACATTGGCGCATGCGCAGTATAATATAGCGTGTGAATATACCCTTGAAGTGTCTCATTAAGCGTGATTACATGAGATTTAAAACTGAGCGTTTTTCTTTGAACGATGGCCGCATGGAGTGGGCATTCTAGTCAATGACAAAACACTTACTGGACTTCGCTCTCTTCAGCGACCGACTTCGACTGCGAAATCCTGGAGAGTCTGGAATGCTACTGTCACTTGCATGTCCGCTACTGTAGCTACTACGGTCTCGCCTATGGTAGCAAGAAACACAGACCATGAGCCAAGATTTACAGAAAAGTGAGGTCAGTAAACTACTGTATGGCATAAAAACGGGATTTTAGTGTGACTGGTTTAGCCGGGTCTTTTCTGTTTGGGGTTCCGACGAAAACGTCATTCAGAAATGTAACTTCTCGTTTATGTAACTTTTCGCGGTTATTTATTTTTTTCTAACTTGGAGAATGCAGGCGAACTCTATCGGGACTAAACTATGAACGGCGTCCAAGTCAAGAAAGAGGAGAAAAAGTTTGTCGTCATCCGCTCGAGTTGTCGAGAACGGAAAATTTGGTCATTTTATGTTGTTTTGCAAAAGACAGCAACGAAATGTACGCTTGTAAAACGCACGTGCAGAGCGTTTGTTTTCGCTCATTCAACCTTTTGTTCTCTTGTTTTGTGCCATTGCCGTTGTCGTCCTCGTTGCTTACGTTCGCTATTTCACTAACACAGTACGTGGACAACATTAAACTGTCCTGGTCTGCCAGACTAAAATCGATTTCCAGTACAGTTTTGTCATTCCCCTGATCTGGTGCCCGGAGGAAATTCAACCGAGTTTTAATTGAACAACCAAATCCTCCACTTACCCGAAGAATTTGAATTTTCCAAACTTCCCACTCCGTGTTGGAACTGGGGTGGAGGGTCCTGACAGCTCATCCGCTGTCACGTCTCCTGCTGACACCACAGGCTCATGTTGTACCCAGACCACCTCCGTACTTTCAGTCTTTGCGCTGCCATCTTCCTTGTTCGATGACATCAACGCAAGCGTGGAAGCATTTTGCGTGTCAGCAGCCGTTGTAAACGTTGCCACGAATTCCCCAGATAGTCGATACTGTCGGTTGCTGCTTCTTTTCGTGGCGACTACGTCTTCCGTCTCCTGAGAGCTCGTAGGAGAGTCGGAAGGAATCGTCGCTACAAATTCTCCAGACAATCGGTAAACTATCCGCGGCGGTGTGCAGCGATCATGGAAACGCGCAATGAACTCCTCTTGCGGAGCGTAGGGTGTCTCAGGCATAAGCGGAATGCACTCTATGATCGGCCTCTCTACGGAAACAGAGAGAGCTCTCGAAGAAATCGTTGATAAATCGTTGCTGCAAGGTTTGTCCTCTTTTGACTGCTTGTCTGGTTTCTCCGCAAACTCTGTGTCTGAAAGTTCTGAACCGCAGTAGGTTAACTTGACAAAACTTGACACTGAGCTTACCGAGGTGCGATCCCTTCGTTTTGTTGGACTTTCTGCCCTGATATAATGTGCTCTGCTCTCACTGTTTTCAGGATTCAACCTTTCTCTTGGGCCCTCGTTATTTAACTCATCGTCGATAATGCAAGTTCTTTCTACACCGCTGGCTCTGTGGAAATTATTATTTTCGTCTTCACTCCCGAGGAACGTGACACTTGTCTTGACATTTCCAACCGACAACGACGACAGCCTTCGCGTGGAATCGAAAATCGGCTTGGCTACTCCTCGGCTTGGCGTACACCACGGCTCCGTTTTCGCCGTCATCGAACTGTCGCTGGACTCGTCTCCTTCGGCTGTTCTGCTGGTAAAAGGCGCGGTGTCACTATCGTAGTCTCTCTCTCCTCTATAACGCAGCTTAGGACTAGAGATGAGCTTCGCAGTTTCTGTATAGGTGCGTCTCTGTGGCACCAGAGGTGGTAACAAAATATCGTTATTTGACGTATCGCACGAAGCTAAAGGAACAATGCGTCTGTTCGGCCTCGGGCGTGGTTGTCGATTCTCGGGATGTCGAGTCGCCGGGCGAACGTAACGCGATGAGAATTTCTCGCCTTCGCACTCTCTCAGCTGCTCGGCGACAAATTTTTGGAGAAGCGAGCGTAAGTCTCCCTTGTCACTAGATTCCGGCATGTTTGCCACTGGGATATTCTCCTTGTCTCCCTCAACGAGAACAGTTGTATTTCCGTCATCAATTTCAACGCTGACGATACTGTAGCTGCAGCTAACACGGTTTTTAGTGCCGTTACGTGAATCCGCTTGGTTCAGGTTTGATTCAACAGACGGGAACTCAGGTATTGGAGACAAAATTTTACTACCGTGGTACGATTTTGACACCTGAATATCCTCAAGTTCATCCTCTGTTGACGAGGACTGAGGTGAAGGCACAAGACGGTAGAACGTTTTAAGTGGCGTTTCAAAAGAGAAGCTACGTGTCACATCCGTGTCGGAGTCAGTGGCGCTGTCGTCTGAGTTTTGACGGTTGCTGGGTGTTAGATTAATGGTTTTCTGCACGGTGGGGTCAACAGACACGCAAGCGCTGACATCCTGCAAGCGCTGCTCGAGTTCCGGAAATAGAACATCAGTTTCATTTCCGGTGAAATTCCTCTTCGTATCATCATTTCCTTCCATATCTTGCTCCTCGTCGCAAAAGGCTTCCGCGATGATTGCATTGTCTGCATGTTCCTTTCCCCAGACAATCTCGGAGTCATCGTAGGACAGTTCTTCGGAACTCGTTTCTCGAGTTTCTTCGACGACGTAGCAAAGCTCATTAGTGTCGGAAGTCGGGGAGGGCGACGGGAGGCAGTTCTTGATAAGTTCAGCGGTTGTTTCACCTTTGACGTGACTTTCTCTGTTATCGTAGTGGCGTGACACTTCGAAATCGCATTCATCACATTCGGAGTTAAGTGAATTTAGAGAGTCAGTTGCGTTACCACTGCGATAATAAGCTGCGTTACCGCCATGGCGTGACAGTTCGTATTCGTGCAGATCCTGCTCCATGTTAAGGGACTCCATTGAGATGGAGTCCGTGGGGAACTCATTCACAGCTTCGCAAGTTAAGAACGAAAATGACGGCGTCTTGGCCATCACAATGCTCTCCGCGTCTGACGACTCACTTGATGTTTCGGGACTCATCACGCGTGCGCGGAGCTTAGCCTCCTCGCCAGAAAACGACTGTACGGGAATAACAATGGTACTGTTACGAGAATTCATGCTTTCATCAACATCAAGGTTTGGCCCAAGGCTCGATGGAAGAATTAGTGTATTGTTCTCTGTTGGTTGATGCAGTTCCTTTTCGTTGGAATTCTCACAATCGCTTTGATAAGTCTTTGTTCTTTTGGGTTCCTCCTGCGCGCTTTCCAAACTACTCCACGAGCTGTTCTTTTTTTCATGGACCCTCTTACGACTTCCTGCTCGGTTTTCCGGAGAGAATTCGATTTCAGTCTCGTAACACGACTCCTCCGTATAGCACTCGCTTCCTTCTCCTTGTTCTCGCTCTAAAAGTTCTTCCTGTGCGTCTTCCTCGACAAGATTTTCCCTGTCCTCTCTTCCTTCCACCTCACGTTTAAACGCCCCGCTACCTTCGTTATCCTCCGCGTCCTCGTTTTCGATTGACTCGAGTTTCCTCACAAGGGACCTTGTACTGCTGGACACGTTCGAGTTCTTGATAGGGAGTCTAATGGGCGGGCCCTCGTTATCTGTGAGCTCCCGGTCACTTATGACCCCGTCGGGGCCCACGTATATCACGGTATCGCACGATTCTTCACCAGTGCTCGAGTTGTAGTCGGAACTTCCTGGCTCGTCGATCGGACAGTCTTCGCGAAGCTTTTCGTTCAACGCTGTTGTCCGAAGTCTAGGCTCGGCTGTCCGAAGTCTTGGCTTTCGGATTCGGGATTCGTCGCAGGAACTTTCCCCGCCGGAGGAGCTGGTACCCGAACCCTAACGAAACATGAACAAACCCAAGCACTGCTCAGTAAATAAAATATTTTTCGCTGCAGTTTAAATTGTAAAGAACAGAGTGAAACAACCTTTAGTCAAATGAGGTGAAAACAAAACATTTTCATTTCTAAGCCACGAGATGTAACAAGTTGTCCTTATGGGCTACTCATTCAACCCGTTTCGGGACTGTATAAGGTCGATTCTCGAGTCACGACCCTTGATGATCCCACTCTTTTTTCCTTTTATCACAGCTAATATATTGTTATTACCTTGTGTTGCATTATACGTACATCATAAACAATTAGCCTCATACAGGGACAGCCACCTGAACATTATGCTTAAATATCAAATGTAAATGCAATGAAAAGTTTTGGCTCTTCATTAAAAGAATTCCAAGAATGTTTCCGCAAGGTATACTTGTACAAAACGCAGAACTTGCAATTCTTGTTTCTACGAAAGCAGAGCATTAAAACAGATACTTCCAGACAAACGGAATACAGTTCAATGGTTTAGAACTAAAGCTCTTCTCAGCATGACAAAGAAATTCATTAAAACTAAGAAACAACGTGGTTCAGTGAAATTCGTCGAAGTAGATAAGTACTCTTATCGCCCCAGGGTCAGGTCTATAAAAAGTGTAGCGTCTAGTTGCCAATCCAACACACAACAAGTACGAGACTTTAACGTCTTTGAATGAGTTCAACTGTTCGAAGTTTACAGGCTGACAAGACAAATTCGTTTTAATTCTCCTTGTATGAATTCCCAATACCTGCTTGAAATTCGTAAAGGAATGCAGTTTTAATTTGCGCAACGGGATACCAAGCTCTGTACGCAAATTAGAAAACGGAAAACTCGTATCTCTGTTCCGAGCCTGTTGAAGTGTTTGTACTCTTTGAGAAAGCAAAATAGATATTTCTATTGCCAGCACAAAAGTGTGACAATTTTCAACCTTCTCAAAGAAAAGAATTTTGTGTGGAAGCCTGAGGAATTAAGATGTCTTAGCCAAGCGTTACCTGATTGGGCATACTAGTATGCCATATCTTATCACGGAACAAATTCGTTCTCAGACACAAAAACTAATTTGCTTGCCTTCCATTCTAAATTTTCAGAGCTGTGTACACTGGACTCAATAAAATTTATCAACAAACAATTGTCTTAAACATTTTATGGTAGATTAAGTCTTTCCTCGTTGCTTATGGTTCTTGCTGAACAACAGATTAACAGAACATTGCTGCGGTGAAACAGACACTTATTTCAATTAGTTTGAATGGCTGTGTTCGCACCACCTGAGGTGTAGAAGAAACTGAATAATGCAGGCTTGACCAATAACACGCAATTTTAAAGTATTAAGGAAGAGTACACTTAAGCATCACAAGCAGATTTCAAAAGTTCATAGCGAGCAAATTTAACTTCATTGATTGTTTTCCCAACACTGTCGTGCCGAGTGTCTTTGATATGGATGCATGGAAAGTATTTAGTATTTCTTCTTTGGTTATCATACTGTTGCACAAACGATTCACGTAGAATGCATTTGTAAGCAAGGAACGACTTTTGTGCGTTTGACACAACACATGAACAAAGCAGATCAACGGGAAATCAAATGACGAAACAAAAATCCATGCAAAGGGTACGGAATGTTTATCAGTCAAGCCTGGATCTGGATCAACAGGCTTTAGTGATATCAAATCTTCGAATCCACGAGAAATCGTTAAAGCGAACCTATAAAATATCATAGATTTAAACTGCAGATGTTTGACTGAGAAGCATACAAGGCTGTTGAAGACCGGAGATACTAAAAAGAAACGGAACAGCTCACATTGACTCCCAACTCCTGTGTTCCTTCATAGTTTTTGGTTTCAGTGTAAATTGTGTGATGTACGAACCTTATAAACGAACCGAAGGGACGGTGAAATAGCTTCCTTATGGACTGGCATCTTTTAGGAGAGCAAAGAATATTACAGTGCAAAAACTATGTTCTTTGTTCAACTTTGAAATGCTTCATGATAAAACGTATACAGTCGGGGTTTGGAGTGTACGGAGTTTGGTATGAAAACAACCCATAAACAGAAAATATGAGTGACTTCCACACTTCCACATAATTCAGAAAAATTCAGGTTCAGAAGATTGCGGCGTAATTACTTACCAAGTTTTCTTTCTTCAGGAAATAGGAGCGCAACTCCTTTTAAAGTCGTTTTAGCCGAGCCAGTTACTAACCAGTAATGGTGCGCGCACGCAAAGTTACGAGTTAAGAAGAATGCTCTAGGCCAATCAACATAGCAGAGGGGAGGCATTACCAGTAAAAGAGCACATGAAGCATGAAAAATAACAAATAAAGGGAATGTAAAAGGTCTACAGCTTTTCATCACGCGATAACTTGAATCAATGTTTGGAACAAAAAAGGGGCGGAAATCACAGAGACCACAAAAATTAATAATAACGAGCTAAAAAAGAACAACAAATCAGCAACACACGACTCAAGCATGTTAAGGCATGGCTCATATCCAGTGCAGACGACCAGAAAGAAAAAAACGTTTTTGATCTAAAGCAACGTTGTTTTTATCCCAGGGAGAGCCAGAAACTTACCCCAAACAACATTTGGTATCCTTAAATTTCTTAAGGTGTCTTTATGGTGTTCACGTGATATGTGACGTCACAAGCCTGCTTAAGATGAATTCTAAAATGGGCCAAGGATAGGGAGATATCACGAAAAACTAACCATACGAAATTTTTAAACACTTTCTAAGGTAACTATTTCTGTCCTGAATGGATGAATTCCTCAATTATATAAGGCTATATATGGAAAGATAGAAGGTCACGTGACCTTTTTACGTAATAACTTCTTAGCTTAACATTTTAGTCGGCCATTCAGGACAGATTCTTGCAGGGGCCATTAGTACAATTGTAAAAATACTAAATTTGACAGTGATTGTATGTCATCTCGGCGGCCCATTTTCAGTTGTTTTTTCAAAAAATAAAACGATTAATTATAGTCACGTGACCCATTTTATCAGATTTTATTGGTCTTACAATATTAAGGTCTTCGACATTGGTTAGCCTGCCAATTCTGCAACGATTAAACCAAATTCTGACAGAGTAATTACTGTTTTTCAGATTTTATGCAAATGAGGCTTGAGCCATGCCTTAACATGCTTGAGGACTTCTAGGAGATGGTTATCGCTGCAGTTTATAAGATTAATAACCTGACAGGAAGCGGGAAATTAAAACTCAATATTTGATTGACTTTTTCATTAGCGAGACACGGTCATTGATGGGAAAAGATCGTTACACCCTTGGGAATGAATAGCTCAAGAACAAAGGGCATCATTAATCGACCAGGCGAACAATTTCGCTCCTTAAAATTGTCTGTTGCAAACGTAGGAGAATGTATACGAAAGTTTCAAGTAAATGCACCTTTCTTCTCTATGGGTGAACACATGATTGACTCATTTCCTCATGACTTTTAAAAGTAGACTTGGGATAATGCGTCACTAGCAAATTCTCAAACCCAAATTAAAGAAAATAAATGTCACTTGGTAAGGAGAGTTCATATTTTGATCTTACCTTTCCCTTTCGTTTCCTCAGCCTGTGAAGTCTGCTTGCCAACTGAACAGTCGCTAAGGTTTCAGTGTAGAATGGAAGCGAGGGAGAGACATGCGCTATCATCGTCGTCCGGCATGATGTGTTTCCGATAGACTCTTGGAGCATGCGCGTTATTTTACTCGTTCTGTTAACGACAAAAAGGAACAAACGGAGTTGAATTCTCCGCATTCATTGAATTCTCCGTTTCGTTTCTTTGACACAAGGTTTTGGGATCAAACAATGATTTGCTGTATTAACCCGTCAAAAACCTTTTTGAAAACACCATGACTCGTCTACTACGACTTGCTTTCATTTCGTTTGTATGTTTCGCGCGCTTTAGAATGCGCTACGTAACCTTAAAAATGAGCTTGAAGCGCACCTGTGTGGGACGTGCTTGGCGCCATTGATGAGAGAAATGATAACGTTTCCAAGCCCAGACAGAGACATGCTGCTCGCTCCGCCATCTTTCTTGGATCCAGTGTATCCTTCGCAGCTGGCGAGATCGATCAAATGTAGCCGAGAACGACCTCCGTGGACTGGTGAGAGAATAGAATAAAACCGTGAGAAGATCGATTCTATCGCAAAACTTGTGTTGAAAAGACGAAAGCGCTTACCTCCTCCAGCATTCTTTGAGTTTTTCTCCACTCGGTATTGATAAATATGTACGGTGAAGAACATGTGAGAATTCATTTTTTCTTCCCAGTCTGCGTTCTCGCCTGTAAAATTGAGCAATAGTCGAGATTAACCCGGCCCAGGATAAGCAAAGACCAAAGCGACGTAACAACATAATTTAGCTTTGACAGTCACGTGATCTGAAACGAGCAAAACTACTAGCAATCAAATAAGTGGTGCTTACGACGTGAAAAGGCGTTAATTCCCTATTATTGATGACGCCAGTAGTCTTGAAAGTCCCAAAAGGGTCAGAGTTATGAAAACTCTGCCTGGCTGTGAATTGTGAGGCGTGGCACCCAACACATTGCTCTGCTGCACTTTGAACCAGGACATTTATCTGCCAACGTGGACAATTTTGTCATTCACGTTTACCGCACTTCTATAAGAAGCAGACATATCCTACAAACTCGGACCACTGAATCCTCCTCTATCTCTTTAGTTTTTACAAAGCGCATTCCTTAGTAAGAATTTCCGCAACAGAAAGGACGGAGTATCTCACCTTCTAGTTGGCCGTTCAGCGGTTTTGTTCTCGACGCTAAAGCTGCATCCAGATAGTAAGCTGCCTTCTCGGCTGTGGGCACGCGAAGCTCTGTGGGATTGATCTCCTAAAATTAAACAAGAAATTGATCAAAATTACCCCTGCCTCACTGTATGGAAATTACGATAGAAGTATCAAAAATATCGATCAGTAATTTGATAATTTACCCACTGGTACCTTGTAAACTGCAAATGTTTTTACTTACATGGGCTCCTCCGCTGTGATCTTCTTTAAGAAAAACGCTTGGACTAGGATCACCGATTCCATTTTCTGACCCTACGATGCACAAACAAATGACAAGTCTTAACCTACATTGTTCGACCGGGCAAGGAGACCATTAACTTTGAGGAGGTTTTCGCTGTCCCATGAAATTAATTTAATAGTAAGGTTTTGATCTTTTGGCGACCATGCCAAACATGCTCGTTAATTGTCATTCCATAAGTACCGAGAATTCATTGGAAAGCTTCTTAAACAAAAAGTCACACCCAACAAGAATTTGCCCCTTACGTTATCTGCATTTATGCATATTGCAGTTTCACTTTGAAAGCAATCAGCATTGACATGTTGTCTGATATGTAATTGATGCCAATGTCATCCTTACCTGAGGCTTGCTCAGCCAGTAAATCCCGAACGGTTTCCGATCGGCCGACGATCTCCACAGCCGAGACCCGGATGGAAAATTTCGTCCCAGTTCTGAAGAGAACATAGGAGGAGGCAATGTTTAAGCGATTCTCTGAATGATACCAGTCACAAAAAAAAACGCGAGAGACAAATGAAACAATGCTAAGGGGTTGACGAGTAGTGTTCCTTAATTCAATTTATTCTTGATAGTTAACACTGAGGAATTATGGTCGTTCTTACTTTTGCTTTTGATCGGCGATAAGTTTAAAAAGCCACGACAGCGCACAAGGGATTAGTCCCAAGGTTTGTTCCTTTTCGTCTCGTCCAACCATCGTATGGGTCTTTCCTGATAAAAGAAGAGACAATTAATATGCAGGCGACGTCAGTTTTTGACGTGGATCATCTAAGACACGGAAAAAAGGAGCCAAGAAAAGAAGAAAATTATGATAACATTTAATAATGATAATAATGATGATAATGATGATTTATTAATGATAGGAATTAATTGGTAATAATGGTAATGAATAAATGGGATGAAAAGATATCTACCTAAGCCAGCGTGGCCATATGAAAATAGACAACCCTCAGAGCCACCCACGACTGCTTGAAGAACATCTACTATTGATCCTGAACAAACTTCAACCTGAGAAAGGAAAGAACATTTGAAAGGTTTGAGCAGTGTGATAATGTGGTAATCTTCATTACTCAACCTCGTAACGAGGTCCTCGTTCCCAGGGTCTCTCCATAAGAGTTTTGTTTGCACAAGTATTTTTCTCGTAATAAAATCTAACAAGCGATCAAGCTTGATGAGGCATTCTTTTGATTGGAAGTTAAGTAAAAGGTAGTTACAGTGGTACGTTATGTCGCCCAAGCCGATTATCCATACTCACCTGAGAACAATCTGATTCAAATATAGAATCAAACGCGAACATCTTTGGTGCTGCCACTCCCATTTTTCGGTGTGCCTGTGACACGTGACCTACAGTGTTGGGGTCGTACAGTGTGACCTGTTTTCTCTTCTGATCCACCTTCATAAATGACCCAGTCTCTCCCGGAAATGACGGGCCGATCCGGAGCATTACCTTGACCTGCAAGGGAGTTTGAAAACTTCAATTTTCTTCTTGTGGAATTATTGTAAATTCACGGTTTGTATGTAACTATACAATATACTTAGAAGCCGATAAATTAACAAAAATGTGTTACAAGTCACGTAAACATGAAACAATCGAAAGAATTGAAAAAGATTCATATGACAATCGAGTCTTGGTCACTGGCTCCCATGGGTTTACTGAGCGGACCGATGTTATAAGGGCTTTTGTGGCACCGCAGTGTCTTCCCAACCCGCTTAACGGGTGAAGTCACATTCAATTTTGCACAAATACCGAAGACGTTGACTGGCTGGCGTCATATGTAATGCAGCAACTGAGTTATTTGTTGCCCTGGAAACCAGTTTTGAGGTTGTACAAACTCCCACCTTTCCATCGGTTCTTTTGCTGTTCATCTTCAATAGGCCTGGTGGCACAGCTGGGCTAGACATCCGAAGCACCTCTTTGAACTTAGTAGGGAAGGGGTAGGGTTGGATTTCTTTCTGTCTGTGTCTTGAGGGTGTCAACTCGACGGCAGGGGAAGGGTGGGATGAGGAAGTGTCCTGCTTGTGACTGTGACTTTTCTTCTTTTTCTTGGAGGACATTAATTTTTGAGCAGCTCTGAAAAAAGATAACAATAAATACGAGAAAATGTGAATTATATTTTCCGTTAGTAGCTGCCGATGGCTGTAGTTGTAAGTGATGTTTCTGACCGAAAAATCTACTTAATTAATACCCGCATTTTGACGTCGACAGGAAGTAGGGGATTAGATTTGAATGCGCGACAAAAGAGTAGCACAACGTATGAACAGAAGAATGCAAATATTGCTGAACGGTGGAACAAGAAGCAAAACAATGACTCTTTAAGATTAAGTTTGATGTGCTTTTAACTTATTACATAAAAAATAACTTAATTAGCGATTAGTTTATCCTTTCAAATATCATGTAAAGCATGGTTTCGTAACAAGAATATCCTTCGACGGAAAAAGAAAATATTTTCCACTATTTACCTAAGCTTCCGCAAGTTTCATCTGGTAGGGTATTTTGACATATTGTCAAATATATTGCCACGAGCTTTCACAAATCGAAAAGACATCAAGAAATAATCATCTTTCCTTAATTCTTGTCTTGTTAATGAGATGACCGCACCCTAAAATATCTGTCTGAAAAGGTAGTCGAACCATCAAATCGGGCGTATTTACAGCATATAATGAAAGATAAAGGATTGCAAACCACGTGTGAAAGGTTGTAAAAATCCGTCCAGAGCAACGAAAGCCCAAAGCGATGTTCTAATAGCAACGAAGGGGAAACTTCGCGAGCACGTAAACTAGGTTATGGAGATTTATCTACCTGAATCTTGATTTGCTCGGTTCCTGTTTCCATGTTAAAGCTTTCCAAATCGAAAAATAAGTTAAACCAGATGGAATGGGCAAGAAACTTCCTTTAAGTTCTCCAAACGAACCCATTTACGTTAAAAGTTCGAAAGGACGACGTAGAATAATGAGAGCAGGAAGAATTTGACTTTGTGCTTGCAACAAGTCGTCAGCTGACGAAAGTAATTAAGTTCCTTGACAGTTTGTTTACTAAGAAAGGCAAAGAACATCTAAGTAAGAAACAATGCAGGCGGGTTTTAAGGGCGGAGATACGTCTTGAAGTTGATGTTAAAGAATTCACAAATGACAGCTTGAACGGCTAAGCTAAGGCGGAGGGGGCGGGGGTGGGGTGGGGGAAGGAGCAAGGGAGAGAGGGGAAAAGAGTGTGAGCTTTCTCGCAGGCTAGGTTCTAAATATGCCTAAATATCGCATAAGTTAAACCATCTCCGAAATTAGAGAGGGTTGCCAAAGCTGTCTAGACAACTGCGCAATTTCTTTCCAGCTTCCACATTTTCGAAGTACCTCATCAATATTTCCTGGAAACGTAAGCTTGTCACACCAACATGCTAATGGTAACGAAAGTACGACATTAAACTTAATGTTGATGTTTTCATTTCTTTTCAAATGAATCAGAATATGGTCCACAGAAAGGCCTTTCTTCTTTCTTAACGGAGCTACGAAGGCGGGCGCGCAGAGTACCATAGGTATGAAAATATGCAAGGAATTTTGGATTTAATGATGGGCTCTCTGTACAGAGACACTGGACTGACCTGAAATAAACGTAAGTATCTCCGATTCAAACGCTAACTTTAAACTTCGTTGTTTACCTGAGGCCGACTATTTGAATGCAGTAGTTATTCAGTGTCTGGCGTATCGTAGCGACAACATTACCTCGACAAGAATGACGATCCAATGCCGGCCTCATCTGACTTGACATACACTATCCCACTGCGCTCAGGCGTATCCATGGTAACGCCCATCTGAAGGCGCTGTTTGTCCGCCCGCCGTATTAACTGTTCAGCGTTCGGCCCCACCATGTATCCGGGAATGTTGTAGTAAGCGAGGAACTGTGATTCCTCCAGAGTATTCACCATAGCAACAGCCTCTCTCTTAAGCTGGTCCAAGTCTGTACAGCAAATTTCACACTGGTCGTTTTTCCATGACTTCATCTGGGTTTCTGGAATGCGAATTTGATCGTAGATTCTTGCGGCAAGAGATCCCTGTAAGAGAAGACACGTCGAATGAGGTGAAGAAAAAAAAAACTTTGCATACTTGACTAGTCCTCGTGAAGTACATCCAGTTTGTTTAGGCGTTTTGATAAGCTCTCCTTGCAACGGTACTGTCGGATTTTTACTTTCTAAACGTGCCAAAGCAAAATTTTACCTAACAAGTCGGCCCAAACTACTTTTTGACAGCAATATCAAATGTGAGTGTATTTCAAGCCCTGCTTGTTTATTTTTGTTCACAAAATCGCGTGACCATTTATAAAACTTGGCTAATACAGGTTTTGTTTGGTTTCGCCCCAAGCAGGCGTCTCTAATAACCGGAAATAATTGTACCAAGCAACACGCGAGTGGACACACAGACATTAATAATGATCATTTGTAACAGGACTTGTACATTCCTGGGGACAAAAATTACGACGAAGACACCGGCTCTTAAAGGAACCTTCCTTCCCACGGTGACGCAACGTTGTGCCCAGAAACGAAACACTGCTCATTGAACCCAAAACCGGGCGTCTTTGCTAGACGACGATCAAGTTTTGTTTGGTGGTTTAGAAAAATGCTTCGGTTGTTGTATACAGTGCAATGTGTCCTGCAAAAAATGTTGGCTAAACAATTTTTCTTGAGTGCAGTGAACTAAAAACGCCCCTGTTTTTACGATATATTCAGGTTAGGATCTTCTGCAATGCAAAGCAATTGTACATTCAAAATCATGACGATAAACAGATTTACGGGGCAAAATGGCGAGATTTTCCTGAAATTCTGTCATTCTTACCAGAATTGTAATCTTGACAATGACATTAGAATTAGGTAACTTTGTTCTTATCTTAATCCACCTTTAGCCTTAAGGTTTATCTGTCCAGTGGTGAGAAAATTAACTTAACAATCAAGACTGTGGTGCATAAGGTCATCGTAGAAAAATGGCATTTCAGCTTTTTTTTTTTTTTTTTTTTACCTTTCTATCGCGTCTTCTTCTTGCTGTGCTAGAGAGGCACGCTCGCTCCATTTCCTGATTTACCGTCATTGTGCATGCAGTGAATACAAAGTGCTGTCGGTTTCAAAACTGTTTTATGCCTAAAATCGTTTACGACATGCTTGACGAATTCACGCACGCAAAGATAATACACTTCATTAACGTTCTTTTCATACAAGCTCTGATGTCACAAATATTAATCATATCTTGAGACAAGATGTCAGTGAGCTACTTAGATTAATTAACGTCGTACTTAGCAGAAAACGATTCAAAAAACTTGCCTTACAAGCGCACGCGAAGATTTTTGTATTATTAACAATAAGGGAGCTTTTGAATATCTTTGGATTCCAAGCTTACACTTTGCAATTTTATGGGATAGATTTCACCCAAGCCTCATTTCATTGTACTGACCTATAAAGGCAGTAATATGTGACGTAGTGAGCTGAACTCTTTCATACTTGAGAATGAAAATAATTGCCTGAAGGATGTTTATAACAAAATCGCTCGAGCGATCCGCACGTGTCCGAGATAACAAGCGTACATGTTAGAAATCTCATGTTGTTTGGTAGGTTAACATACTGAAATTTCAAGTTTTAATTTCGAAGCCATTCCAACAGCACTATTAAGCACAAAATATCGGGCTATCTCTTTTTCTTGTTTCCCAGTAACGAGTTTCTCTAGTTTGTTGATTTAATTAGTGAAAGTTCCGCCATCTGTATAAGATCTCCGGTTAGTATTTTGTTTGGTCTTGAAGGAGGGTTCTTTCACGATCAAAAAGGCTTGACACTTTATGAAAAAAAAATCATTTCGATGCACCTTTGTCGCTGGAGGAAGTCTTGCAATTGTTTATCAAATCAACAGGTTTTACCCTTTGTTAGCCATTGTGACTACACAATGAGGCTCAACCTACGATTTTCGTCTTGAAAAAACCGCAAGCCTACCCACTTTTACGACCCCATCATTGAGCTTCCGCTATTTCACTAAAACAAACATTTGCTATCTTTTGACACCATGCTTAACAGAGCATAGACAATGTAAAAGTCTCGTGTATACGTGACTAACATTCAACGACTTTCCGATAATAAGAGCTCTCATCTAGAAGCCCAAGCCAAAAAGGGGAAAGGAACTTAAAATATCTCGAGAAATTATGTTAAAAACAAACGGATAGATTATGGTCATAAGATCAATTCACTTGAGTGAATATTTCAAAGAAGAGGGCGATTTCAATTCACTGTCTCGAAAGTAGAGAAGAACCACATTACATGTGATACATTACATGTGATACTTGATCAAACAGCGGAAAGGAAGTCTCGTTCAATTGAGCTGCTAGAAGGCCTAATCTCTCTTAAATACATGCTGTGTTTAAAGGCCTTTTGTACAGCGTTTACAGATTCTCAACACAAATCACTTAGCGTTCGCCAGTTTAAGGTTGCGCGTTTAAGTCAGAGGGTTCTCGTAATGCCCACCTCAACTTTGTATATAGTTGTTGCGATGCAGATCACAGCAATATGAGGACATTAAATGTCACCCAAGGCTAAATAGAATTCCTGGGAGCTTTTACAGGCAATTAGAAGGGAACAAATGAGATATAGACAAGTCACTGGGAAGAAAACAAAATGCTAAGTTTACCTTCAGCAGGTTCGTTGTAACATGAAATTGGTTTGAGTTGATTCGCTCAGTTCGCGAGACTGAGCGCAAGATGTAAATCGGTCAGTTGTAACAGAGGCTTATAAAGAATTCCGGGTGTCTTCCCTAAAGCTGGTTACTAACAAGACTTTCTGTCAGTGAAACTGCGTGATTCCTTCCGAAGAGATAAATTAAAGTGGACTTATATAACGTAAATGGTTTAACTAGATTAACGATTAACGCCTGAGCTCTTCGCTTTGTTAGTAGACTGTTTAGGTGGAGCATTTGAATACGAAAACACTTGAGGTATATAGCAACCTTGCACGACCTTTTGTTGAGCCGTCAAAACCGCACGCTACAAATGGCAATCAAAGCATCGCTTGTTTCAAGAGAGGACTGATAAACACCCTTAGCCAAATGGAGTAAGTAAGCCAATAGGCAACAAACTCCCGTGCGATGACTCAAATATTTGGTTGAGACCTTTGACATTGTTCCTCTCTTTAAACAACCCACACTCAAGCCATGAGTGGAACAAACTTTAAAGAATGTAAAATCCTGATTTATGAACATTCAGTGATAATTTTAATGTACTTCTTTGAAGGCCTGTTTACATGAATTTGCAACAATTCTGGTAAAAGGATTTTAAAGAAGCTTCCCGGAGATAAAAAAATTAACTAACAGTCGAAAGAATCTGTAACATCATTTTAACCCTCGCGTTCATAAGGTTCTCAGAATTTAACCTTGGGCAATTCCATTAAATATAATTGTTTTAAAGTACGTCAGACACAGTTTAAGTGGCAATGGACGTTATAAGGTGCACGTTTCTTTCGAACTTAAAATGGCCTCAAAACTTATCAGAAAAAAATCCGCGAAAAACGGGCGTAACCCATAGAACAGATTTGAGGTGAAAAAGCATTGTCACGGTACACGAAATTCAGAATTCCGGTTGAATTTTGTTCGAAAAACCACTGGCACGATATAAAACAAGCATAGATGAAGTAAATGTAAGGTTTTTATTGCAAGAAACGTATTCTTGCCAACCAAACAATCAAGCGCAGCATTTTGATTTCAGTCGCACTTGGCTGACCCGGAGCGTGCGCGTAAGGCTCGTTCAAGAACCGTTTCGCAAGACCTATTTCTTTCTGGGTGACTTTTTTACCTACAGATATGGAATGTAGTCTAAAATCGGCACTGCAAATCACGTGAACTTAGCACAACTAACTTTCAAATGCCAATACATTTCCCTCATACTGTATCAATATAAACAATTATCAAGCAGCCTCTAGGACAATTGACAGAAACAAGCGTCAAAACAGCGCGATTATGGAAGGGGGGACAAAAAATCCCCAATCAGGATGACATTTTTCGTTCATTGATAAGAAAGTCGCACCGCGCTTGAGAAACAAGTATCCGACCTTAGAAGGCGGCCAAACAATCTCCAGACATAAATCATGATCCAAGAGCAAAATTTCGATTTTCACGTCTTTTCCGTCATACATGACTAGATGTATTTGATTATGCCTACTTTGCCCACGATTTTAGTTCTTCATTCTTCTCTGGTTCGAGGATGAGTCATGTTGCTTGAGATTGGCCTCTTTATGGCTGAAGTCGGTACACTAACCCATAATAACATAAGATTCGCATAACTCTTCAGTTTCAAGAAGAGAACTCGAGTTTATTACAAAAGAAAAATACTCACAACTTGCTTATCCCCATTTCAAGTCGTTAGTTGGTAATTTAGTATTTTTCCTTCCTTCCCGACATAGGCTTAGGCATCATTGCCCAATTTTCGTCGTATTATGACCCCTTAAGCCCTCACAGCGACTTCTGTATAATAATCACTAAAATAATCACTAAAGATTCTCCGATTCAGTATTCCCATATGAAACGTACGCAAACAAAACAGTTACGTCAAAGCTCAAAAAGTTAAATCTCACAATTCTTGGATTGGGTGCTCGCTTGGACGCTTGTCCTCAACAAGTAATTTGTTTCCTCGGCATTTTAAGCTGTCACGTATTCTGCTCAGAGGACGTGTTTGGTTTCCCTTTCAAATCGCAAGGACAAATCTAATCCGCTGTTTGGTCCAAAAGCGTTTGAGAACTCAGCGCGAATTACAGCTATACAGAGAGATTATGTTCCAGGCCCCGGTTGTTCAAACGTTGGATAGCGCTATCCACCGGAAAAATCACTATCCAGCGGATAAGTATTGGGAAAGCTAATATTTATCCGATAGATAGCGCTATCTAGCCTTTGAACAACCGGGGACAGACCACTAGACTAGGTTCACTTTCCCAAGAGGAGAAAGTTACATAACGATGATCGAAAAAAGAATACACCACACATACATTTATGTACATGGACAAATGTGGGTACGCAAAGTTCGGTTACAGCTATCCGTATACTTATAACACAGAATTAATAGTTTACCTCGACTCCGCCGCTTGTACAACTGACGTACACATCTGGAATCACGCTTAATTGACAGCTGTCTATTAAGAAAGAGGCGCGAGCCTCACCAATATCTGGTTCAGACATGAATGATGAAACTTCCATATTTGTTCAAGTTTGTCGTCAACTAGGAGATGCTCATTTAGAGCTTTGTTGTAACGGCGCCTTCTTTGCACCGTTAATCAAAATTCGCTTTAAGGTCATCATCAGCACGGATTTATATATAATTGACAGGTACAAGAAAAGTATAAAATAATTTGATCTTTTGTTATGGTTACGCAAAGCTGCGCGTGAACTATACTGGAAAATCCGAAAAATAAAAACACGATGAATAAACTGCATCTTTGGGAAGTCCTGTTTCAGAGCTTTGGTTTGAACGATCAATTCTCACATCCACCAACTTGAAAGTTGTAATGCTTCAAGATGGTAAGTGGTCCAAAAACTTTGTTTATACTATCTGAACTTTCTAGCAAACTTAAAATTCATTTGATAAGTTACGTTTGTTGTGCGGTGCGTAAAACTTAAGGCTTTCATTAAACAGCATAAACAAACTGCCTCTTAAAACTGAATTCATCGTGTGAAATAAGCTGTTCTCTTAATTTGAATAAAATTTGCTTTGTCAGCAGCCAAAATAAAACCACGGCCAATGAATGATTTTTGGGTTAAAAGCAAACATTTTGACTCACGATTCCAAAAATGGAAACAGCGTAATAGCTTAGGTACTCTATTTAAATGAGACGCTTGAATACCAAGAGCTTTCGCCAAGAGGATTGTTTCCGAGCATTACAAGGTTTGCTAAGGAAATACTCTGTTTACTTGACAGATTGATTGTGGATACAGATTATTATCAAGACCTGCTATCGGAAAATAACTGATGAAAGTGGCATCAATGCGTTATACACGTGGCATATTGGCGGCCATTTACGCCCACTATTTTAAGAACGGTTGATTCGCTCTAGGCAAAATCGCCTGCTTGGTACTGTTACAACAATTCGACGGAGCTAGAAAGTTAGGAGAGAATTTCGACTTCTAGTCATACTCTTTTCTCTTCACAACAAAAAAGTCTTTATTTCAAACGGCTTTAGTCTTGAGATACAAAATACCTACTGAAACGCAAATTAAGTAAGGAACCAAAGGCGTCATTTCTTAAGTTTTCGAGTATTTGTCAAGATAAATAATAGATGACAAAATCGATTGATCGGGAAGCATTAACTTACTGTTAACTAATTGAAAGTAGGCCTAAAAGGTCCTAAGATTAGCTTCAATGCGTCATTGAATTTCTTAACGGTCCTGCAATCATAAAAGCATACACTCGTACAAAGCCGGGCGTTACCGATTTCTTAGATTTTCCGTACATTTATCTTAGGCTGCTTCCAAAAACCTGCTGGTTTGAGAACGCTGTTTTTCGCTTCCCTCACATAGTGCACTTTGTGCGTGAGAAACTCGATCTACCAGCTTTTAAGTCGCACCTTCCTAAATTGGCCTGATCTTACTTCCTGAAAGCTGGCCGGACCTAGATTGAACGTGTGTGACAGAAAACGTGGACTGTAGCATTTTAAAAGGATGAAAAGTGCTGCACCTCTGCACTTACCTGCCGTATTGTTAATTATTCGTTACAAGTTAAGGAAGGTTTCTCTTGAAAATATGTAGATGAGATCCTCTGGAAACTTCAATTTCAACGGATATTCAATTGAGAGCATTTCGCGTCTCTTTCTGCCGTGCGATGCGACGGTAACCCCCAGTCTTGTTTTTCTTTACGTTGAATTAGAAAGTTTTCAGAGTGCCACTTCAAAAAACTTTATAAAGCGCCAGTAAATGTTCAAACCCTCGATTGGATTTGCGCTCGTTAAGCATGGGAAAATTACAGTGATTAACAAGCCCTCGTAAACATAGTCACTGTGCTCTTAAGCGTGTCAGGAAAAACAACAGACGCTATTTTCTAACGATACAAAGAACAGGAAAGCGTAAAGCGACGAGGCCGTTTTCCAATTAACAGCAATTAGATTTTTGGGCTGCAACGCTATTAGGTAATTTAATTGTATGAGGTGCGAAAGAAAAGAAGTAATTCCATTTTTGGGTGTGTATCTGCATCCTCAATAACCGAACATTTTTTCTGGGTTTGCTGCATCAGCTGCGGTTAGCCAAAATCATGAAAGCTGTTGTCTATTACACGGAAACTTATCCACACTACTGTGCTTATTTGAATACAAAGGAAGTTTTCTTAGCTTAAAGCTAAGTAAGTTATAGTCTGTTTTTGTGGTCTTTTGTGGGTAGCGGACGATGGCCTGATATGTCACTTGATCAAACTGTCATTTCTCTCAACTTAAATCAATACAGTTAATTCAAAGGTTATTTAGAGAATTTATTTGCACATCGGGATAACTATCCGCGAAGACGACATTGTATTCACCCTGGTAATATGCCTGTTTGAAGGTCCTTCAATATTGAAACAAGATATTATGCGTTGATCAAGCAGATTTGAAGTGCCAAATTGCACTAGAGGTCTGCCAACGTACCTACCAACACAGCAAACCGCAAATTAGGTTTCTTCCACGACCCTGTATTCGTATCAAATGGATCGCTTAATACTGTTATCTATATACTTTATCTAGAACTATAGGAGGTCTTTGCAGTCAACTTAGGCCGAAGACATGTGACGCCTTTATTGTCTAGCGACGACACAAACATCGTAAGTTGCACCCTTCACAAAGGGCCAATATGCGATGCTCAATTCACATTAGCCAGAATATCAGCTACTTTGTTGCCCCGCACGACAACACGGCGCCAGTATCCAGCAACGCGTTTTGTCCACAATATGATAATTTATCGAGACCGGTCTTGACATGTGGCGATATACAATAACTATATACCCTGATGTATCTTAACCTTCGGCACAAATGGTCCTACGAAATGCTTGCCATTGCAATAAAGGAATCATTTCTATTTCCTCATGAAGACTTCATCTACTCCCCTTATCATAAATTTTCTTGGACTCTACAAAATTTCCCGACTTTTCTTTGCCACACAAACTTTGCCACAATCCCAGAAAGTGGGTTTATAACTTTTGATATTAAGATATCCCACTGTGTACCACTAATCCGAACATTTCTACAATGTAAATAATAACTACGAATATTCGAAACACCGATAAATATTAATATCTTTAATTCGGTTTTCTCACGCAACCGTTTTTGCCTTTTATTTCTTTTTGTGTTCGCTATAAAAAAAAACTCCTTCACAAATAAAAAACCTAGTCTCCGACATTAGAAAAATATTGACTTTTCTCTTGATCTTTCTAACACGCGAAAGGCAACTCATGACATTTTCTACGATGGAAATTTGAAACGTATTACTTTGTTCAATCTTTATCGGGAAATGAAGTCTTTCGCCGACTTCCTTAAAAGTTTGGTTGAAGCAAAGATCGTTCTATTAAACTCATTACTGTTGAACAAAGAAGGACTATTTATCGCGCATTGCAAAGACGGACAATTTTTGGCTCCCACCAAAATATTTTAATGTTGTCCATCCCTTGTAACCCTAGAACCTTCTCTATCTTTTGAATCAAATCCTAGGATGAGTAAACGTTTATCTTCTGCACAAACACTATGACCATATGCACTCTTCACTGAAGACGTTTTCTCCTGTAATTATATTTTGGGTTCTTATTTGATTTGAAGGTGTTTTAAATGTAATGTGCACCTTTTGAGTTTTGAGCCAATTCCTTATTCACAAGTTACTGATCATGATATTACAAGTTCAATTTTATTTACTTTTTGAAGAAATGGCACGGGTAATACCTAAATCCTTTAGATAAACCTTGTTCTTTCCAGTTGTTTGGTAACATTAATTCTACCTCGTGAAACTGCAAGTGAATTGTAAAATGGAAAGACAAGCAGAGCTAATTTTCTTTAAAGTTTTAGGTTTCTGTGGATATGAACAAAACTTTGTTAACACAGAAAATTTACCCAATGACACTAACCTGAGGTGACCCACACTTCGTAGCGTTAGATAAATCTTCATATAGACCGCGCTGACGCCAGTTATTTTGATCAAACCTGTCTAAACTTCCACCATCATAGCGCCACTTTTCTAAGCTGTGATTCTTTCGCGTCGAAACTGGTGTTAGTGACATGTCAGCTGGTGAACTGTTCATGCTAATGACCAGAGATGAAAAGCCAGCAATTCTTCGCAGTCTTCTCACAACGCTAACAGCGATAATGCATTTTGTATTGCCCCTCCTTATTCGCCAATAATATTGAAGCAATTTACGCGCATAAACCACGTGTCATGCACTAAAGACAATTGTCTGCCTTGGCCTTTGAAAATTACGTTTCATCGCGATCAGTAAAGCGATTCTTGTAATGTAAAATAAAATATTTTGTTTGAAATCAAAACGTTTCACGAGAAACAAAGAATATTTTGCGGTGATCAAAGTAGTAAGACCCGCCTGTTGGTTAATGCTTTGTTGAAAGAGATAACTTACAGATAATAATGTTAAAAGCAAATTCGACAATCAACCCGCATAATAATCACCCTAAAACATCTAAGCTTTTTAAAGTAAAAGCGTCTAACAAATTCACAGCCGTCTTTTCGCTTCAACCTTTTGTGTATCAACTAAAATGTTTCACAAAAACAGTCCATAAATCTTTTTTTGTTTGTTTCAACGCTCAACACAAAACGATGTATTCAAGCTAAAGTTTGTATTGCTGCGAATTCGATTTTAACAGGATCTTTAGCTGTGCTGATAATTATCGCCTCTTTAGAAGGGTGACAAAATATATTGTTAGTCCATTAGCGACTAACACAGAGCGATAACACTGTATTGTCCGCATGACTCAAGTCATGAGGAATGGGAAAACCGCCTAAGACAAATTTCACACTCAGACACGCCCCTCGCGCGTTGTTACGACAAAAGAAGTTACATTCAAAAAGTCATGAAAAGAAGGGCGCCTAAAGCGGCAAAAGTTATTAGCTATCTATCGATCTTTTCCAAACACAACAGCCACAGTCAAACAAACGGGAAAATTATCAAACTAGGCAAAAAGCACGTGCGTTATAATAGAAATTGATCGGGAAATAAAAATCTTTTTTCCCGCTTTCGGTCGCTTTGAACTGAGATGGATTCCTTTTCAAACTAATGTGGCTCGCAAAACAAATGTCGCCCAAATGTATTTTGTTTGAAAATTCTGACAGTTGTTAATAAAACTTAAAGCTTAAACCGGAACCTGGCGGAAAACACTTCGAAATTTTCTTCATTCCAAGTAATCGGATATCACAAGTTTTCATTTGGGCGCTAGGCTCTTTTAAGCTCTAAAAACAATAGTCCCAAATTGTTTTATCCTGTAATTTCTCGTAATTATTTCCTGTTGAAATCGGGCTAAGAGAAAGCGAAAGACCTTTATTTTGTGTTCTTCAGTGTTAGGGAGCGAAGAAAAGTGCTTGATTTGCAGGTTTCAACGAGTTTTTAAAGGGCTCTACTTGTCACTTTAATTTAGAAACTGCATCCAATATCTTAAATTATATTTTTACGAATAACATAATCCAAAATTATATCTTAAGTGTATTTTCAGTATTCTTCACATAAATAGCCTCTTCGAGACAATCACTCGTTCAATATCTGCTTAACAAACACTGCAAGTAATTTGTTTGCGAATATTGACAGTAGTTTGTAAGACAAAAGAATTGTCTTCCATCTCTCAAAAAAAATTCGTGGTTGAAATTACTCGGTTTTGCTGGCGACAGGGCGATATTGGTCATAGTTCCTGGATCTTGTCTGAAAGATGTATTAGCAGCGTTATTCCACTTTAAATACACTCTACTTACTCCGTAAAGGGAAACTAATGCGTCCTTAAGGTGAAATTACTAAAGTCGCAAACTAATGGATTATTCTTCCTCTTTAATAAAAGGTCAGGAGACAAGCATAGTTTTTTTTTTGTGCATACAATGAAATATTACCACGCGACATTAGAAGCAGACTTGGATGAATTAGCGAGCAAGCTTTTGTCGTTGCCGATACCTACATTTTCCGGCGCGGAAACTTTGCATAAGAAAAACCGGCGAAATATGGACGAACAAATGTTTTGGCAAGTCTTGATTAAACACAAAAAGCAAGTGCTTTTTTTCAAAAAAGGTCTTTTAAAGATAACAGCGCCCTTGAATTAAGGTGTTTATTCCGGGGACGAGGATAAAGTAATTAAATCGTGTTCAGTGTCCAAAAAAGATCTATTTGCGGTAGAATATTATTCAAACCGTGGCGATTTTTGCTTAAACCAGACGGGAAATTCACAGCTAAAACATTCGGTGGCAAGACAAAATACCACAGAACTGCGTTTTTGTTACCACTAGGAAGTACATTGGTTGCCAGTGACCATCATTGAGCTATACAGCATAATAAACTGACAGCATCACAGGAAAGTACTGCTCCGTAGCTTTCATTCGAATGGTCACACTTTAGGATTTCATCCACAGACTCAAAACATAGAACCACCTTGTACAGCATAATAAACAGCACCACAGGAAAGTACTGCTCAGTAGCTTACGCTTGAATTTGGTTCATTCACAACGTTAGACCGCTGAACACTCAGCTGTAAAGAATACAGCACAGAGCAGAACTGAATTCAGTTACGAGTTGAAGCAATAACTGACAAAGTTTTCCAACAAGAAACTCAACTGGTATAAAGTAAGAAATCGAAACGATACACTAGCTACCCTGACTTTACTGCTTTTCCGTCACACCTGTGATTTGAAATAATAAAAGAAACTTTAACGTCTGGAACTGTGCCAAGAAAACACCATTGATGGAAAAATTACAGGATCGTAACCACTGAGAACAGCATTGCACAGCGGGAAAAACAGTGCCACAGGAAAGTCAATTATTTGGGTGGAACAATTTAAATTCTAAAATAAGTTTGAAATTTTTGAAATTCTAGCCACACAAACAGTGCAATAAAATCAATGAAAAAGACATCTCGTCGGCGGTAAATGACCGATGGACTAATAGCTTTAACTAATTTGACGTATGGAGGTTGTGTCAAACCCGGCAAACTTTGCCATTTTTAATTTTGAAATGATGAAAACCATTAACGCTCACATGCCATTTCATTCTTTTTTTCCTTGAATCTAATTTTGTCCAATGGCGCGATTCAGATGTTTAATTTCAACAAAAGCTCGTAAAACAGGTTTACAAAATTCTTCTTGGTACCACAACTGGTCTACAAATGCCTTCCCTTTATACGAAACCGGAAAGTCGAGTTCTAACAGTCTTAAAGTGGCAAGCACTTTGTAGAGAAGTATGTTTAAAAGCCTGTTTTCACCTCTTTGGGGTGAATTCCCAGCACAATATAGCATGCACAAGCCAATCCCAAAAATCAACTCGTCCACAAAATGCGTCGAAACGTTTCGCACAAGTTTGAACTTAAAATACAGTTGTCTCATTATAACAGGTATTTGTGCAAAGAAAATGAAGATTGTTTTTTTAGACCTATAACCTCGTAGATCCAGAAACGAAGGCAACGTTTTTGATTGGACTCATTCTGGCTGGAAATGCAGAAATTATTGCTCAATATCGTTGTGTCAGTCCGAGGAGATTAAGTAATATTTCATAATTTTAATGTCCAAATCAATCTTTAATATTTTTTTAATGGCAGCAAAGTATTTCATTATTTGCCACGTTACATGTGAATAAACAGCGACTTCATCCGTTCAGTCTTTGCATGAAGACAGCTTTTATCCAAACAGCACAAATAGTTAAGAAATACATGAAGTTTCAAAAGGCCACGCCTAGTTTGTTAATATGCAAATCTTCTGATTAAAATCCCGCTGCTAAAATGCATCAAAAGTAGGTTACTGATAAAATCTTTGTATATTTCCTTATCTCGTTAAATCCATTCTTAACATAACAGTAAAATGGGAATCGAGCTAAGACATTAAATAAAAATGATAAGGGGGGTCATTAAACACTCATTGAAAATTACGGAAATTCATTATCCGGCCTCATTGAGTCCCTGTGATCTTCTATAGTTACTAATGAAAGCGTTGGTTTTTACACAGGAAGTTCCCTTAAATTTTTCACAGGATTATGGGCGAATAGATAATGGTAAACAACGACATTCAACTAGGCTTTATCTTTTTGCTCTCTCAATCACTCATCGCCTCGACCCCTTGACAAAGTGAAGGTTTTTATTACCACGTTTCTGGCGTGAGCTATAGGAGCACGCATTAATTTCAAGTACTTGCGTCAATTGAAAGAAAACAATCCAGGCAAAGAGTTTTGAAAACAACTTTCAGTTTTTAACTTCAGCGTTGCATTTATCGATCTATGTAAAGGCTCTCGCTACAGTAATCTAATAACATTTGAGGTTTCCTGGTTTCAAGGAGAGAACAATTTGTGGCGAAATTTCCAGCGAGGTTGAAATTTTTTAGCCAAAAGAGCTGATAATTAGAATTATCAGAGTTAGTGAAATAATTAAGGATTCTTCACTAAAAAGGGTGATTTTTAATAAGTTTTTCTCACCTCATTGAAAACGCTAACAAGAATGTAAATAATCAATAAAATAATTAACAGAAGGCCCAACATCTTGCATGCTATCGGGGAAATGATTGAAATTTTCAGCCCATCTGTGCTTACGCTTTGCGACAAATTGAAAGAACGAGCGAATCTACACATACCGTATTTTTGGTCTTTCGTTGGCTCTGTAAAACACCTTGAATTTCCGGCAAAATCAACCTCATAACTTGTCGTTTCAATTCCACAAGCCGATTGTTGCATTTCTCGCAACATATCCCAAGTTCTCGCGGCATCTCGTTAGGTCTCGTGGCTGGTCTTGAGTTGCGATTTGCTCCAGAAGCGCGCATGTCGTTCATCTACAAAAATACAAAAG
>OX419337.1:37838035-37890535 GCA_948470475.1 Galaxea fascicularis | reverse complement strand
GTTAAGGACTGGATAGGCGATACGGTAAATATTTGTCCTGAATTCCACAACAGGAAATTATTTTGCTAAAACGAAACTTCTTCTTTTTTAACTATAGTCCAAACGAAGCAGCATTCTGCAGAATTTAAAGGTTGCATAAGAAATTTAGTAGGTTTTCAATCCATTAAACTCTTTTTTTTTTTTTACAATAGCGTCTAATTTTGCAGCTGAGGCTCAGCGTTCTTATTTTTTCGCGATTTAACCCTGAAAACGTTCTCAAGGTGTTCTTAAGTTACATGGTATACAGACGATGTCGCGCCAACCAACTGCTGGTAAATTTAGATTACAAAAAGCATTGTTCAAGCAGAGGTCCTCAAACGCAACATCAAGTCACGACCATACTTTGCGGAAAACGTTCATGTGTACATAGAATACTACTCATTTAAAAAAAATAAATGAGCAAAATAAAGACGTTCTGGGTATGTTCTGAGTATGTTCTTTAAATTTGGGTTAATCTCAGCCTCAACGTTCTTATAAAAAAGGTTCTTATAAAAGTAAAAAGGAAAAAAAAAGAATGTAGCTAATTAAAAACTATTTCTATCCGCCCTTCTAGAGGAAAGAGATCAGATTTGTTACGGGAATAGTTCAAGTTTCTGCATAGGATTTATCTTCTCGAACAAAGAACTCTTAAAACAGATTCCGCTACTCCGACTTGTTGAGAAAGTGCCATAAAAACTACCAAGAATTTAAAGATTCCAACAGATAAAGATCCGTAAACAAAACACTTGAAAAAATGATAGATCTGTGTTACTTAACATAGCGCGTCTCAATTAAAAACAAACTAGATAGTAAGTCTGCATTGATGTCAAATTCGGCAATCCCACCATAAAACGCACGATACAGAGTAGAGGACGACAAAAGATTCCAACGCATGAACTTGTACACCACACAACACTAAGGAGTCATCTCTTGGCCCCGGTTTAATCTCTATTAAATAGTCTATCAATTTACCCTGAGGAAAGGATTTAGGATTAGGGGTTATTCCCACTGATAAAGAACGCTGTTAATGATCAAATTAAGATTTGCACGCAACCCCCACTTAAAGCTAGTGTGCCGCCATGCGACTTTCCACGACTGTGCTGATTCCAGCAGAGGACACGAATGACCTTAAGTTGTCTAGAAAGTTGTACACAATCTTCGAGGAGAAACGTCAATACATTCTGATCGCATATGGTTTCAAACTAGAAGAATAATTGAATGTGTTAACATGGTGGCTTCTCAAGAACATTTTTTAGAACAAACAGGGTACGCTTTAAAGAAGCGGGTGGCTACATATCTTGTTAATTATTAACTCGAATTTCCCATATTTTCTTATTTATTTGTTCACTCTGTCATACCGTCAGTTTAGCGTACTGCGCATGAGCACTAGAACAGTTTTTACCGACGCAGAGTGACCTAATGGTCGCAGAGAAATGTAGACTCAGGACTTAGAGTAAATTAACCGTTGTTGTTCAGTGAAGTGCGTCTGTAACATTAATGACACACTCAATACTAATTCAGTCATTCATTCATTCATTCAGTCAGTCAGTCAGTCAGTCGTTCATTCGCTCGTTCGTTCGTTCATTCGTTTCATTCATTCATTCGACCGTCCGTTCGTTCAATCAGTCATTAAATTTGTTTGTCTATTTTTATAATTTCCGTACCTCGATTGGCTTCCCTTGTCCCTTTCCCTAGACCCAGCATTTCCCCCTGTTTAAAATATTTGCTTTGCTGTGCAAACGCAACAGTTTGCTAGCTGTTATGACAACAGATGTATTTATCAAATGGGCTCTTGCAATTACTTGTTATCAAAGCCGCCATATAAATAATGGAATAAAAATGTGTAAATATTTTTGCAGGAGTAACCAATTCCAACACAAACATCTGATCTTTGATGGTGGAATGACGCCTCCAATCTCCGCTACCGTCCTCTACCCCTCCCCTCCAAAACGAAAACGCAACCGTGATTGTCAATCGGCATCCATTCTACTCCACCCCCCCCCCCCCCACACAGCAACGTTTGTCCTCTGTAGCACATGTCGCTATTTCCTTTGGACCGGCACTTCTCATTAATGAATGGCTGCATCGGAAATAACTGTACAAAAGATTTCACGCGCCACTAATGAAAATTGCCGCCAAAGTAGGCCGCGCTTTGAGATTTTGACCACACGGAGATCATACAAGCTAATACAAGTTTAGCAATGGAGGAAATAGTCGTTAGCCATTATTTTCTGACTGTATGTAGCGTCGCTGTAAGAACTGCGCGTTTGAAATCACTTTCAACAGAAATCGAACCTTCTCTTTGAAGTCGCTAATGTTAAGCACAGTAATTTCCTGTTTTGCGCAAGGAATGTGACAGTAGGGGTTGAAAGACGCTTACACATAGCTGTTTGCCAAACGCTGGGAGCGGAAAATTAACTTGCTGACGGATTTAATTGGTTGATGAATTTAAAACGAGAAGGAAAAAATAGCACTCAAAATGTTTGCGCACACGAGCCTATTCTCCGAGTCTAAAGTTACATTTTACTCCGGAACCCGCCGATAAGCAAATAGGTTAGAAGGGTTACAGATTTGCAGAAAAAAAGTGACGTCTTCAGGAAAAAAGAAAAAAAACAAGAGTACATTTTATACAGGAGTTCGGAGTTTCAAAAACCACTTGCGTACGTCGGGATAAAAAGAAGCATATAATTTTCTTCTTTTGTCATGCAAAATACTTGCACGAATTTGCATTCAAAAACTTTTGTGTTTTTAAGATATGCTTGATTTTATCCCGACGCGCGCAAGTGTTTTTGGAAACTCCGAACTCCTGTATAGGAGAGGCGAGCCAAAAAGCAACCTGAATGGACTTTTCGGGCTGTTGCGCAGAAGAACTGGCTCTATACTGAAGATTTTCTTCTTAACTTACTGTATTCTAACCGACCTGATAGGGCAAAAAGTAGAAGGAAAAAAAACCTTCTGTTCCTTCTGCTCATTGGTCTTTCATTTTTATTGGGTTGTTTGTTTTGATTGCTGTTGTTGTCACCATTTCTTCTTTGATTTTTTTCAACACCGCCAGTTCTTATCAATCCATTGCCACGTTTGTCTTAATTGCCAACCGAGGCAGATTGCCATCGTTTCATATTACTAACATTGGGCGTCGTCAAAATTTAGCCTGGACGCACGCGCAGATCCAGCTAGTATTTCAAAAAGTCATACAAAAGACATGGACTGCACGCAGCCCGAAGACGTTTTGAAACTTGGTTATACTCTCGACAGTATGTTCTGGTATGCCTATGCGAAAAATTCGCTGCCTCGCGATGCTTTGAGAACTTAATAATAAAACTTTTCAATATACTTTCAACTGTTGTCTTAACTCATATGTTCACGGTACTACAAGAGAAACGTGCCTTTTGACCCCGGGCTTTTGAGCTGACAATCAGAAAATAGAGTATAGGATAAAGGAACGAAATACCGTAAAAGGAAGAATAAAAATTGCGTTAGTACATATCTACCATGATCTATTGGATATAAATGAATGTGATTGGCTCAGTCAAAATTAACAACTCTGATATTCACGGATTGCATTCGATATTTTCTTCCTTAGTCATATCAGGTGGATCTGTGGTTTCTGACCTTTTATAGTCTGGCAAGGCAATATAATTTACCTGTTCTTATTTCACACGTGTGCTGGAGGCAGCCGACGACACTCGGGCATAGAGGACTTATAGCTTTCACGAGTGTACTCGGGATCTTAATATCTAATCGATACTGATTCGAGTGAGATCGACAAAGAATCGAATGGCTAGAAATAATACTACTCTTTAAATATAATTACTGTCGGATTAAAATATTGACAAGTTTTAAGTTGGTGCTAAACCGCTAAACACTGTTAAAGTTACACTCACATCTGTTTCCGGATCGAGAGCACTGCGGCTTCAAACCGATCTCGCTAAGTTTGGACATTCCATTAAAACACGAATTAATAGGGCAACTGAAGTTTCAACTTTAACATCTTTACCCCTACCTGACGCACCTTCTTTGCGAATATTTCGTGAATTTTCGATGGCAACCCTAAAGGGTTGGCCGACTGACTTAACACCATATTCCCAGTAACAATTTGTTGATTCAAGTATTTAAAGCGCTAAATCAGTATCACTCAGCGAATTTTGTCAGTTTAGCACTCAATTTGTACAGAACAAGGGCCTTAGAACTCGCAGAACAATCTTCACGCGCACTGAAAGAAAAGTAGTGAGAGAACTAACCAACAGGTAAAATGAGAGAAATTTGAATTCATCACACTCGATAACGCCTCCTTCACGCTACCCTGTCTGACTGCGGCAGTTTATGTTACAAAGCAAACCTGCACTTTGAAGTCCACAAACTTCAACAATAGACTTGTTTGACTTACGGTTTTACCATCGAAAGTGTACCTTGGGTTATCGGATTCTTTTCTTTGTAAATTCTCGTTTCTTGGCCAGTGCGCAAGGCGTTACTGTAATCTTCAGAAAACACAAGTCATATTCAGTTCCGATAACAATGGAAACGTGTGTGCGCGTTATCGCTGGCCATTGCAAATGTCCATATTATTTGTTTATCTTTACGCACCTATGTTTGAACCGTCCCACTAGATTTCCAAAATAGCACATCACGGCGAATACAGGGCGTGGCGATTTGACAGCCATGATTTTATCTTAACTGAAGCATGGCAGTGCAAAAATGCAACATTGCACGCTTTGTGATCGGAGCACACCTTCAAATGTTATTTACGAACACCAGACCCACCGCAAGAAACAGTTAATTGGATGCTTTTAGATGTATTTACTAATCCAGAATATTGTTTGAGCTGGATAAAAACAGATGCTATACTTAAAGTTTGCATACCTGGACCAAGAACTGTTGTCATGGAAATGTGATAACATCTAAATTTGACAACTTAACTTTCTCCTTTTGTCCTGCATCATGTGTTTTTGAAATTCTCAAATTGCTCACAAAGGAAACCGTTGATCGCAGAATCGATACCAGGACCTCGATTTTAGTGATCGTCTTTGTATTTCGTGCGCTTTACCGACTTTTAAAGTTTGTTTTCCATCGGGGGTATTCCTAATGGCACTTCCGAGTGCTCTTGACAGTTATACCAGAAGTCTCTGGAGTATTGTGCAATACTCAAATAGTCAAAGTGGGGAAACATATTTTGAAGTTGAGCAGCAATATTTGATAGAGTGCTATGATGAATTGACCGTGGATCATTTATCCTTTTGCTCGTAGATTTCAAAAACAAGACCTATTCATGGTTGATTCTTTCTGTGCTTTTTAGTATGATCGCAAACCAGTTATATTTTGATCCCCCCCCCTATAATTTTCTATACCTGTGAATTCTTCTGTTGTCAAGGGTGTTTTTGAGACCAGAATTTATTCTAGTTCAAATGAATTCATGTTAAAGAAAAGAAGTTTTATCAAACGAATTTTTTGGACAATTAACATAACTTGTAACATTCACTTAAAAGGTTTTCATATTTGCAAGAAACTTTCAACTTCAAATGTTACTTTTTTTTCTTCAATATTTTGTTTTATCAATCATTTGGTGATTATTTTCGTGGGTGGCATCTTGTTCAGACGCCATTTTTTTTTTTTTGCCATCCAACGGCAGGTGCTAATTGAGTAATTTAAAAGTGAGAACTGTCTGAAGAGATGGAGGAAGTTGCTAGAAATAAAAACGCTATAACGGTGACACTTCAATCTTCGAGCAACGAAGCTTCGCAAATCATTGCTTCGCGGGGATGGAATTGAACGCTAAATACAAAACGAGTTGCAAAATACAGCGGCTGTGTCTTTTAAGCGAATATCTCCCTCTGGGATTACGGAACACATCGGAGCCTTTTGGGCCTCGTTTCCTTTCACCTTGCGCTGTTTGATAGACGCCGGCGTTCAAACACCACTGAGCAAACTCGGAGTATTTCGTCCGAAATTTCAAGATCTAGAAAAAAGTGCTGGAAACGTGTCAAGAAATTGTCCCGATGTTTTTGTTTTGAAGTTCCTTGTCCGAGTATGAAAAATTCTGTTCATGACTGAGAGGAGTACCTTAGGCCTTGCAGCATCAATATAGCTGTGTCAGAGCCATGGTCCGAACTTGTTGATAGGTTATCCAAATCGTTCTGAAAGCGGGAGAACGTGGGGCGAAAATGAACAGAGGACAAACGGAGAAAACACCTTCCTGCATAACTCAACAATACTCACAACTGATTGCGAATTTTTTTCACGTATTCCTGACCCTAAGTTGAATTATATGTTTTAACCGCTACAAATTTGTCTTAAACGATTCCTCTTTTGTTTCCACGCACATCGTACGAAAAACCACTGACTGGTAAGAAAATGCGTTTTTTTTTTTACATATTCCCTTTTATTTTCTAACAGTCAGTACTCTGTATCATTCGACAACTAACAAATTAGAAAGCCGTTTGTTGAACAAACTCCGTAAATAAAGAAACCCAATAGGCTCTGTAAAATTGCTCCCTTTTTAGTCGATTGTTTATCTCAATGGTGCGCTCTTAGACTTTCTCGATCAAAAACTGCGTGTGGAGAATGTACGTAGCCGACACTTTGTTCGACCAAAAAGCCAGAAAACGAGGTTAAAAACTGGATATTTCTGAGAGCTCAATCGTGTCGGAATTTTTCTCGATGCCAAGCCCATGTCCGATGTTTTTGGTTTGTTTACTCAAAAGGAAAAACTGCTTCCTTTACTTGCGTAGGCAAATAACTATCATTCATCGGATGTTTATCCTGTGGTTGGAGACGGAGGGCTTAGTATCATAGATGAGGTTTTCCTGATTGAAGGCACACTTAATTTCCTTTTATCAGCGTTTTCAGGAACTCGTGTGAGGTCTCACATATTTCCACTGTTGCCTGTGATATACAGCGGGTGCAGATAGTTGGGATGGGACGAAGAAACGATGGGCAAATCGTCGCATCCCCGGCGACAACGTCCCACTGGGTCTCCAAGGATGATGATGAAGAAATAGATTATCCAAACCCTTCTGAACAAAAAGAGGATTCAGACTTGAAACTAACGGGCTGAAATATGAACAAGAAGATTTGCAAGACCTGATTTGAAGAAAGAGAATGTCTTACTTTAAGCGGCGGCGCGAAGTTTTGTTATTATGTTCCATATTCTTCTAACTCGTTTCCCAGTTTTGTTTTTGGCTTTGTTTTGTTTTTGTTTTTTTCTTCTTTTGCTCAGTTGCTTTTTTCGTCTCCCTTTATACTGCAGACTCCAGAAAGAGACTCAACAGGCAAACCGACGGAGCAGTCCGTTCCCGCGGTACTACTTTAAACTGAACTGCTACACTCTACATTAAGTGGTTCTAATTTTTGATTACGGAAAGAATATCGTTAAGTGTGACAATTCAAAAGCGCGCTTTAGAGCAGAACGTCCTATGAAAATATTTGCTGTTCGGTGACATTTTCCTATTGTAGAAAACTGAGACTTGGCTGACAGCAATTCGGGATAATTAGCAAACTAGCGCAGAACCAAACTAATTTTCTTCACGCATGTACAGCAATGGTACCAATTTTTGCTATGTATTCACCAGAGATGTAACTCCCCGGAAAACGGGACTGACGGATAAAAACGGACAGCCGGAAATACAAAACTCCATGCAGTCTATGAGACGTTTACAAAACCTTCATATGGTGTATTTTAACCTTTTTCCTCCGTCTGTGCCATGGTTATCACTCGAATAAGCCCTGCCTTGCCAATGATAACGGTATTTCAGGGTTATACTTCAAGAAAATCACACCTAAAACAATGGAGAAATCTACTTCGCAATATCACTTCCCTAAATAATGCCTCCAGGCGAAGCACGCGGACAGAGTAATCGTTCCCAGCAATTTCGTTTTCAGAGATCGTCGCCCCCTCAAAATAGTCTGCTGTGCGCGGATTACAACAGTGGGTGATAGTGCCACCGGGAAGCTGTGGCTTTGACTAGCATAGACAACAGGTTAAGCAATTTTGTACCCTGATTCTTCACTCACCTACTTCACTCCAACGAATTCACTCGTGCGTAGATTCCTATGACACTTATCTTTTTTTTCTTTCTTTTTTTTGTCTTGAGTACTGCTGTCTTGAATGTGTGGTTAAGACGTCATCATAAATCAAATAGTAATCTGGGGTAAAGGAAAGGATGGTATTAATTAATTAGACATGTTTTGACCTTTGCTGAACTCTAGCGAAAATAACTCAAGGCGTATACTAGATCACGAAATTCTGATGGAGTGTTTTTTTTTCCCTTCATTTTATACAATAAAAGTGCTATATAAAACAAAGAATATATCATTTTTCCTGCTGTGTGGTTTAAACCACTCGAGCCGCACTTTTGTTAAACATTTGTTCGGTTGGTTTCTTTTTTTTAGTAAAAATATAAGTGGATATCAAGTGTAGATTTCAAAACTGAAGTTCTTCGGCCAGACTGTTTTGAGATACACCAAAACAACTTTCTGTTTATAAAGCAAATAAACATAAATCATCATATTTTGTTGTTAACTTGATTTACTTGCCGTCTGAGGAGTTTAAAAGCACTATTTGAAAATAAATCTCGACAAGGAAGCACGTTTTTGGTTTGCTTTTATAACCGATTGTTATATTCCCTGCGTTAAATCTAACCGGAAAAAAAACGTTTCCGTCGACTTAAACACAACAATCCCTTGACAAGCGTAACACCCCACCTTAACTACGAAACAACGTCCAGTTGTTCATACTTTCAGGCCAGTTTTTTTCTTTTGTGCCGCTTCAGTGTTGCAAAACTAAGTTAATTTTGTACTCCATGCAAATCCTGGATTAACCTTTTATGGCCAAAAGGGCGATTTTATTAAGTAAAACCATTTCTGTTGAATTTCTTTTAAAGGTAACTTTGCTTTTACTTCCCAAAATCTGAACGAATTTAAAACTAATTTTTCTTTTAAGTTTATTTTCAGTTGCTGCAGTCTACTGCAAAAACAAAATAATCGAGCAACTATCAGTTATGGGCTTCGTCCGACCGTCTGAAATCACAGGAAAACTAGAGAAATGAATCCGGGAAATATACCGAAAAAAGGGAAAGTTGAGAAAATTGCTGAAACGTTTCTTTCCTGTCGGGCGTTACTACTTATTGGATTATGTTAAAACTTGTGGACTGTCTATACCATCACAAGATCGAAGAAGACAAAACCGAACGCGGCAACTCCGAGCCACGAATAACGCATCTCCTACTTGTCAACGCCTGGAGTCTTTTTCCTTGAAAAGCAATTCACAGGTTATTCATAAGTTTAATTTCTATAAACGCAAATCAAAACCGATCTTTGCGACAGAAAATCGGAAATCGTTAATTAACTTGATTTGAACAATAATTTGTCTGGTCTGACTCGCTTTAAATAGAAAATCTCGCTCTGAGAGACCAGAACAAAGTTCCTATTTTAAGTTTAATTTGACCACGTACCGATTCTTGGGATTAATTTAATCACAAGGTGTGACCATTCAAGCGAAAGGTATTTTGAGAGTATTGTTTGGAAGGCTTCAAAAATATTCTAACTTTTCAGCTTGCTGAAATCTGTGACCTTTACCCAAAAAATCAGTTTTTGATATTGAAGGCAACTTCTCGTCTTTTTTCAATATCTTTATTTCTATCAGACTCGCTGACGGCCAGGTGATGCAGCGCTTGGGCTAAACTCATGTAAGCAAATATGCAAATATGCAGCACAACCGATCATTGTTCGCTATATGTACCATTTTATGCATTGTACATGGCCCAGTGGAAAAACGGAAGTCAGAAAAACATCACAAACATACACTATTCTCCTTCAATTTTTGTCATTTCACTTTTCAAAGCATGAAAGCCTTTGATCATAAGTACCTTGTGGTGCCGGTAATAAACGAAAAGCACAATAATGGGCTAAACAAACTGAGGTCTCTCGCAATTCGCTTAACTTTGCTCTGTCCCAAGGGGTTTCCAAATATCCATCGATTACTTACCAGCGCTCATGCAGCTGCACTTAACCTGTCTTAACCCTGTTTTTGGCTCGTCTCGTTTATTTATACCAACTTAAGAACAAATATGAAAGTTGACTTGAAAAACGTATGACCAACCACAAACTTGAGCGCATTTTCATTTTCATCAGCCCTCCCAAAATATTGAACAATCAATGCTTTAAGCCAAGCAAAACCCTATAGTGGAAAAAAAATGCGCTTTTCTTGCCATTTGAAATTTTCCCGAGAAGTACAAGCCTATAGTTACCACCTTCCTCCACTGAAAGACTACCCACCAGCATTGTCCAGAATTTTTTGCACGCCGCGAAATTCCACTGCACTCAACTTAAGACGGGTAAATCATTAGGCCTAATATATTTGAGATTACATCTGACTCAAGTACACTATGCAATATATCGCTTTTGAAAACACAGCTATATAAAATCAAGATAAAATACAGCAATGAAGTTGATCGTTGATAAGCTTCTGCCACACACCACACAAAGATTTCAGCATAACAAAGCCCTTCTTTCGAAGAGGACACCATTATTCTTTGCTGCTAAAAGATATTTGCTTTAACTGTAAACTAAATTCAAGGATTACCTTTGAGCGGTCACGGCAGGTTTGGAAGCCCTGTTGAACTCTAAGGATCTATTTTTGTTGATCCAGTGTCCCTTACCTTCAGTAAAGTGTAATGGCGTAGATTACACTGAGCGTGAATCAATTCTTCCCAAAGTATTCAATTGCGCCCAAAGCGCGGCACCACTGACAAATGGTGGTCACAATGGTGTTAGTCTCTTGATAGTAAATCCATCTAATTCGTTTTTGTATCGTAATCCCATTATATCGCTAACTTCAATAACAAACCTGGCGACGCAACTATACAATGATTTCTATCTTTTGATCGAATTAGCTTAGGAAACACCGATTGATTGAGCATGGAGCGAAATTCAAACGCAAACTTCACAAGTAAAGCGCGCACTGTCACAGCTGAACTGGACTATAACTCATACAAAATGATTTCGACCGACACACCGAAAAATTTCCGGCGATCATTTCGGTCTCAAGATGACCCTTTCCGCTTTCTGCTAAGGGCTTACTGAAGAATCTAAACAATGTGTTGGTCGGATCGCGGAACAAAACTCAATGATTAGGTGGTTTTCTTTTTATAATCAAAGTAATAAAATATAAGCATTGAACAAGCCGTCCATTAACAGAAAACAGTCGACTCGTTTTATTTGCCTCCCCTCAAAAACGTAAGTTGGAGATCGTAAAGTGTTAGAGCATGTTTGCGAATTTTACATGGCAAGAATTTGCGTGACACTTACAAGGCCTAATATTTGCCAGCCTGCGAGGATATCCGATGAAAAACAACCAAAACATAATTAACACCAATGACTGCTAAAAAATAAGAAACGTACGTTTACAAACATATTCTAGTTAAGAAATGTAGTTCGCCCTTAATTCGTTTTCAAGAAATCTAAAATACAGTGCTTATGGATAACGCGGTTTTCCACGGTAGAGAACCTATTCTTACGTATTTTTGGTTTGCGGTAAAGACTGAAATTGTGTACGTATACTTTCCTACGCTGTGTTATGACGCAGAAAAGAAACGAGAGAACGGCCGCTTGTGAAACATTCTTTGAAAGCGATCGCTCAGTTTTAGACGCACCGAACAGCTAGCCACCAACGCAGATATACAATAACCATGATTGGCACAATCCGGCTTTGCCCACACAAGGTTACAGGAACGGGAGAGTGGACAACTAATGATTCTTGAGAAAAAAAAACCTTCGCTGGTTAAAAGGTTTGGATTGCCTAAAAAACATCTTATAAATTCTTGTGTTTTGGTTTTCTTTTCCCTTTCGTTTCTTTTTTTTTTTTTTTTTTTTTGTTAATGATGCTCCGGGCTTCTTTGCCAACATACGGCAACATTGGCGACGCAAAACTACAAAAGAAAAAGCTTTATAATCCTCTTCAGGAGACTAAACCTCGTTAAATTGTTGTGGCGACGATTTCCGGTCGCAAAAATATCAAACGCTGGCGCAAGCTAAACGGAACCGACATGCCCACATGTACTTGTACTCGTACGGCAGAGCGCTTACTCAAACAAACTTTCAGCAAGAAACAACGAAATCACAACCAAAATAGTCTATGGCCAATAAAATAAAAAAAGTGAAGTACAGTGTAGAAAAATTGTTGTTAGGTTTTGAATCATGTAAGGGACTTCCTACGTAGGATGTAGGTGGTTTTCTGAAAACAATACAACAGATCCACCGGGTATGTTCCACGCAGTCAGCCGTGATACTGACGCCTCGCCCGTCCCGTCTTTATGGTCTGCACGCACTCCGTGAACTCACGCTCTTGACATACAATCAACCACACAATTCGCCTTTATAACCTTTTCATAACTATCTCTTTTTTTGTGTGTGTGTTGTTCTTGATGGCCACTAAAAGTCGCATTTCTTATCAACTGGATTGATTTGCTTATTACGGAAAGATGCTATCCGTATTATGTTTGTTTGCTTATTCAATTTGTTTGTTTGTTTGTTTTTCGTCTTTCTACTATTGCTCTCGTCGCATCATGACTTGATTTCAGGCAAAAGAGTTCTTAAGGTGGTACCAGAGGTGGCACTGACATGATGGTAATCTTTCGATTTCAGATTTTGCTAATTTTTCGACAGCCAAAAGATCATGAAAAATGAACGTGGGGAGCAGCGCGTTTATGGGGTGAACATGAGAGAGATTTCTTTGTAGAAAGCTAAAAGTGGATTACTGGTTCCTTTACGGGGTTCCGCAGGCATTTGTTTTCGTCAAGACAGACCGACGGGAGGTAATTTGAGCTCCCTGATGCGCTAGGTAAGGAAGTTTATTCTGGCAGCTCTGACTGTTCCCTGGTAGTGAGAATTTTGCGATGCCTTTAGCAACCGGGTCTGACTCAAGTGTTGACCCTATTAAGAGGCCAGCGCTATTGAATATTACAGAGACCGGTCACTGTTGAAGCCCAGTGAAATAACTGGATTCGAAAAAGGAGCGGTGTCTAGACTGACCGCGCATGCCCTGGCGCTCCTTAAAAATTCAGACGGAGCCGACAAAGAGAAAGTCGGCGCATGGCAGATAGAAATAAGGTATTTTGGGTTTGCTAATGCACGAAAGTCCCTGGAGGATGGAAGTTGTATTCGGAGATTAAGGAGTCATGGCATCCTCGAGGGTGGACTGTTGTGGAAAAGAAGCGGGCAGACTGAAATGGCAAGAGTTAATTTCCGACTAATTGGAAAGAGAGAGTCTCTCAGTAATTAGGCTATATTCGTGTTCTCGGTATTGAACTGGATCTAGCATGAAGTGGAGGCTCTTACGGGGGAATCTTTTCATCTGTAAATGTATTCCCCCGCAAGAGCCTCCACTTCATGCTAGATCCAGTTCAATACCGAGAATACGAATATGGCCTATTTGCAAACCATTTCTCGATAATCGAGAGCGCAAGCGCGGCAAGTCCAGGAGAAAATCCGAGAAGAGACTGTATGGAGTGCGCCTTTGCCCTGACCTCTTGGGCTCAGTCGTTTCGCGTTTCGAATATTTCCGCGCACCCGCTTAATTATTCAGGAAAAAAAACCGCTAGCAGTCTAACTTTTGTGACCCATGCCTGTAACGACAATCCCTAAAATACTGCAATACGGTTCCTGCTTAAAATTCCGGATAGAGTTAGGTAGTTAAGCTAAAATTCGAAGTCTGTGTTAAATATTCGTTTGTTTCTCCGCGTAAAGCAACGATTCCATTTTGGTTTTCAATGTCTAAAGCGTGCTCCAACGCCACGCGCACCAAAAGCGTGAATTTTTGCGTGCGTGTGGCTTCGATCGCTGACCACACGAGTTCCTCGTGCGCCAGCTGGCGTTGACCTGCAATCTTGGACGGAATAAAATGAGAAATAACACCCCCCCCCCCCCTCCCCATATCAATGATGAGTTCGCGCGCAATCCAAAACGCTCTTTTTTTCATTGAAACGGGGGAGGGGGGCCTCAGATTTTCCATTTGTTTTGACCAAGATTGTGGCTTCCGTTCTTCACGACCACTCGCGCGATCTCCCACTACTCCCACGCGCTCACACAAAGAACGTCCTCTTTTGTTCTAGCTTGACACCACCCACCAGTCCAAATAAGTACTGCTGGTCACAGCACGCTTCAATATTCTCAACCGGAAAGAGCGGAAGGTTTTTGACAGTTGAGATTGTGTCTAGCACTCTTGGTCAAATTTGTCGAGATGTATTAATGAATGGTGTTAAATTGCTGTACAACAGAAGTGATTAGATACCCTTTAGAAACTGTAAACGCTAAAATTGATCGAAGGCTGATTGTTATTTTGAATGGACCTGGTTAAATCTCCTTTCTAAAACACTTACAAATATAAGACTGTACTTCGAGACCAAAATATGTCATTTTCGACGGACAACTTTTTTCAGCGAGCATATGTATTGAGTCTTATTATTTGTGTTTTTTGGTGTTCCGAGACTTAAAAAATAAACTGTTTATTTTTTTTTTGCCCTTGTCAAACTCTACTAAAAATATCTTAAATGGCAGAAATAAAGAACTGGAAATCTGAAATAAAAATATGAACAGTAACTAGATCAATTTCCTTTGGAAAATCTTACGATAGATCCTTTTTTTTTTTCATTTTCACGCGTTGTGTGTTTACGCGGGAACAGAAACCTGACTCTGATGTTGCTGGGGCAAAGCCATTCATTTCAATAATTTATTTTTTTACCAACAATATTTCAACTTAATACTCCCGCATTTTACGTGAAGCTATAGTGTTTACTGAAGTTTTCCTTCACTCGTAGTTCAGATGTGACTTCAATTTTGTAAATTCGTCCGTCGCAATGGTGATGAGACCAGAATTTCCAAGAATGTAAAAGCTGCTTTCTTTAACAATTTACGATTTCCACCACTTTTTATTGTGTGTGTTTAAAGAGTTAGTTTTCCAAATATTTATGCTGCCAACTCACCCTTACCGTAAAGACGTTTGCAGATTTTCTTCGCCCATTTCGTGTAGTTTCGCTTGTCACACTACTACCGCGACGGTTTTTCGTGGTTTCTCTGCGGAGATAAAATGATTTGCTAAACGATAAACACGCCGAATCTCCGATAAATGGAGGGAAACAATTCTGGCGCCGAGGGCGGTCTAACAAGGTTCAGAGTCAATGCCAGTATGTTCAGTCATTAACCTTTATGTTAAACGTCACGTGGGGTCAATTAGACCGAGCAACAATCTATAATCTTAGTGACAGTTGTTATTGTCAGCTGAATACAGAGAAAAAAACTTTAGGAAACTACGCTATCGAAAAAAACAATTTTTTGTGAATTTTCTAAGCTTAAGTAGAAACCTTCTCCCAGCCATACTTATCTGGATGGGAACCCAAGCTCTCCGAACAGCGCTAAATATGCTGTCGATAGCAAATTGAATTGCGGGCAAATAAGCTCAACTTTTGTAATTGATTCGAAGAGCAAGGTCAAACATTATTTGATTCGATTACAGCAGAAGAGAAGATAACAGTGTACCTGGCTGTCCACGGAGGCACAGAAAGAGTAATTTTGTTCATACTAACAACGGGCCACAAAAACGAAACAACGAAATTCGAATAAAAATGACTTTAAAAGCTGAATAAGCAATTGACGAGTCAGTTGCAGTTAAAAGTCGATCAGCTTGAATGCAAACCATGCCTAAATCTTTATTTACCTTTTGTTTAAAGAGCCGGAAAGGGTGGCCATCACGAAGCGTTTTCCAATCAAATTGATGCTTCCCGTCAAAACCGCTTACTTAAATTATATCGACTTCAGCGGAGATCACAAAAGACGCCGGATAATTCTTAAGTTCATCTCTTAGCTTCGAGTCCAAACTATCCAGGTACAAATTTGAAACTTAGACTGTTCTGTTAAATTTGAGAGAAAATCCTCGCAGTTCCAGCGAAAACAGATTTCTTGAAAGCTACTTTCTTGACTTTCTTTTTAATGCCCTCCTTTCGCAGAACTTACTTTATCAACTCTTTGCTCGGAGGTTGACAAAATGAAAGCACAACACTTTGCAGGAGGTCTAGACAGTACAAAAACCCCCAAGATTTTTAATATACCTGGTTTGTTGACAACAGAACTTGAATACCATATTTAAGTTTTGTTTCGAAAATAGCATTGATTTAATTTCTACCGCTCAAAGCAGCTGTCACCCAAAGCACGTACTACAACGCCTGTGTTCATAAAATAATTTCAATCCCCCTGTTCAAGGTAATTCCCACTAGAGTGTGGTTGTTTACCCTCAGCTGCCGCATGAGTTTCCCAGCACTATATCGAGTTACTGTAAAAACGAAGAACGTAATATCTTTATAATCAAAGAGAAGTCATGTACCAAAGGACTCGAGTGGGTCATCTTAAAACCAGATAATGATACGTCTCAGTTCGTTAACCCCATTTCTGGACGGCTGGCTGATATTTGACGACTAATCGAAAAACATGCAAGACAATTTAAGATGCATCTGAGTTTGTTCATTTAAATCATGCATTCTTGAATATTTTTGAGTATTTTTATAAGATCCATTTGCGTGTTATAAGACTAGTAACCAGAGGGACATGACTTCAAATTTGAAAAATGCGAATAAATCATTCATGATACACTTATAGCAAGCCACAACCACAAAAATAAATACAACATAACTAATATCTCTTAAGGCATCGATTTCTGTATGTTTTCGTCGCCACAGTATAACTGAATTGGCGCCAACGATTTGAGACCAAATTTTGGAAAGTTTACTGGCTACCGGAAATCAACTACAAGAGTATGAAGAGTGCTATGCTGTGTAAGAGCTTTTCAAGTTTGCTGTACGACACTGTTACTATTGTCAGTTCAATAGCATTTCTTCAGTTTAGTCCAATCAGCCTAAATTTCTGATCGAGATCTCATTTCGAGAATTTTTCTGCAACATCAGACTATTGTTTGGGGAGTTTGGTAATAATAATCAATTTAAATATCATAGCTTTTAAAAGCAGTGTTCCGATTGACGGATAATATTTGCCCCCTTATCACGTTTTCCTGTTACCAAATTTGTAGTAACCAAATGCACGACTCCGAAAATCGGGTAGAATTTTTTTATGCATCCATCCAAATTGCAGTTTATGAAGATTTCATGGGAGTGCTCACTGTGGCCTATTGCACTACAACCCGTGACAAAGCTTCTGACATGGATCTCGCGATACCGGTATAAAAAGGAGGGGTCAGCTACTAAAAATAAGCAATACGGGCCTTTAGAATCAAACTTCATAAAAGTGCGGATCTACCTTGTACATTATGATAACCAGCACCACAGGAAGGTTCTGCTCGGCAGCTTTTTAACTGATGAATAGTCACACTGGGGATTTCAGTCCTCAGACTCAAATAATTTATATATTATATTGCATAATACAACAAAGAACACCACTAGAAACTACTGCTTCGAAGCTTGCACTTCAGTTATCAGCTAAGACAATAATCGGAAAACCACACAGATTTCGCTGTGTAAAGAAAAAAATGAAATCATTATAAAAAAAAGAAACATCGTCAGTATAAAGAACAGCTCCGGTGAGCGGTCACTTTTCTGCCATAAATTAAGATAATTGCATGGGCGACTTTGCGACTGCAATTCAGTGTTCAATTCAATTTAACTCGATTCAATATCATTGAGAATAATGGTTGTTATTCTAGTTTAACAAACCACAAAGACGCTTCTACCCCATAATTGATTCATAAATAATAACTGAACCAACTTAAAAGTTGACGAAAGAGTTGACCTGGGTACTAAAAGACTTTCATTGTATTGTTGCACGTCATCTTCTTTATAGCAATCAGTAAAAATAAACTTTCAATTTTGTAATTTGATGAAGACGCCGGAAAGACCCAGCTCACAAATTATGATCTTTTTTCGATCTCAAGTTGTTAGAGAGTAACTAGACGAAGCGCTTTCAGCTTCTTTTAGAAGCTGGTCGGTTTTGTTTCTACATCAGGGGGCATTCTCAGTTCGGAACAGTACTTTTTCAACCAGCTCACATTGAATTTTTTTTCAATCATCGAATTACACGAGGGTAACACTTGACTCCACTTTCACTTGTCTAACGTGACACTCACTCTTTTCACTATAATTCACTTCAGTTCTTGGATAACAAAATCCCTTTTTTTGGTTTTAAAAAATCCACGTTTCAATTTGTTGATCAATTGTTGCCTTAATTAAATATACGGAGATCGCTAGCAACTGTAACTCGTTTAACCAGCTAACGGTAGGACACATCGTTCCTTTTTGTCTTATGTTCATCCCCTCCCCCTCCCTCCCCACTCCGCCAAAAAACTCACAGAAAAGAGACTTCCATGATCTTTACTTCTGTCCTCTGTTCAGTGTGTAGAGAAGACTACACACTCCGTGAAACTTTTCCACAACTTTTGGGCGACATGTCGTCTGGGTGAACATTAAGTAATATTAACAAAAATAATTTCGTCTGGGATAGAGCTGACGAGGCGCGTAAAGTCGATAGTTCAGCCAACAAACCTCTGGCTGGCACATTAATAACAATAGGTAACGTAACGTGAAACATCTCTATCATTGCGCATTTGATCACATTCACATGCTAATTTGCCCCTAATAAATAATAAAATTATTATAATAATAATAATAATTTTATTATTTATTAGGGGCAAATTAGCATGTGAATGTGATCAAATGCGCAATGATAGAGATGTTTCACGTTATTTGTTGCTGTATTGTTAATAAAATTATAATAATAATAATAATTATTATTATTATTATTATTATTATTATTATCATCTATTGAAGACAAGAAAAGAAAGGAAATGGACTCGAAAGAAGAGGAAGTTACAATTTTCCTGTTAAAAAAACGTGGTCCTTCCAAATTAAAGTAAAGTCACAAATTAAAGTATTCACAGCACATCGCATTCACGTTCCATATACCGAAAAACAATCAGATAGCTACAAACTACAATACACTGAGCTGATTTTCCTCCATATCATCACTGTATAATGCATGAAAAACAATATGTTTTTTTTATCAAAACGCGAGAGATAACAGCTCTGTTTCAACAAGGTGTTACGTAATAAGTCCGTTGAGTTGAGCATTATCTGCGGCATTTTGATGAAAAAGGACTACACCGAAACCTGGATATAGGACTGAAATGCATGTGATTCCTAAAGGCCAGCAATGTCTTAAGGCGCGTGCTATAGTTTCTGAAGATAATTCTGCTCATCTCCAGCTTTCTCTTGAAAACAGAGTTCAACTAAAACAAAGCTATTTTTACGCGTTTCTTAGTGAGGGCTGTTAAACGCAAAATGAGAATTGGGGTAACATTATTTTTCAAGGAAAGTAAGCCTCAATAAAAAGAAAAACAAAAGATTGACACACATTGTCGCGTATTTTCAGCTTTTAGCATTATTTTCGCTTAATTATTCGGATACAAAAAACGGGGCTATCCGTCCCCAACCCCTCGCAACCCCCTCCCCCTCCTTCATTCTAAATGAGTTGCAAAAGAGTTTGCGAATAAAGCTGGTTTTACAACTGGTTACCAACTGCATTGGATTGAATAGCAAGGGGTAGTTTGTTTTCGAATGGCAAGAGGTAGTGATATATAACAGTTTATATTCGAAATGCAGCTGGAAATAAACAAAGATGCTCACAAAAATAATATCAGTCATTATGACTCTTGTATCAGTCCATTACAGTCATTATGTCTGGTGCCAAATTGGAGGCCTATATCCCGAGGTGAAAAATATTGTGATTTCCGGAAATTAAACCTGAATTCAAAGTGTGCCCTGAAACTTTAGAACTAAGATGTCACGTTCCAATTTCTGCAACACTTCTGTTCACACATTGAAAATCGAATCTTCAACGGAGCGGTGAAAATCCCCAGTCACCAAGAATTGTGGGAATTCGCGCGTGCGTGGTAGTGCACGCGAGAAACGTGCAAGACGGAGCGTGTATGGCATCAGTTAGAAGAAATGACCGCTGCTGTGGGCGCTAGACAAAGTGAACATCGCATCATAATCCGCTGAAATTTTCTCACCTAGTCGCAATACTGTTTTTCCTCGCTCGAGCTCACTGTCTTTTGAGTTTCCTAGGCCTCAACCAGGGTACATCGGCATATATAATGATTTGCTTTGGCTATGTTTGAGTAACATTCTGTACCCTACTCCCTAGCTTCTTCTATCGCTTTATTGATCTGGTTAGGTTTTGAACTCTCTTTCAGAATTGATCACAAAATAGTTCATTGCGTGCTAAACTATGAATAACTCTAAATAATTAAATACACAGGGCACGCCAAAGCTCTCCTTATCTCGCAAAAAAACCCCTCTATTTCTGACTATTTACATACGCCAGCGGACGAATTCGTCGATATCAATTAACAACGTTCCTTGTTTTGACGATTAACGCGCCTGCATATAGGCCACGATGCATTTTACAAATTTCGCTTGATTCTAACGCGGCCAAACACGTCTCTAAAGACCCTCGTTACTTTTCTATGCTACTCAGTTCAGAACTGGTACACTTTACAGTACAACATCAACACAACAGTCCAGAGTGCTCGACTATTTCGGAATATCACATCTCCCAAAGTTAAATATATTGAATATTGTTTGTGTTGTTATTGTTTGATATTGCATTGATCTGCTTCAATTTTTTTAGTTCTTGGGGGGTTTCAATTTCAATATTTCAATTTCAATCCATCAACGTGTAAATTACACCTAGTGAGGAAAAAAAACCTTAGGTTGTGTCTTAACCTGGTATGGATCCCATTAAAAACATTTCATTCAATTGACTTCGATTTTCTATTTCTCATTCATACTGATTTCTCATGTTTTGTCCTCACGTGTATTTAGGACAATTCAGATTGCTATCTCTTTCGTGCGTCCAATTTCGATTCGCTATCAGCTTCCTCTCGATCAATTACAGACAGGTGTTAATCGGCATTTTTGTTGAATTCCCATTCTTCCGAACACTTAACATTTCAGCGCTTATTTGTCTTTTACAAAGAGAGATAAAATTATAGTCCAACCGGAAAAAAAAATTATTGTCTAATCTGATTGGTGTCTTCATTTCTCTAAAATACTATTAAGAAAATAGTCCTTTGCCTTGTTTCATGAAGAGAACCGAAACGCCGCGTCTTTGATCGGCTTGTTGTTGCTTGATTGTGTATTAATAAGTTAGGATACGCAAAGTCGCTGAAAACTAACTTAAGGCTCATTCGCTTATTCGTTCTCCTAGAATTCGTTACAGTAGCTCATCTCATCGTCTTAGCTCATCTTTCTCTTTGCGTTACGGGTATTTTGCTCTTTGGGAAGGGAACATAGTCACGTGACTTAGAAGAAACCCCCTTTAAAAGTAGACCAGAGCTTAGATATGATTATTATCAGTGAGTATAAATAGTATTGGACCGGACTGAATTATAAAGCATAATTTGTAGTAAGGAAGAATTCCTTGGATCGAAATATTATTTTTCAGTAATCAACGAAATCGAATGATTATGTGGCCAGTGTGGCATAAATCAAAGCGAACAGTTCAGGTTTCAACCTTGGTATTTTTTTAACACTTTACTGATAGTCATCATTAGTGACAAACTTCCAAACTCTCCTTAACTTATATGCATAGTTAGTTGATCAAACGTACGGGTCATATTATAAAGCGGAATAAACTGAGTTCGAAGTGATCTTAAAAAGAAAAGGTTTGATGCTTGAGCTGAAAATTCCCCCAACCAGTTTAAGAAATTGAAACTTCTGGACTCCAGTACTGAAGAAGAGTTTATATGTTGATATTGGCGCTTAAGGGGTTGATCTTTCAATAATAGGCGGTATATACGGGAAGAGCCATTTGGTCAGACAGGAGTATTTTCTATCAGCATGATTCTTTTCCAAAACTGAAAACCTTTGTTGCATGACTGTGATCACGGAAAATGACCGGATCAGTTGAGTAGGACGGAAAGTAAACTCTCTGACCATTTCCAGCTTCGCGTGGTTTCACCTAATGAAACTGGCCGAATCTGAAATTTTAAGCCTGAAACTCGCCACGATATGAGATGAAAGACGTTATGAGAAATTAAAAGTAAATCTGAGTCCTTCTCTCATTCGTCCGTAGCGTCTGTGAATGGAATATCTTTGTGCAAGCGATTAGGTATGATTTTCCTGTTTGACATTCTAATGAAAGCTCTCCTCCAACCAGGGGCAGATTATTCATCGTGTGTTCTTTGTAGAAATGTAGGCACATTTGACTAAAATGCAAATCGGCTTATATCTATAAGCCGCCTTTACCCTTAATATAGAAAATCAAAACGTTAGTGCTAATAAATGTCTGTTGTTTGATTTAATCAGGAATTTGGTTTGCTCAAAATTAAACTCGCCATGTTGTAGATACACGATAACAATCAATTTACAATATTAAAAGTGAAATCAGCCACTTGACATGGATCAAAAAACCGCCATATTGTGCCCTTGTAGAGCGAAAACATAAACACAGAAAAAATAACATGCAATAACGCATACCTTAACATTTCCTGTTGTTAAAGGGGAATATGGCGTGTACCTAAAAAATAAGGAAATTAAGAACCAGAGAAAGATAAATTTCAATTCAACAACTTGAAATTAGTCCTTCCATAAAATTCGTGTACAAAACAAGTGTTTGGGAACAAATTCAAACAATTGCAAATGAAGTGCCTTCTTACTTAAAACCCACCCTTAGGTTTCAATTACTGTAAAGTTACTCCTGACAATGGCAGGTGACAATATTCCCTCAAGGACTCAAACAGAATGATTTTGGCCCAAAATTTCCCATCCGGCTGTCGTGTTTTCATGTCACAAAGTGTTAAAATGAATGAGGCGTCTTGGTTTCCTTTTAACCCCCGAATTTACAAAATGCCAGGGGCCACTTTTACGTATTCCTTACACATGCAAATGTAGAAGAGACGAAAACTCACAGAATTTCACGCGGATACATGGTTGCTTCTCTGACGGCTTCCTTTTTTCTTACTTCAAGACCTTATTGACTTTCAATTGTTGTTCAAACAAAATGCCATTTTGGCTTTTGTACTGCGACCGCATTTCGACCAGTACATTTCATAAAACATTTCATAAACATTGTCAAGAAGATTGAAATCTGCGTTTAAAAGATCTTGTGTAAGTGAAAAGACCTGATTTCAGAAAACGCCGAAAAAAATGCAGAAAAAGTACAACCGAAAAAAACTGATCTACCAAGGATTAAAGGTAGCAAGATCAATGTTATTCATCTGCGAGACAATTTCACGGCGCAGAAACCCAATCTTGTGAAATAAAAAAAAATGACTCCCTGCCGTTCATCACCTGTTTCTGTACTTACAACAATCCTTTTCTTCTTAATTTGAGCCTCGCGTATCCCTTCAAAAGATTTGTGATCACTCCTTTAAAGATTGCTAACTTGCTGCGGAAATAATTCTGAAATCCAAAGGGCTGTAGATGACCAAAATTGAGAGTCCACTTTTGATTTAATTCCAAGCGTGCGATGTTGCTTCTGAGCTCACTGTCCGAATAATTGAACTTTTGTTATCAAATTATGTCGTCAACTGCGGAATAATTATCATACACAAAACAACACCAAACTTGTCGAGGATTAGTTTACAAATACGCGAGATACGATCCGGATTATAGCTTCCTAACTCCAGGGATAATCATCTCGCATTCTAAGTGCTTTTCCAGGGCAATAAAGATCAAAAGATAAAGATAAGATAGCACTCAGGCTGAACTTCGAAGTCTGGCGAAGCTTTAGCTTCGCGTGCTCGAGTAAGCCATTTTATGGCTAATTGCCATGCAATTATAGCCTCGCAGCTTTGAAAATAGAACTCGCTAGCATCTTCGCACAATGGTTACTTTATATTTTTCGGCTGTCGGCAATTAGTTTTAGTTTTCGGAAGGAGATAACAATCAAATAGAGTCGAAATAATCCACCATTGGTTGATTATTCCACGTCGCCCGATCTGTTCTTTTTAATTAAAACTTCTTCTTTTTTGGCTTTTCGTAATTATAATAAATTACAGTCAACGAAAAGAAAACGTGAGAAATTGATAACAATAATCTCATGTCACTTGAAATTTTCTATATATCAAGCACATCCTACTGTGAACTTAAAATGATTTAACCAGAATACAAAATAAACGAAAGAGAGAAGGACAAACTGTTTTTGATTTGACAACGAAACTTAAAACTTATTATCAAAACCAAGATATCACGATTAACGATTTTATCAAAATCAACAAAAAACGGTATGTCTGGAGATTACCTCTTTCTTTACTTTTTAAAGTAGGTAAATTTTAAGGTTGTTTTTTTATTGTGTGTTTAGGAAACCGCGGTTTTCTTTCATTCAGTCTGAGCCACTATATAACTACTTTCACGCGTGACAGAGAACGTGAAAATTGTTGCAGATCAAATTCAACAGCTCTTAAGAAGTCCATTTTCCATTAGTGCAACAAAACGTAATATCCCAGAAAGGGTGTGGCCCATTGCCATGCGCAATAAGGTACACAGTCATCATACCCAGTGCCAACGACTTTTTTGGTCAGCGCGGGTTGAGTCGCAATCAAAAAATCGCAACTGCTCTGGGGATGAGGATGGGTTCCACTAGGTAGTTAGGTATTCCGGAAACAAGCGAAAAGGAAAACAAATTAAATCTCATCAAAATTCCGCTTTCATTGCGCATGCTTGACAATTCGCCCCATTTGTTGCGAAGCTTTCAGTTCCTGGAATGTTAAAAATTGCTATTTCCGGTCATTTATAAAAGTCGAAATAGCTAATCCAAAGCTTCACTTGAAAGTGCCTTCTTCATTTAAGTTCCAAAAACAATTTTATGATTAAAGAAAATATTTCTTCCTGTGCAATTAGTTATTTCGTACCCTTACTACGCGCAAAGGACTATGGGGATTTCAGCCTAAATATTATCAACCTTGGTCGTCTACTCCCAGACTCTTCTCAATAGGTACGGAAATCATGCGCAAAAAAATTAAAGATTCTTACGTCACGGCAATGTTCAAGAAATGCTTAGTACCTTTTTTTTTCCTCATTGAAATGTTTCCAAAGATTAAACGACTGGCCCAGAGAAAGCTCTCCTACTATTTGTGTTCAGCCTGCATTATACTACCCCAGTAGTTTGCGAACTTATTACCTTTCATGAAAGTGATATGAATTTACTCCGACAATGATTGGCCAAAAAAGTGTTTCCTTGTTCGTACAAATTTACCTGCGTTTATTTCATTATAGAGATAAAAAAAGGTTACTTTCGTTTTTTTCATTAAGCCCCAGTTTCAGTTTTCGTGCCCTTTGATTACTCTGGTGTAAACAGATTGAAAAAATTTCAAACACTTCTCTGAAATTTCCGTTACATCTTCATTTGTCACCGTGCTGTTGCAAGTAGCAGTGTGATGCTTGTTCGTTGTGCTCATGACAGAAATAACTAAATCGGTAAATTTAAATTCGAAGAACAGAAATGTTTCAACTCAACCTACCTTTATATGGGAAATTATCTTTTCGTCCTCAAGACGCAATATTCATGTACAACTGTTCGAGAGAAATATTTTTACACCTGCGATTTTCCGCTATAAAACATGCATCGAATTGATCTCTGTGGCCAATAACTCTCATTCATCATAATACAATCCTATCATTTCATTGAATCTTTTGAGACATAACATTACCATTAGAGAAATTCAGTTTGAGTTTTGAGGAAAATAAGCGAGAGAAAAGAACCTCAGCGGTGGTCCATCAAGATTATTGTTAAAAAAAATAAGAATGGATCTTCTTGTTTCAAGCTTCCATATTTTGGTCATAACGTAGACTATTTTTGTAATGAAATATTAGATCTATTATTGAAGGGAGAAAAGAGTGTTGGGTCGGTCAAACGGGTAGGTAGCAGCTTCGGAGCTCTGTTAAAAAGATAATTAATTAAACATCATTATCTTTTTTAACCAGTGCCAGCGGTAAGTATATTAACTGAAACTAAATTAGTGACGTGTGTGGCGAGCCAAATAAACCATCAAGTAACCAGACGATTAAAGTGTTTCTAATCCAATACGAATTGCAAGTATGAACCATACCCAAGCCCAAACTGTCCCCTAGGCTAATCTAGAGTGAGGGGTATACCTTGGGGATGGACCATTAGAAGAATGATGGGAGGGGGGAAGAAACGAAAGCCCAACAAAAATTCATCCATGGATAAAAAAAAAAGAAAGAAAAGTAATCGTGTAACGAAAAAAAGAGAAATACGGAGCGTGCCTACTGCCTAAAAATAAAATGCCTGCATAACAAATGGGACAAAAGCATTTTCATGCAAGCTAATAATACCCCATCACCTCCCCCCCCCCCCCCATACATACAAACACAGAATTCTTCATAATTCAGACACCGGCCTTGTTGATGTTGGCCTCGTGCATGACAAAATCGAATCGAAAAGCCGCGGTTTTCGAGATTAATTAACAATGATTAATTGTCTGGAAGACAGAGTTGTCGATCTTGCAAAATCAGCTTCTTGAAAGGCAAGCACTCGAGGCCAACTGAAATACGTGCAGAATTCGCCTTTTCAGTGGATTTTGATGGCACGATGAGGCTAACCAACAACTTCGGTTATTACATAGAGTTCTGTTTCAAATGACTTCGAAATGAAATACATGTTTTTTTTTTTTTTTTTTTTTTTTTTTTGGATACTGTGAGTACCCTCATGTTGGGCTTTACCAGTGGCGAAGCGGCATCAAGACGAAAGAGAGGAAGTTGTCGGGATTAGAGGACAATTAAATTTGCTTCCTTCCCCTACCCTTCCTTGTATGGACCGGTTAATTTGCATGATATTTATTTCCGCTTTCATGTAGAATTTCAGCAATATGAGGAAACAAGGAGGTTACTTATTTGTTTGTTCGCCCGTATTTCGGTTAATCCAGTAGTATCTTCCAAAAGGAAGGGAAATGAAATCGCACGGAATCGTGTTGAGACACGTTTTTCGAATTCTTTCTTCCGCTTCCGCGCTTCCGGGCTTCCGGGCTTCCAGGCTTCTTTCCGTCCAGGCGCTGTTTGCGGTCAGCAGATTTCGTGAAAGGCGGGTCTTCGTAAACATGGTCAACATGGCCGATAGCAGACGACATATTTCAAAGCTGAATAATTCAACTCAAGAGCTTCCTTGACATTTTTCCTTTCTTGCTCGGCGTTTCGTTTCTACAGAGGAATACTGTAATGACTACTCTTTATACCCTTGCAACTACATCCCCAACAAGTTCTTCTGGACGTGTAGTGCCACAGTGCTTTGACTCTAAACAAGACAACAACGCCAGCACCGGCTCACTCACAAATTATGACGCAAAAGATGGAGGAATTCCCATCAATTTTGGATTGAATTGTTTAGGATGGATGGTGAGCTAAAATCGTATATTGTGTTTCCATATATCTATGTTAGATCCCAGTGTGCGCTTTAGCTAATTCAGTGTTTTTCGGTCTGCTTTCTTGGAATGACAACAAAGAGATTTACCTGTAATATTTTTATTTTGTAGGTCTGTTATTTACGTTCAGCTTGTGTTGATTGTTTATATATGGTGCGGGTTCTTCAGATTTTATTTTGCCCCAGAATTTTGGTTTTTCTGTTAACTTTGTAAAGAAATCTATTTGATTAGTAGAGAATCTTAACTTGAATTTTATCTCCAAAGATACTGGTGAAAAAAAAATGTTGGCTCAATGTTTATACCTTCGATGACATTTTCATTTCTTTTGAGACGATGATGAAAGTGGAAAGAAGACTCAAGATGAAACCAAACAAGATATAAAGCGAAGATCGTCGTAAAGTGACTGGCAGAAACCAAAACTGTCTTAGCTACATTGTAATAAAGCTTTTAAATTGATTCAGTTGAAAAATTAAGTTTAACGTCCATTCGACAATTTGATCTTGTTATTCTCCGAAATAAAAATATACCAGAGTTTTGAAACGCTGACAATCAAGTGAATTTCTCGTAACCAAAATAAATGCGAACATGATCAGAAAATTGTCTCCACTTTGATGTTTATGGAGGGTGTTCGAAACAGGTGAAATCTGCGCCGTTTTCATTTAAATAAAATATGCAAAATAATTTCACTTAAGCTTAAAGGTTTGCGGTAAAGTGGCGAAAATGTTTATTCAGTGTGTCTTAGAATAGATTCATTTTTAAATGTGCTGCTGGGACGTAATAATGAATTTTATTTATGGTAAAAGTACATCTCATTTTCAACCTTTGTTTTGCAGTAAGCTTGTTTCTTTTTCAACATTCATTGCAAGGCATGCTGACAGATAAATCATTTTTTGGACAGAATTTTAATCGAACGTGCATTATTTTGGTTAAGATTTTCAACATCTTATAATGCCTTCATGCATATACACAAAGATCAGTCAATAATCATTATGTAATAAATTATAGTGTATGGCCTCTGACCAATTAGAACCAAGTCACCCCTGTAGAATATTAAAAGCTTCATACAATCGTGACATCAGGATGTCTTTGTCCAGGCTGTTCTCATTTCTTTAGTGTTTGATGTGATCCACAGAGTTCCTAGACAGTTTTCGACATTATGTAGCTGCCAGTTTCCAAGGCCTTTATCGGTGACTGGAGCTGATGCCCATTTGCCACATGCACAGTCATATTAATTTTATAACTTATGTTGCTTTGATAATAAATATGCTTCTGTCCTAGATTATCTTTATTTTATTCTGTGTCATAAGAAGACTTGTCTGGGATTATGGAAGGCTGGCACTCATACAGAGGGAGGACCAAGGGTGTGTATGTGTCTTAACACTTAAACCCCCTAAGAGTGATCAATGCTTAATTTCCCCTTACAGTAACACTGCTCAATCAAACGTGAAGGTTGTGAGAAAAAAGGAAGTGATCAACAAGTAACAAAGGCCTTGATTGTTTAACAAATTTCTCCTCATCATTAGCATGGAATATGTATGGAGAACAGTGTGATATCAGTTGTAAAGGGTTAAGCCTCCAAAACTCAAGGTTTCCCTCTTAATGAGTTTTTGCACTCTTAAACTCATTTTATGTGACTACATAGTGCAGTGTTATGTTCCAGATATCTGTTTGGGTCAAGTGATCAATGAAAACTGTTAACAGGTCAATAGACACATGTGTTAGAATGTACTTATCAGTGCTCCTTTCAAAATAGTAAGACTTAAACTTACCACTCTTCTTTAGGTGGACAGAGATGTTCTATGGATCAAAACAGGTCAATGGCGATGGTGAAACATCAGAAGCAGAAAACGTCACTACACCCGTTGAATTTCCAGAAGTTAAAAATAAAGTAATTTCTGATAGCATGCATGTATCTTCCAATATAGTGTGGCTTCCATGACCATCACTTGTCAATAATCCTTCCATTGAGATTGCCTTCAGATTCTGGGTTTTGTGAATTTTCAGGAATATACTTGTTTTCTCAGAGTCAATAGTAAAACACTTTGTGGGAAAAAAGAAAAGTTGTTTGTACCCAAAGAAGCATCATATTTTGTATTACAAAGAAAACATTTCTTGAAAACTTCAAACCTCTAGAAATGTCATTGCACATGGTTTGCAGAAGGGCTCAAAACCTACTTTTTGGACTTTTGCCTCTGGCATAAGCAGTGCCGTTATTGTGCACAATTAGAAGGTATGCACAAGGAATGAGAATACCAAATAAAACTCCTTCAAGGAGCCAGCTTCAAAACACCTTTATTTTTTAATTTGTTTGCTGTTTTAGGGCCTTTTTTCATGGATTCCTGTTTATTTGAGAGTCAGCGATGAACACATCCGTGTGAAATGCGGCATTGATGCATTGCAGTATATTGTTTTCCAGAAGCATTTGCTGATCTACACTGTGATCATTTTTTGTCTTTCCATTGGTATTGTCTTGCCAGTCAACTATTCTGGACATAATGGTGAGTACAAGGCTTAAGCATGGAGCTTGTAACAATAGCAAGGTTGCCGCAGTCAGGGAAAAATCAGGGAAAACAGATATTAAATAATTGTGTGAAACTGTGTCAATTTTACTTTTGGTCAGCAATTTGGTGTGGGAAGGAGATTTCTTTGAAGTAAAGGTGTGATCAGAAGCGACATTAAACCACAAACTAATTATCGTTACTGTTTCCCGTTTAAGTTTTCTCACTCATGATTGGCTTTTTACTTGAAACACAATATTGTGTGGTTCCAGAAAATATCCATACCCCCCCCACGGAAGACTTTTTGATTTGCACTCCCCTCCCCCTAGGATTTTCCATTCCAGAGGGGTCTTTGATGACCTTCCCTCCCCTCCGGAATTTCCAGAAGTTTTGTACTTATAAAAAAGAAAGTGAATACCAACTAAGGTACGTAAATACGATAGAATTTTATTACAACAGTGTAAACATTAAGGTTAACTTTAACAAAAATATAATACTTTGTTAAGTTTATTATCCAGCTAAACTTTTAGCTTCTTCACCATCAACTTTGCAAATTATGTTTGTGTTGTTTTTATGTAAGATTATAAGCTTAAACATGTGGGTAGCACGTCGACTGTTTCGCGTTTTTGTGCAAACTCCGATGAGAACGTTTCACTCGCTTAAACAACTTCGCAAACGATAGTAAATAAAACAGAAACTTACAAGGTTCCTTTGTCTATACATTTTGTCAGCTTCTTCAGGTTGATTCTTATTTAAGGACCAAAAACTTCACTAACACACGCATTAAGGCAGTAGGTTTCGTGAACTTTGTCACGATGTACCAGCCAGGTAGCCAGGCCTTCTGAAGGTCGAACGAAAACGAGACAAAGCTGGAAGTCTGGGGACGAGACTCCAGTTGAGACCGCCATTTTAAATGTTTTGAAGAAAGTAGCTTCGGGAGATTATAGCACTAGGTAACTCAAAGAAAAAAAGAAACATTGAAGCTAATAATGTGAACTTTATCTCAATGGCCAGGAGTACTGACTTTTGTTTCAAAACAACGTATGTATGTTTTTGTGCTTCAGATTGATCGTATGTTTCTTTCATTGTTTTGTACATGGTTCGTGACCCTTTGGAAAAGTAGTTCCCCACAAAACCCCCTACCCCTCGGAAAATACTGCCCTTTAACCCCCCCTCTCCCTCGGAATTTCCAATGATCTTCCGTGGGGGGGTTATGGATATTTTCTGGAACCATACATTATAACACTCCACGCACTAGCGTTCATGGTTTGTGGATTCTCACAGTAACACCTTTCTTCATAAACATATTTTGATTTCCATGAAACAATAAGGGAGAACGGAAGGGAAGAGCAAAGGGAGTACATAAACCTTTCAGGGATAGGCAATGGTTCAGGGAAGATGGACAATATTGTCTTCTGCTATTAAGTGTTTACTGATTGACAATAAACATTCGCTATTCACTAAACATCTTCATTGTAAATTCATTGACTCTTCAGAACCTAACAGCAACTCGTTTGGAGCAACTACAGTCTCCAACTTGAAGCCAAGCTCAAGTATCTTCTGGCTGCACACAGTTTTTGCCATCATTTACTTCATAATTCTGCTGATAGTCCTGCGGCATTTCACCAATCTATTTGCTACTGAAAGCCGTGACGACTCTGCAAACACAGTTATGATTACTAACATTCCCAAAGCTGCAACAGCTGACTTAATTAAGCAGCATTTCAAGTGAGTTGTTTCTCTTCTTATCATGATGCCAATAACCCTTTATTACTCTGCATTACTCTAACTTTTAAAGCTATTGTATAATCTTCATTTGAAAGTTTCTGATCAATTGTATTTTACAGTGTTAATCCTGATTTACAAGTTGCTTTTTTAATTACATAGATGAAATCCAAAAGTGCTGATGTTAAATTGCAAAGTATAGTGAATTTTCACAATCTTGGCAGTGTTTGAGAGACCACAAAATATGTAAATGAAATTTTAGCCACATCCACTAAATCTTATGTGGTTACCTTGCTCAACTCCAGAATTGGCACCACAAACATTCTCAACAATGTGTACTTGTGTGAAATCAATGATCTTGCATTCATTGTATTGTTTTATTATTTCATTAAATTCCACCTGTAGGGAAATTTATGGTGATGCTCAAATACTTGAGGTCCAACTTGCCTACAACTTCAAAAAATTGAAAGATGCACAGAGGAAGGTGCTTGCAGCGCAGATGGGCCGCCATCACTGTGAAGAATTGCTTCAGCAAAAAGGGGAACGCCCTCTGACCACCATTAGCACGAACAGACTGTCACCATGTTGCCAGTCCTGTGGTGCAAGTCATGTCGATGGCATTGATTACTTCACTGAGGAGGAGGAGGAAGGAAAAATGGAAGCTGATCAGCAACGGCAGAAGCTGAAGAGTCTGGGAATAGCTTTTGTGACGTTTCAAGATGCAAAAGTAGTTCAAAGGTAGAGACACTTGCTTGATACTTCAAGGAGTAGGAAGAGCTGGGCAAGGAGGAAGTAAAGGACGCTAAGGGAGAAGGAAGGAGGAAGTGAAGGCAGTGGAGGGAGAGGGGAGGAGAAAGAGGTGAAGTTGGAGGAGGGGGGAGGAGTAAGTGAAGGCAGAGGAGGGAGGAGGCAAAGACAGAGGAGGGAGCAAGAGAAGGGGAAGGCAGAGGAGGAAGGTAGAGAAGCTGAAGGCAGGAGGATGTAGGAGAAGACGAAGGCAGAGGAAGGGGAGGAGGAGGTGAAGGCAGAGGAGGGAGTAGGAGAAGGTGACGAGCAGGACATTGTGAACAAGGAGGGTGGATAGGAGAAGAAGAAAACAGAGAAGGAAGCGGATCAGAGGGGGTGGGAAGAAGAGACCCTTTTTTATAAAACAGCATTATTTTAAATGCTCAGTTTGAATTTAACGCGTGATAGCAACTATTCCCCAGCAAACTTGTTTTTTGGGCTGACGTTAGTACAAGCAACTCACGGCACAGGGAGCTGGTAAGATTGGTGTAAATGGGCATATTATCTGCACTTTTCTGAGCTTGTATATTTGACATTTTAAATTTTTATTCGCGAATGTGTTGTAGATGCCTCAAAGACTTCAACACTATCAAACACAGCAGCCCAGAATCATCTGTATCGAGGAAAATATTTTGTGACCACTGGAATGTGACAATAGCTCCATTAGCGGGAAATATCATATGGGAACACTTATCTGTTGACCACGAGAGCTGGTGGGCCAGAGCACTGATCATAAACACTCTGCTGTTCATGTTTGTACTGTTTTTAACAACTCCAACCGTTGTGTTGTCCACAATTCAAGAGCTACAAGCCAGTATTGGTGAGGAAACGTTTCACGAGTATCATTGTTAACATGTTTGGCCCTAAGGCCTCGTCTAAGCGTTTCAACATTCCGTTGTATCAACTTCTAACATTTGTTATATGACAATGTTTGATCCGCGACTTAACGTCGTTCATTATCGTAGAAGTTGGCCAAAATGTTTGATGAGAGTAAACAATCAACAAAAAAGTGTTGGTCAAACGTCATCTAACTTGGGGTCCTTTTAAACGTTATAACTTTGTTGAACCGACAAAGTGTTGTATAACGATGCGCTTTAACCCCTTACCTCTCAAGGTCTGAATATCAATTCTCCTTACTATCCGCTATACATTTTCTTGTACATCTAGTAAAGAGAATTTAGAGTTATATCAAGAATTTTACCCTCTGGCTGATGAGTTTGTCCATTCTCATTAACTGCCTGCGGGACAGTGTTTATGGGTACTATTAGGAGAAGTTACGTGCTAATCAGTTCTGAAAGAGTTAATAATCAGTGATATACCCTTCACTGGTCTCCGTACATTTTCTATCGACCAATGAAGACAATTAAGTCAAAGATTATGATGGATCATAGCGCTTTGACCGGAATTTAAACCTGTGCGGGGAAAAAATGCCCGAAAACTAAAAAATCGAGGTTCATACGTGATTAAAGCAATCAAGACATTATTTTTAGATTGTTTTGTTTATTCCCGTAACCTTGCTGTTTCAACAAACACTGGTTTTACAAGGAGAAATTAGACAAAGCCGATAAGGTATTGGAATAGATATAGATGAAATCCTGCCAGTTGAAAGCTGATTATTCGTATATCTCAAATGTCTTTACAACTTTCGACAAAATCAGTGCGTCGTGGACTCCTGGTTAAGCTAGTATCACCTTGTGCCTGTTGGTAATAAGATGTCTACAGCATTGCGTAATGCGTAAACTTGTCTTCATCACTTTTTCTTCTTACTCTTTAGCGCAAAAGAATCCCAAACTAGCTGTTCCTCCGAATCCGTTTCTAACACAGTTCTTGCCCACTATCCTTCTGTGGAGCTTTGCTGCAATTCTTCCCGCTGTTGTATCATGGTCAAGTTATTTTGAGGCTCACTGGACCAGGTTGGTATAGTTTTCATCATGGCTCCTCCCCGCTGATCCTAATATTTGTTCCAGTCTTTACGCTGTCAAAGAACGAATAAACGCACTATAAAACCCAGCGAAAACACTTACTATGCAGGATTATACACCGCTCAAGAACTCGAACCACAGTGTTCAAGGCGAGGGTAAAAATTTGCTGGGATTTCCAACTTCCCAAACGTCAAGAAGAAATGCAAGATGTAGCTGTATCGTCGCTTTTTTGTGCTCTTCATGTCTTAATCTTTGTTCTTTTATTTCCAGGTCAAAGCTGGAACACTCTGTAATGCTGAAGACGTACATCTTTTTACTGTTGATGATAATTATTCTACCTTCTCTAGCTTTGACGAGGTAAGAAAGAACTTATCACGGTTGCAAGAGCATCATCAGGTTAACCATATACAAGAGCAGCAGTGAGCACTCGTAAGATATTTCTTGGTCATGAACTTCTCAAAACCTGCCCTGGGTGCCAGAGGTTATTTTTTTTCGTTTGGAGGAGGAAAATTAGCAGCGCTCACGAGGCGCCAAGCGCTGAGAAGAAAAAACTAACCTTTGCTCGCACAAATACTGACCCTGATTTCCGTGCTGTGCTGTCGCCTGGGAAACCACGCTTTTCCTAAGCCAATCAGAGTTGTTGTTTTATTTGATGAACCAATCAACGAACTAGGACAAATTCTGTCCCAATTTGATGATATGGAAACAAACTGGTTTCTCGGCTCCTGCGACCAGGGGCTGGTTTCTCTCCTATTTTGGTTTTCAGTCATATTATTTTTTTCAACGGGCCTCTGGAGCCAGGGTATTCAAACCTTGGAAACGACACTGTTTTTTTAACTTTTGCAGTGGGCAATATGCCTGTCTAAGTTGCATAGGTGAAGAACAGCTTTTGTTGCAAATTAATATTGTTGACCCAAAGTAGGTTTTTGCAGTTATTAGATCTGATGAGGTTTCCTCTCACTGATTCTCTCTCATATATTTCATATATTTTCAAAGTCGTTTATGCTGAAAACCTGAAAGTTTGTTGCGAAAAGAAAGTCTAAAAATATTAAGTTTCTTATGTTTGTTATGTCATCGTTTTTGTTCCAGCGCGGATGCTCTCTTTCATTTAACGCTGGGTGGAAAATTACCCGAGTTCCAAAGTAGGCTCGCGTGAGTATTACTTTTTGTGCCTTCTTTTGTTGTCGACGTCGTCTTGTGGAGGTTGCCATTTGCCTTGTTAAGGTAGCTCAACCATTCTCTGCGCGTGCGCAGCAAAATACTTTACCTGTGGTAAGTTTTAAGTTTTAGAAATGCAAGAGAACCAATATTCTGGGCTCAGTTGCTTTAAGAGCGAATTATGACACAGGCATATCTGGTTAGGCTTGCTAATTTTATCACTTCCTCTTGCCAAAACCTCTTCTCTGTCTTTCCACAGTTGTGTGTTTTTGCCCAACAATGGTGCTTTCTTTGTGAACTATCTCATAACATCAGCCCTGATAGGTACTGCTCTTGAGTTGTGTCGTTTTCCTGAACTTGTGTCGTATGCGGGAAGTATGGCTTGCGCACGAAATGAAGGAGAAAAAAGACTCGCTCGAAAGGTGAGAATAGTCCGTCGGTCTGTCAGTCACACAGTGGCCAGTCATTCATTCAACCAGCTAGCCAGTCGGTCAGTAAGTCAGTCAGTCAGTCAGCCTGTCGGCCAGCCAGTTCGTCCGTCGGTCAGTCATGCAGGCAGAAGGTCGGTCGGTGGGTCAGTCAGCCAGTCAGTTCGTCCGTCGGTCAGTCATGCAGGCAGAAGGTCGGTCGGTGGGTCAGTCAGCCAGTCAGTGTTCATATCTCTTCTTGAGGCAAAAGAGTATTTGTAAAGACCAGGGGCGCTTTTCATTTTCACGGAAAACCCGGAAATTATGGTCGGAAAATCGAATGGTGCATACCATTCCGTTTGGAACGTTTCAGAAATTATGGACCTTAAGCTTAATCAATGCACGTTTTCTGTTCTTTTTTAGCTTTCCAACTGATACTAGTTCATTTTGTGGCTTAATTTGTATTCGGACAAGCTGCAGCATTGAATATTTAAACCTAAAATTTCCAACCGGATGGATCGTGTAAATGGAAAGCGCCCCAGGCCATGGTAGCTGTGTAGGGTTTTTTTTTTTTTTTTGCTGATATCACTACTGACTTTGGTTTTGACAGGAAGCTGTGCGTGAGTTTGCATTCGGTCAACAATACGCCTGGATGCTGGTGATCTTTTCTGTCATGGTAGTGTACTGCATCACGTGTCCTCTAGTCACGCCGTTCGGTAAGTCCCGCAACGTTCTCTCGTCACGCTGTCTCTCTGATTCTTCTTGTGTAAATCCATTCGTGTGACATTCGACACAACTAATGTACGGGATATTTTTCCTTCCCAGGTTTGCTCTACCTTGCTCTGAAGCACCTTGTTGATAGATACAATCTGTATTTCAACTATCGAGCCCCGGCATACAAATATGTGGACAGCACCGTACACACGACTGCCGTGACCTATGCTATGGTCTCTACTTACTTCCTTTTATTATCGTTATTATTTTACTCTGTGATCAGACTTGGTGAGTAGATTCCCATTTTTATTTCCAATTTTGTTTCCTCTTTCGTTTTTTTAGTCTATCCGTAAGACAGTCATTTGGTCGTCTGTTCGTTTCTTTGTTTGCTTCATTTCTTCCTTTAATTTGCTCGTTCTTTAGTGTCTCGTTCTCGTTCAAGCGGGCGTTCGCGCGCTCGCTCTCTTTTTTTCTCGCCCGTTCGTTAGTTCGTTAATAAGCATGCCCACTAAAACCTCACGAAGAAGAAAAACATTTCGGCACTTTTCCTAGAATTGGTCAAATGTCAAGTGTTTCAATTACCGTATATGTATAACTATATTTTATTTTTACAGTTACGCTTATAATCGTGGAGAGCTGGGAATCAAAAGAGGACATTTTGGTTATCAATCAAAACTGATAAATTTTGTGATGATGCTTCTCGAGCTCCGTTTCAAGTAAAAATGTCGGAAATAAACCCGTTGAGTCATAAAGAACTCATCCGTTACGTTTTTTACTTACTTTCCGCTTGGACTGAACTAACTGTCAATTTAACAACAGAAATATAATTATTTTTCTAATTGTGTTACCCAAACTTGCTTTTCGCCATGAAATAAACAGATAGATTCATGAGCCAAATAATTGTCTAAATAACAGACCTAAGTTTTGGTTTCCCTGGCAACCATCGCTCTCTTGGAAAACTCTCGTGAAACCTCGAGATGGGTCATTTTTTTTTAACATCCCCACTCTACTCCCGGACAAAACATGGTTCCCTTAGAAACGATCTCGGCTTGAAAACAATTTCGATCTTGGGTTTGCATTTGACATTCGCCCGCGATATTGTTTCCTCGCATACAACAGTTGTTTGAAAGTTGGTGAGTTGGCAGTGGAAGTTGTGAATGTAAAGTGTCTCCGTTGTTTAGTGTTTGCGTCTTTTACACGGCGGTACCGTGTTTTATGGATTGGAATATGGGCGAATTTCAACTTCTTTCCGAGAACTTTGGCAGTAAGTAGCAATTTTTCGAGCAACATGGCAGTTTGCTTGAAAATTTGGCGCCTTGTTCGGTGTCAGGATTTACTCCTTAAATCTTCTCATATCATACTTGTGAGTTTTTTATTTTTTGTTGGCAATCGCAAACAGGAACGTTTTGTTCCTTCGTTGTTTGAAAAGTCTTCAAAATCGTTTTTCTGACTTGAAAATTTTGTCTGATAGGTTTTATTGTTAAATTCATTTAAGCTTAAATCGAGCTACATATTCCAGTGCAAACGACCGCATAGCAATTTTTCCCTGATGTGTAGACCTAAATTTCGTTAAGCAACCAATCGGTTGCGGGTGTTTTCGAGTGCGTTTAGCCGTGAGCTGCGAGATAAAGAAATCTAATCGACCATCTCTTTCAGCTCACGCTCTGCGGTGTTTTGAAGTTTCATCTTAGAGTTTCTTTTTCCTGATAGTGTTAGAGTATCGCGATTCATCCGTCGAAATTTCAGTATGTAAATCAATAGTCTTCTGCTCTGTTATTAAATGCGCGTACCGTTTTTATTCAAACACAATCGCACATATTTGCTTTAAAATTAATTTTACCTGCCCGATCCAGTTTTCACTGATATCTTGGTTTTATTAGTAATCTGTCTTGTGTATGTAGGCCATTGGGAAAGGTCGAAAAATAAACTAGAGTCTCTTAAGGTGATGCATTTGTCCGGTATTATTGCCATAATTTATTATTGGAAAAATGCGTTACTGTGTACGTATTTTACAAGCCTTGTTAAAGAAAAAGCTCTCAGTGTTCTCTTCAAACAAGTTTATGATCTCACTATTGCATCGATTTATGTTTCGCCTGGTAACTGGATCGTTTTTCCTAGGGGTGGAGTGGGATAGAAGTACTTTTATTCTTTTGAGTATGTCTTCTGATTTGGCTCAGAAAATTTGGGTTTTGATCTAAAATTATGTATTGGAAACTGAAGAAATGTGATTCTTGATTCTGTTGTATAAATAAGTAGGGAATTAGTGATTCAGCTTTATTCAGTTCAGTAGCCCTTTAATCCCCAAGATCTGATTTCTAGCTGCTGTTTAGATACAGTTCCTTGTACATTACTGTTAGATAAGAGAATTGGGGGTAATTAATATCATTCGCTGATTCTTATCACCTGTCTGCTGGACGATGTATTGGTGTTGTAAGGGGAAGTTAAATGTTAATCAGTTCTGGGAGTTACAGACGCGCGTGCAGTATTTAAGGCAAGCAAACAGAAAAAGTGATTTCCACTTCAATGCTCGTATTCAGTTGTGTTAGATCAACAGATTGTGTACTCACGAGATTTCTGGTTGATGATAAATGACGCGCCCTGCGTTCATCTGCCTTTGTGCGCACACCGATCTAGAAGAGGTCAAAAGAAACCTCCAATAACACGGTATTATATCGTCGTCTTTGCAAACATAAACGTCTATTCTAACTCCTCTTTTTCTTTGGTCAGGTATAAATGATCCGCAGACGGTGTTCACTTTAGTTGTGGTGACTGTGACAATTGTGCTGTTCGTTCTCCGAGTCTGTTTTGGAATGTTCAAGAGATTTGGGCCTCACAAGGTGATTCAGTTGAAACAAAAATGTGTACTTATCCTAAAAATCAGTTGGCCCAACGAACATGAAACAAACTTTTACTGCAATCCACATCTATTCTTTCTAAGTTATTTGGTTATTTTATTAATTTATTTCCATCATTTGCAAGTTGAGGTATCTAGCAAAGTAAATCATGTTTGAAATGCCGTGAGCACTGTCTCGAAACCGTCATCTCAAAATCAAAGCGCTAAGACTGTTTCGTTTGTATTCAGTAAAGAGCTAGACACCTTAACCACAAACATTGCATCGCAACCGATCAGAATTGAGATTTTTGCGCGGTAAGGGCGCGGAAACATGCGACAGATTCAAGCGCAGAAAAAAATGAAACCCGCGGATCCAAGCGCACGATGAGTCGCACAAGCCAAGTTATGATTTGTTCAGTTGTTGCTTCTGATTGGTTGAGAAAACGGCTCACACGCGCACGCCACTTGGACTACTTTGAACATACTACATAGCATTTCTCTTGTCATAGCATGGTTTAATTGTGTTTATTTCTCATGTTTTACAGGAGCCCCTGACAACTGACGCAGAACACAGTGGCGCTGATGTGTACATTCCCGTAAGTTACTGAGGGCAATAAATTTTCTGTTTTGAACTTTAGTGCAAAACTAAGACAGTCTGTTTCCTTAAACCCTTTAACTTCCAAGATCTGATTATAAATTCTCCTTTGTAGCTGCTATACAGTCCTTGTACATTAGTTATGGGAGTTTGGGGTTATATCAAGATAGCACTCCCTGGCTGATACATTTGTCTATTCTCATCACCTGTCTGTAGGACAGTGCATTGTTATGATAAGGAGAAGTTATATGCTAATCACTTCTGGGAGTTATAAAGGGTTAGAGGAAAGCCGATTGAACTGTCCGGGGAGGGGGGTAGAAAAAAGGCCTGGGACCGAGAAACGATGTTCTCATAACTTGCAAAGTGCTCAACTTGGTCAGCGGCGTATTTTGAGCAGCTACTCAGTAAACGGGATCTAGTGTCCTCATTGTTTGAGAATACAAATTAAAAGAGTGATTACAGTGAGAAAACAGCGATATGAAAAGTACATTTACTAAACTTTCTAGAGTTATTTTCTAAACACATAGCACGTGGTGGTTGAAAAACAACAAAAACAAATGGTGACTGAAATAATCGTGTTCTCATACTTCCAATAGATCGTGTATTTTAGCCTGAATTCGTTCACCAGAAATTTGCGGGTGAGGATAGGTTTTCGTTCCCAGCCGTACCAACTTAGGACAACCCCATGGTTCATCAGCGAAACCACTCAGAAACTCTATCCAGATGAGGTGTTTTGTACTGCGTGACTGCCCTGCGTGACTGCCTTGCGTGATTGTTTTTTTTTTTTTTTTTGGTTTTGTTTCTTTTCAGGAGGCGTACCTTCCTCCAGTCCTCCAAACGACTCGAGAAATGAAAGGAAGCCGAGATGACGTGTCTCCTCCCCAGCTCACCAGGCGGAAGACCTACGGCTCCACTCAGAATGACCACGTGATCGACACGTCACAACTGACACCCAGTTCAGAGACCGTGCTGACTTTTGCTGATGAGGACAAGCAGTAGAATGCCTAGAACTTTTCTTTTTTGCCTTAAAGATTTTTTTATTTGCTGTTGTTAATTTAGGTTAATATTTATGCGATTAGCTCTGGACACGCTCCTTGCGACGTTCGCTCTCAAAGGAAGTTAGCTTTCGCTTTTGTTAGGTTGCCCTTTTTTTTTTTTTTTTAATAAACAAGTTTTCTCCGTAGAACCATGGAAGGGAAATCCCAAATTTCATTTGCAGGATGTATAAAATAAACAACAGCACTGCAAAGTACCCTTGCAAAGCTTTTACTAGAAAGTGGAATTGGCCAAAAGAAGTGAATAACTAAACTGATAAGTTATGAACTTATCGTGTTCTCAAGGAATCATTACAATTCGCAGATTCCATGTCAATCACTGCTTCAGTTGAGAAGGTTTGTAACAGTCTATGGCAAGGTTAACAGCTCGTTGACTGCTTTCTTTTAAAGTTAGTTTGAAATTTTAATACTGTAGTATAATTTGTCGTTTACTTCTTCCCTGTGCGGGAACTAAATCTCGCATAAACGAAAATGAATGAAAAAATAGCAGTAGGTAAAGTTAAGTCGCATCACCATTCGGCTCAGTCCCGTAAATGCTGGGGAAAGTGTTTACGTAGAAAGGGAAGTTGTTGCATAGGGATCCAGGTAACAGCAATTTGAAGTTAACCAGGTGACCTGAATTATGCTTCTGTGTGATATTGCTGAAACGGACTGAGAAATGCGGTGTTGTGGAATTCTACAATGACCGCTATATCGGTATTGTCTTTTTGTCAACGTATCGGCGTGTTGTCGAGTATTTAAAAAGTCGGATGTTAGTTAAAATAAATGAATGTGAGTGCTTTCGTGGGTTGTTAATAGGAAGCTTCTCCATTATTGGGAGGATGTTGTGAAACCAAGGCACAATTCATCCTTCAGTTTATAGTCGCATCGAGTAAAACTAATACGTAAATTTGAACGAAAATTAGTATAGGAAATCGCACGACCTGGAGTACAATTCGGGATTAATAGGTACTCGTGATTTTGAAAGTTCTCAAAATTGCACGAGCCTTTAGGCGAGTACAATTTGAGAACTTTAAACATCACGAGTATCTATTAATCCCGAATTGTATGAGAAGGTCGTGCGATTTTTTGTTTATAGTACTTTCAACAAAATTACGAATTTACGCGCCGTTGTCAGGGAAACTTAATAGGTACCTACGGAGTACTATTTGGGATTAATTATATTGCTCTCGACCAATCAGAATTGAGTAATTTTGTTGAGTGTACTATAAATACAGAAAGCTAGTCGAATCTGAGTCTGCACTTCGTTAGGCTTTGCTGTCATTCACCTCTCAAAGCGAAGTTTATTTAGTGTCATTTAGAGTAGTTTTTAAGTCAGTTCCCGTATAACCAAACCTTGCCAAGAATTTCATTCTGGCCAACCACTACAGTCGTAAATCGCTAGATGAGCCAATCAGAACTCGAAACATGCTTGTGACCTGCGACTCGCGCGGGAAAATGCGCACGACGGGAAATTGCAAATTGTTTTGGTTTGACTTTTCATTGGTTGAGAAAATGACGGCAATTTTATTATAGCCAATCAAGGAGCGTGGTTATTGGGCTGACATACTTCGAAATCGTCAGTTCAATCGCGTTGGTCGCGATTGACAGAGTAGACGTATGAATTAGCATGAAGTTTGTTTAAAGACATTTGCTTAGTATTAAGCATTTCCCGAGCATTTTGTAACTCTCGGCCTAGAATTCTTTCAAAGTATTTAGTATAATATCACACTAATTCGTCGCACAGTTGTTGCGCAATTTAAATTATTAGTTATCGTGTGATAATTTTACAGTGTTATTCACTTTGTGAACGAGGATATATTGATTTATGAATTGTAAACTACATGGGCATTTTTTTCAGTAAATGAATTTGTGAAAATCTACGACTGTCTTCAAATTTCCTGCATTACTCAAACCTCTGCGTTAAAGGGGCTATGTTCGGGTGATGGTCTTATGTTTTGGAGGTCAAGCACCATCAAGGCCTGTTGCTCATGACCAAAACAAAAATATCAAGCTATTTTCTCAAAAGGGAAGGAAAACATAACTTGTATTTGACTTTTTTTTTTTACACAGCTCAAGAAGGAACTTAAAAAAGTATATGCCCAATTTTTTCGAGTTATCTATTTCTTTCAACCCTTGCCATCCTGAGCCAGAAATTGGGAAAATAATTTTAAACAAAATTGGACAATTATTTTTATTTTCTTTGCTTCCAATATATTTTTCGTCTTTCAAAGTAATATCAAAAACTCGCGACATGGCTCTTTTAATCTGTATACTGAAATGGTCGGCTTCTGGATCTTAGTTCTGATAAAATTTGTCCCCTGTTATAGCAACACTGTGTAGGTATGTATAGTACAGAATTAGTTTGTGAGCCTAATTGCTCAGATGGAATTGACTGACGTTAAAAATCAAACAAAACTCTCGGTGGCTGCATAAATGCTATCTATTTGCCTTTCAGCATTCTTCACACTTCATTTCTCAATATCACCCTCTTTCATTCGTCTACTTGGTTAATCGAGGCGAGCTGTAGGCTTTTCTATCGTTCAAGAGTCTGATGATTTGCCGTTAATACAGACTTCCAGCGACATCATCACGCATGCCTAAACCACCATAAGCTTGTTGGTTTTTCATTGAACACATTTCTTTGCACAGACTCCCACTCGGGCAGAGAGAGCACCAGCGCGTTTCGTTGGCATCAGATTGCGAATTCCTAAATCGATAGAGACTTCCCAGCATCTAAAACACAGCATATATACTCACGTGCATTCATTTATACTCACTTGCCTTCATTTATACTCACTTGCCTTCATTTATACTTAATTCCAAGTCAGCAATTTTAAATAAAGGCGTGTTATCCTTTGACATAAGTACGCTTTTTGTTACACTCAGTTAATGTTATTGCATATTATTCTATTTCTGTTAATCAACTCAAAAAAGGCCAACAGTGACCGCCGGTTTCGTGATCTTAAGTACAACCATTAAATTGAAACACAATGGGCAGAATCAAGAAGTTCATGATGATCTTAAGTCCAAGAATTGTTATTGCATTGAATATAATCGAATTAGTGCACGAAATATTATTATTGACACAATAGCGAAGAGGTCAGAGTCAAATGAAGAGCGTTTGCTACTGTGACTAATATATACTTTTTCTTCAAGTTAATGTTACATATTTTCTTATTACTGTTAAAAGTAATAAACATGATACTGATGAAAACATTTTAAACCCTAGCACTTTATTAATTTGGAAAAGGCAAGTTAGACCACAACTAGACTCTAATAAGGGTCCCAAGGAGCCTTGGAATTACATGAACCAGAGAAAACGGAGGAAAGAAAAAATAGAGCCAAGGATGTAAAAATAAAACAAAACGAACAGAAACAGAAACTAAAAACGGGATGGCTCATAACTTTGTTTATTATAAAACACTACAGTGCAGATACGTTGGCCAATTCCGCATCCTCTTGATATATCTGAAGGCAACGCAATTTGAAGGCAACGAGTATACCGAGCTCGGTAACGTTACGAACGAAATCCGATTCGAAGTCCATTTCCAACCCTAGCCGATAGCCTTTCCGATCCCCTAGCCAATCCCCTAGCTTTTGACCGCGCGCCATTGGAAAGCAAATCTCGGAATAACCCATACGGAGAGCCTGTTTGCACGCTAGAGGCTGACTGCATGTTCATTGTTCTCGAGACCACACACGAGTACGGTGCAAACAGTCGGCTTCTGAGATTTTCTAGCACCCTTCCATTATTTAGACTGCTGTCCCTTGATGACGGTGTCTGAAATCTTTGGTTGTGCTGCGGTACATTCCTGTTTGCAAGACTACTGTCTCTGAACGATTGCGCCAAGGAGATGGGAAAACTTTGGCTGATTTCCAATCCCCCAGAGCCCGCACCAAGAACGCGACCGTACGATGATTCTTACATTACGTAGCGTTTGTTCCGAGCGCGAAAACTGGGATTTTTATCCGCGTTCGTTAATGATGCTCACAAACTGATCACAAGAGGATTATTCGAAACTAGGACGCCAACGAAGTTTCCAGAACGTTTCAAAACTAAATGAGGGTTACGGTAACATCGGTAAGTTCCGAACGTCAATTACCATTGATAATTGACTGCTGATACGATCCTACCATGCCGAGCTTTGCTCAGGTTCTTGTACTGTGCTGTTAAAGGGCCCACGTGGTGTTCAACGAGCTAAACTCAGTTTTACCGACGTGCTTTTTCGTACTGGGAAGAAAGATTTACAGTTTGCAGCAAGTGTAATTTAATTAAATCATAAAAACGTTGTCAGAAAGCAGGAAAGAAGAGAAAAAGAGGCTGATTCTAAAGAGCACTTTTAACTGGTATTTTACAGTATGCCAGGAAGATACATGCTTAGAACAAATACTTCACACATGCAGTCCTTTACATATACATACATCTACTACCTCCTATTCAATTGTATTCACTGTAAGTTTCCACCCGGCTGCAAGTGAGATTGCTACAAGTCGTGATATGTGATCATGAGGACAGATCACAACAGCAGGATTGTTCCCTACTCTTTTCAATAAGTGTGCGAATTATTGTTCTTTTATGCCCCCCTCAAGTTTTTGCATATGAAGGACAACATGAGACCAACAGCTTCATGTCACTCCTCAGTGACACAATCATCTGAACTGAGGTACTGTACATGTACATGTACATGTGGATGTTGAGCATGCAGCCAGCATGATGTTACCTATTATAAGATTCTGGTTTGAGGTGCAGTTTTAGGGTTTGAACCTGCAACCCTCTCCTCAACAATCTGGTGCTGTATCAACTGAACCAACTGGTGCTTGGGGAATTTTGATCAAAGTAACATGGTTTAATCTCATTCAATAAATCATGAAAGAGAATACCAGAGAAATGGATTCAGATGTTTGTACAATACAGTTGTCTGTGTTGTAGAGGGATACTAATTTTATTAGAGGAGTTTTAAGGATGAATCATTTTAAAGATCTATTCCCAATGTTCGTATTCTAAAGTACCCCAATAAAAGTGGATAGGGTCAGAGTTACACTGTAACACAACTGAGACCAGCTTTAATATTGAATACACAGACTTTTGTTTACAAATTGGTGTCTGCGCTATAGAAGTTTTTAAAGCTCCCCAAAATCAGTGAACTTGCCAACGTAAGTCAAAAGCATGGAATTAGATTGTTAAAATGTTTTGATTTTAAGATTAAAGTATTTTAAAATTTGGCTTTGATTTTTGTTGTATTTTTTTTGACAGGGGACTTTGTGGTGTTTGCATACAACAACTGTGTTTGCTTTTCTGTTGACATGGTAGAAATCAGAATCAAGTCTTCCTGGCAATCAGAACTTGAAGAATCTGAAAGATCAAATATAGTGTATGTAGCTTGAGAGTGAAAAGGGAGAGAGATGCCTTACCTTTCTGAGAAGGTTGAAGAGTATTTCAAACTATGCAGGGCAATGCTTCTTGAAACAAGTAAAGGGGCAAAATCAAGGTATTTTACCTTAATACAGTACTGATATTGTTTTTGTTTAGGAAATGCTCAGATAATCAAGGCTGTGCTCTAAGAAAAGTAGTTGGGTGCCCAAATGTCTAAACCTTTGAAATCCAAGGCGCCCAGCATGTAAGTTTGGTGCAAAAACTAAATATTATTTCCTGGTCACCCAATGGCAAAAGTAAGTCTCCAGGGGCGACTGGGTGCCGCTAGAGCACAGCCCTGGATAATGTATTGGTTTTCCTTGGGAAAGGTAATAATTAAACAGGGTTGGACATTAGCACTCGCCTGCTCACCCAGGTGAGTGTTGTAAGTGTCGGGCGAGTGCAAATCATCGATCACTCGTTTGACAAGTGCAATTTTCGTCACCAAGAAATTATTTAGACAATATTTGCTGAGAAAATTCCTAAACACAAACTTTCCATTTCTATTTTGCAAAGTATTACATTCCAAACTGTCTTGTAAATTGGTGCTGAAAGGCAACATAATATGGCCTGACCTGTTAGTGATAATTACATAACACATGTACTTGTACAAAGTGATACTGCTGGTCACTATCGAGCCATCAGTGATCACCGCTCCCGAGAAGAACATACACATTTACTTGCAAACTGCAGAGATCTCACGAAGATTCATCAATAAAAAACTATTTGAAATATAAAGTAAGAGTCTCCATTGTGTTTTCTTGGGGTTTGAGGTCTTTAAATAGAATTTTTCATTGAAGTAATAATCCTTGGATAAACCTTGGTCCTTGGTGTGTCACATGCTGGATGACTTTGTGAGGTGGGGGGGGGGGGGGGGGGGGTGAGGGTCACTCACCTGAATGGGGAATACTCTCAAAATTAAGTTTCCAACCCTGTTTATACATGATTTGCTTGATTTTTCTACATGGAGGCAGGATGGCTGAGTGGTTTTAAGGGCGCTGGTTTTCAATGCAGTGACCCGGGTTCAAATCCCACTCTGGCCACTAGCTGGAGTTGTTCTGGGTGAGTGCCTGGTTCAACTCCTTGGTCAACTCTGTTGTTTTCATTTGTATTATTTGTTTCATTGGTCCTCAAAAGCCCCTTTAGGGGAGTGGTCAATTAAGTATTTATTTATTTATTTATTTATTTATTTATGTTAAACATGTAGGGAAGGAACTGTTGTTGTTGTTCTTTCAAAATGTGAATTGATTGCAATCTAATTATTCTAAGAATACATGTAATGATCATGTGGAGATCACTGATTGAATGACTGATGACTGCTAATGATCGCTGATTGGATGGCTGATAATGCAAATCACTGATTGGATGACTGATAATGACTGCAATTCCAAGAAACTTGGAATCACAGTCAGTCATACATGTATATGGCCAATAATATGGCAATAATTTGTAGAACTGTTATGACCCTGTAGTTATGAATGTTTTGCAATATTGATACACATGTACAGTTTAAATCATTATCGAGAATTCCCATATACACTGTAAGGCAGTATGTAACAGAAGCAACCCAGCCAATCCAATGGCAGAGAGAGGCCTTTCCAGTCGTGGGTCCTTTCATTGAGTAGTCAGATTTTTTTTCGATTAGTAGATTGATGCTCATCCCTTTAAGCAATGTAAGCTAACATTCTTCTACCTTTGGTAAATCTTTCTTACTTTGCAGTAACTCGTTTTTTTGAAAGAAAGAATTTGAACATTCCCAATAAAATGTGTCTGGTGGGCACATCTTTTTTGGGTAAACCAGTCACTAAAATGGAATGGCTTGGAAGGGTACTGAATAGCCAGCTTTATTAGGAGTTCATTTTCTTACAGTGTATCTGCCAAAGTAAATTACATGTATCACAGGAAACACATTTTTCTATCTTATGACAAAGACAGGAAAACACTGGAGAAACAGGGTTGGTATTCAACAAATGACTAATTCCTTGTTATGTTACAGCTACTTTGTTTAACAAATTACATGTATGTTAACCCTTTCCCTCCTAAGGGGTTCTCCATTGACAAGTAAAATTGTGTGGCGTTAGACAGAGTAAAATCTATAAGTGCCATTTGGCACCATCAGGAGTGAAAGGGTTAACATTTACTCCTACTTTGCCTTTCATTTTTTTAAGCTTCACTAAACAAGGCCGGATCAATTAAGGCTTGGTGTAAGTACCACTTGTTTATATTTGTGATAGCCTTAAGAGCATGGTGACATGTTTACATTTGGAGTTATAGACAATATTTTGAAAGAAAATTAGTGGGATTGTCCCTTTTACAAATTTTCAATTATTAACCCATCATCTCAATGTTTTGTGTTTGCAGGGCTGTCACTAATTTTTGAAGTAGATCGGGATACAGTGTATACCAAAAAATAACGGGGGATTCAAGTTGCTGAAGTGTAGTAAACATGCTGATTTTATATCAAAGTAGCCGGGAATATACATGTACCTCGAAATATGAGGGGAAAATCCCCGGGCCCTGGCCCTAATAATGACAGCCCTTGTTTGCCTTTTCAGTGTGTCAAATGTAATGGATTGCTTCATTCTCCTGAAAAATAATTAACTAAAGAAAAAACCAGACTACTGTACAAAAGCATAACAGTCAAAGTAAAAACCCCCATTGCAAGGATTGTTTGCATGACTGTAGCTTGTGTTGTCTTCCCAGGTTTGCAGATTTTATTTTATCATCAGAATTGTGTTGCCCTAATTTTCTGGTCTTTCCATTTCTCTATCCTTCAGAGCATTTCTTTATGTAATGGAAGATCTCCGACAGACCTCATCTGTTGCATCAGTTAAAAGGTCAGTGTTGTCTCAGATTAACAAATAGTGCCCATAAAATTCATTTCAAGGTTGTCAAAGATAATTTAAGGTGGCTTGAAAGGGTTTTTCATCAATGTAGTGTTTGCGAAACGATGTAAGATTACAAAGAAGGATATTTCATGGTTTAGGCAAACTATGTCTCCTTGGATCTCTATTGTTGGGCTATATTTTAAGGGTGCCTGTGATGTCATATCAGTTACCATGGCAACACGCCAGGTCCACAAAAGGTCCTCTAAATGCCAGTTTTTGCAAATTACCCGAAAAAGCAATCTGGCGACCTACTGTTTCTATTCCTTTGTTGGGCAGTATGAAAAAATTTTATGTAGCAGAATAAAAGATATTTAGAAAAAACGTGTTTTATGGCTTACAGAAAATTGCACTAGATAATTTTCCCTGAAACTTTTATATTTGAAGTGTATGCGTCAATGGTGCGTGCATGCAAAAAACCAAGATTTAAGGGCACCAAGCAAAATTTTGAGCTAAAAACAAATGTACTTTCCTCTAACAACAAGAAAGTCGTAACAACATGAAGGAGCTTGTGTCAAAGCATTTCGTTTTGGTTTTGTCAATTTTATAAGAAATACCTTTGCATCTTAGCGGTGGAAAGTTGTGACAAGTCTACTTTGTACGGCAAAAGTGCACAGTAACACTTGCCAACATGCTATCAAATAATGCTAATACATAACAGTGACGGTTTTCTTATCTCTGTCTTTTTCGTTTCTTTTCTTTTGTATGGCTGCTATTTCGGGGGATTGTTTCAGAGCAGGATGTGTCTAAATACCCGGAGTACATCCTGGGAGGTTGTGCTTGCTGGAAAGTCAGCATCGGCTTCAAAAACAGACGTTTGATATGTGGCTGGTTCTATCTTGTTCAAATGTGGGCGGCAACGCTAAGTCTGCAAAGAATAGAACCTACTAAGTCTTTACTAACAATAGCATCTTTTCATATTTGCTGACCTGAAACGACAACAATCGAACCTACATTAAAATTATTTTGCTAGCGAGGACTTATTATCTCTGTCGATTTGGAATTCCGTTAACAGACAGAGTTCCTGTTTGTGTTGGTCCTTTTTATTGCCCATGGAAGCTATCTTTGTCACGTAACGTCAAGATTGGATGCCAAAAATGCTCGTGTGCATACTATCCAAACATAACAGCAACATTCCACTGCTTGCTTGTCGGTGACCTGGTATTTAAGCTCACCCCGGCCCTGTGGACAACAGCACTGAATCTCTTTGTTTACAAAACGCCATTGTCCATTGAATGAAGAAAGTCATCTTATCTCCTTTGGTAAGGAATTTTAAGCTGTCTTTTCTGCTTACTGAACACATGATCTGTGAGGAGCAAATTGGCATACCGCCTTGACTTTGCCTTTCCAGAACAGCTTTGTTTTTCCACATTCCCAAAATAAGTGGTAAAGGCTTTCTCTCTCACTCTGACAAAAATTACAGACCTCATCATCTACAAGTCCCACTTTGTCGAGAAAGGTATTGGTCACTAATTGCCGTTGTAATAATTTGAAGTTAAAAACTATACGTTTGGAGTTCTTTCTACATGTAAAAGCCAATTCATAAGCTGTTTTCCAGATGATGTGTTCTTGTGAGCCAATGTTTATTCCTTGTCCCATTTTTCTTGGCTTTGTTTTGGTTTTTCGTTTTTACTTGACACAAGGTTTTTCTAAACAAGTCTTGAATTTCAAATGGAAGCTTTCAATTAGCCAGCCTGTGTTTCCTCTATCTGTCTACGTAGACAATTAATTGCTGAGATCATTCCGTGAAATTTTAGAGGGGAAACCTACTGGCCGTATTCATTTTGAAAAGCATTTGGTGACGGAAACTTAGAAAATTCATCCATTAAATTTTCAACTTTTGTTATTCCCTTAAAAAACCATTCCTTGTTAAAGACAGGTTTATCGTCAATTCTTATCAGCGAGTTGTACCATAGAGGTGACGACATAAGGTGTTTGTCTGATGTGAATTTCTCCTCAAAGGAAGTGGCAGACGAGATTTCAGGGATTTCTTTAACCAAATTGCCTGATTTCTTAAATATATTGTGTATGTCTTTTTTATTAAGCTTTCCTAGTAGCACCACTTTGCCTCCGTTTGGTTGAAGTTCCAAATCAAGGATACTTTTCCAGCTGCTACTGTTTTCAATACTGAGGGATTCTTTTATCCAATAAGCCTCAAGGGGTTTATTAAAAGAAGCTATATCAATCATCTTAAAGTCCTCCTTCAGCATAGTTGTTTATTATTACATTACGTTTTATTTTGTCTACTTTTTCGTTCCAACGAAATTTGTAAAAAATTGCCTTAAGTTCTTTAATTGTTTCGACATCCATTTGGAGAGGGGCAAGAATATATGCTAATTGTGATACCACTAGACTTTTTTAAAACCATAATTTTTACTAAAAGACTGAGTCTCTGAAATTCCCAGCAGCCTAATGTGTTCTTTGCTTTTTCCAATCTATCTTTGTACTAGTTTTGAGATACTGACCACACTCAAAGTGCTTTGACTTTTTTTACTCGACCATTTGAATTCTTTTTCTGGACAAAGTTTAAGATCGTATTTTGCTCTTGAGCCAATCCACAAGGCTTTCGATTTGCTGCACATATTTCCAAAAACATCTCATAGCCTGAGAGCTTCTTCGAGGGAATGTTCCGAACCGTCTAATATAAGTGTGGTGTCGTCTGCGTATTTTATACGATTTTATGATCTTATTAGTTCTTCGAAAACCTTCTGCCTTTATTTCTACTTATTATATCTCTCAGTTAGTACGTGCGCTGTGATTGGTCAATTTTGCGGGCCGTATTCTACTGTACAGCCCGCTAAATTTGAAAGTTCCCTTTCCCGCACTCCTGATTAACCTCAGAGATATAACAAATCCTACTAACCTTGTTTTCTCGGTCCATACTGAAAGTTTCGGATCCTCGTTTTTTCCCGTTGATTTATGGCCTGTGCGCTTTGTGCTTGGGCCATAAGCGAACGGGAAAAAACTCGGTCCGTAACTTACAGTACGGACCTCGAACTCGGTTAGTACTGAAGAGGTTAGTAAGAGGTATAAAACGAACAAATAGGGCGGCAGGGGACAGCCCTGCCGAACTCCTCAATGA
>OX419337.1:37785535-37830535 GCA_948470475.1 Galaxea fascicularis | reverse complement strand
GAAAATAAAATTAATTAAAAACCACAACAAAATTAAAGTGATGCCCTGGGGACTAATGATGAAAGAACCTCTCAGCCCTCCCTCTCCAAGAAGAGAAGGCCTTCTCTACCCCCTGTGGAGAAAGGGAAAGAGTGCAAGTTCACCCCATTTAACTTCACTCCATAAGAGAGTGAACGAAAAGGAGAATTCCGACTCCCAAGCTATCCTTAAGAAAACGGAAACAGAACTAGTGAGACTTCTTTGCACTGAGAACAAGAAAGATTAACAGTAACTCCCAAGTTCCAATATCAATTCTCATTTCTATAACTTTCTTTGTGCATTAGTTAAGAGAATTTGGGGTAATATCAACATAAGCTCTGGCTGATAAGTTTGTCCAGTCACCTGGACAATATATTGAGAGGGTTGGGCTTACCTGTAAATGCCTTGTTTTTTGTACCTTTCATCACTTCCGTCAAAATGGTTTCAGTAACCCTGTAAACTTTTGGAAGGAAGAACAGTTGCTTGGGAGAATGTTGAAAATAAGGGATAAGTGGGAAATACTGAAAGTCGTTCAAACATTAAATTTTTAGTAAATAATTAGATCAAGACCAGACCGTCCTCCACCAAAATAACGTGCCTCTTTCACCATTAACAGACTATAATTTATGTGTATACCTTTTTACCTTTCTTTCAATCTCGATTCACCCCATTTTCTCCCAATTTCACATCTACCAACCCCTTACTTTAAGAACAAATATGCTAATCACTTCTCAGAGTTCAAGGGTCAACCCTAGTAGTACTTCATAACAGAGCAGTTAGTACGACAACGTATCAATATTCATCCCTCCCTAAAAAAACTTCACAACATGAATAAATTACTACTTCTTTACACATGCAGCAAGTGAATTTCTCCTAAATAGGCCATATTCGTGTTCTCGATATTGAACTGGATCTAGCATGAAGTGGAGGCTCTTGTTGGGGAATCTTTTCATATGTAAATGTATTCCCCCGCAAGAGCCTCCACCTCATGCTAGATCCAGTTCAATACCGAGAATACGAATATGGCCTATTTGTACATACATTAATAGTTATCTTTCCAGTATCTAAATTTCTCCGTCCTTAAAACAAAAAATGTCAAAAATTCACATCTGAATAAATTATCCGAGTGGAAGAAGGGAGGGTTGGGAGTACCTCCCACCCTCCCTCTCCCACTCTTCCGAGTGGAAGAAGGGAGGGTTGGGAGTACCTCCCACCCTCCCTCTCCCACCATTCCAACTTTAGTTTTTTTGCTTTATTAAGTTAACAAGGAGACAGAGAAGTTTTGCCGCGTGTTGTTGCGGCACTTTATTTTTTCTTTAACTGTAATGTGAAGGGTTGGTGTTTTTTATTTGCCATCTTTTGTTTTTTTTACCTTATTTTTTAATACATTTTCTAGACATAAGTGTCATTTCGTGTTCTGAAGCTAATAAATATCTTATGTTTTTTCTTTTATTAAATTTTGAGAAGAGCTTTACATTTGTCTTTCTGATTTAAATCTACATATTTGGTATTGCATTTTTGACACATTCGAGTCTAAAATATCGGGAATTGTCCTTTGTCGGGCGTATGAAATTACTAGAAATATTGTTAGTTTTTGTGAAACTTTATTTCCGACTTTATTGTCGGTTTTACAGTATGGTCGAATTGTAACTAATTGGTGTATTTGTGCTCGTTTGAACAGGAACCTTGAAATTTCGTGTGCCACATATGAAAACGTATTTTAAGGCCTATGAAGTCTTTCCCAAAATGGATAAAGAACGTGTTGTTATTTGAAAAGTTTGAGTGTCAGTTTTCAAAATAATAAATTATAGGCTATCGAGTCATTTTCACAATCAGTGCTTTTATTTGAAAGTTCGTACTGCTACTTTGAAAATTAGCTTCGTGAGGAAAAAAATTAGTTCGTAAGCAAAACGGAAGAAAATAAGGAAAAATACTTTTTGTTCCATTTGAATCTATCTTATGGTAGTGTCCCATGAAGACGAATTTTTTTTTTCATAATTTTCTCGCTGGTAGTTAGTCTGTTGTTGGAAGCCACTATATTGGAATTTGAGTGTGTTCACTTACCTTGTTGTCTTCAGGGGTGTCACAAACGTCGCTGCAGTGCTACGACTAAAGTAGTTGTTAACTATAGTACTATTTATGCCAAATTCTCTCTCTCTCCTCTCTCCTGTTCAGAATTCGGCAACTTTCTTTGTCATTGGTAGTTAGTCTAGAACACATAGGAGTTTAAAACTAATGCGCTAGGATCTCTTCTATTGTTGCATTATTCAATCGTTTTAGATGACGAAGACCTCAGGAAAGTAAGAATTACATCTATGAAAAAAAAAAGTTAGAATCCTGATACCTTCTGGCGAGAAGGGGAAAGAAATTAACGCAAATCATCGCCTAAAGCAGAAATTGAAAGTAATACGCCTGAAACTCTTATGTTTTAGACGACGACGACCCAAAAATACTGTAATGGTTAAATCTTTGCGATCTCTAAGTGTAAGATGATTCCGAAACCTTTTACGAGAAAAAGAGTCTAATACCGTGAAATAAAAACCTTTTGGCAAAACGTTTCGTTAAGTGCACTTTGGCTTTAGCCGAGTTTAGATTGTGGAAACAGAATTTAGTGGGAACGCAAGAAAAACGAAATAGATTCGTAAAAACCTATTTACGAGAAGAAGAAACTATTAAGTAGCACAACATAAAAGTTTTGGTAAAAAATGTTCTATTTGGTTTTTGGTTTTAACCGAGCCTGGATTGTGAAAACAGAACTCGATAGCACTGCTGGAAAATTTCAACAAGAATGAAACGTGCGCAAAGTATTTCCTAATTTCGATGCAGAATTGTAAGTTCCGTTGCTGTTCATGCGAAGAAATAGATTTTAGTACTGAGAAGTAATATTTACAAATGTAAAGTGAAAAATTAATGGAATAAACGGCTTGAGATTCTGTTGTGGCACAAGTAAATTCAAGGTTCCTTAATTCATCAGGGTAGAGACCAAACTCTATTAGTTCTTCGATCAAAGCTGTAATCCTTAAATGCCTGTGAATTGTATGCTGTTACCCTTTGAACCTCTTCGCTTTCTGTAATCATTATGGGAAAGCCTCTTAGAAATTATAAGTAGAGTCTTTTGCCGGCTGGCAAACAGGTTAAAACAACTCGGCCGTATCTCGATTAGGGTGGTATTGTAGTTGTACAGCTTCAGCGTGTCCCTGGAATACTTGACGGATTCCACTTTACTGCTGATCTTCACTGCTCATTTCCCTTGCTTGTCCAAGATCCAACCGGATCAGTTACGTCTTAGCGACTTCCAGTTCAACCTGTAGACAGAAAATCAGAAGCGTTTCAATTATGTACGATCTGACAGATGCATTGTTACAGAGTCGAGTTATGTATACAAGAAACAAGGTTTCTGCCGAAAAGAAGATCCGACACTTGACGGTTTCAGGTTATATTCGTTATCCAGTCACTATTATTTGAAAACACATCAAAGCAGGACGCAAAACCATCACGGGCCTATGGTATTGGCATGGTCCGCTACACTTAAAAACGACAAAAATATGTTCTATGTTTTTCGATGTTCATTTCTAAAGAGCACACCTGAAATAAGAAAGGCACTCTTAAAATAAAGAGCCTCCGGGCATATTTACAGCGGCTCGCATAATTCGCTTGGGTTGAACAAAATTTGACAGCATAATTAAAGGTCTCTGAGCCAACTCATTCATGCATAACTGAAGACAAAAGTTAGGATTTGTGAAAGCAACGGCGTCACGCTCCCAGCGATCCTTTTAAAACTTGTAAGAGATATTTTTCTCCACTGAATTGAAATTAAGGTAAAGCTCTATGGAACTCAAAGTAGAAAGATACAATTCTTATGAATAATCGGCAGTACAATGAAATTGAAAGATATGGAGATCTATTTTGAGCTGTTTAAACCCTCCGCGATTGAGAGGGGTACGGTAGACATCCCCATTCTTTTGCCTGGTTTGACATGGCCGAAGGAAGTTTTCCTGATGACCTTTGCTATGCAAATTTTCGAGGCCAACTCGCGTAACTTCTGAAAGTCTTCTCCATGAAATTTCTAAAGGTATATCTCGTCAAGATACATTGATTTGAAAGGCTGTTACTCCAAACTATCGACTTGCAATAACCCTGTAATTACCTCGCGTCGACAGCAGAATTTAGGTTAACCATTGCTAACTTCTTCTTTTGTGTGCACTTGTATCAGTGAATCACGGAGACAGCATTTGCGCGTACCTTATTGAGTTTGTGGTCACTTAATAAGTCACTGAAGCCTGGCAAATTCTCGTTTTGGCACGCGGGTCACTTTTTAGGCGGGCCAGGACCAGGTGAGGTGGTCTCGGTCCACCTGATTTTCTTGGCCCGCATGCCGACATATTTGCATTTACATAACAAAAAAACAAGCGTGCCGTGCCAAAACTATTGGCCCACGTATCTAAATTTAGGAGTGCCGGGTCTAAAATGAATGTCGTGCAAATGGGGCTTAATTATGCATATGTTTTCCGATATGCGATCAATGCAGGATATTTTAAATTTTTATCAGACTGTGCTTTTATTATAAAAGGTCTTGAAAACTGTAAGTGTTCAAAATATTTTTTTGCTGATTTTAGGCGTCTTAAAAATGACCAATTAATCTGTCTTCCTTCCAGTCGCAAACACCTGCGGAAAGTTAATCGCTAGAAGGTCGAAAACTCTTGTTAAGTTCAAATCCATAGGTTTGAAATCTCTTACAAGTTTAAAAAAATCAGCTCAAAGAAACGCGACACCATCGAATTGAAGGCAATACTGCAGAAGCAGGTGTTTTGGCGGAACTTTCTGTAGGTATGCAGTTTACTCTTGGGTGGCTTGTCAACGAATTACTAAATCAAAGTTTCATGGCTGCCGAATCGTCAGAGCGCAGGATTAAGTCGCAGTTTCTCTTTAAAATTGATTAAGACGTTACATATGGGTTTTATTACGATAATTCAAAATTGAAACGTCAAGCGAAAACAAATGGTTTTACTGATTTTATTTGGATTAGTCTCCGCATCATTTGGTGCGATTAAACTGGTAAATTTCAAATCGCTGTTCGTAAAGCAAAGTAACATTGAGTAACACATGCAGTTAGAGCTTGTTTCAATATTCTTTTGCTGATGAAGTTGACAGTATCAAAACTGACATAAATTAGTCCCTCGTGTTTAGTCTCGCAGAATTCAATAATTATGTTTGTTTTCATCAAATGTCATGAAGCAAGTTTACAAATAAAAATTAAATTTAGGAAGAAAAGAGTTTAAGTAAAAAGAAACAGAACCAATTTTAACTCGGTGGCACTTTTCCGCAAAAAAACGAGATCAAAACCGCAATTTTGTGACAGTTAATCGACGTTTTTGGTCCAACTTGGCCGCCGTGGAAGTCAGTGCTATCGATTTCCTATTTCAGCTCTGATCGTACTTTTACAGAATTATCAATTCTGCATTGGGCCAGCTACGTATCTGACCAAATTTCAAAGTGTTGTTCTTGTAAAGAAAAGCAAATTGAAATTACCAGCTTCGTCCCGTCCCGACTATCTGCCCATGAGTCTCCGAGGATGGAGAATTTCTTACCCGGTAGGAAGAAAATATTGAAAGAGGAGCGTCAAGTTTTCCTTAGTTTACGTCTCAGCAATTCTTTACCAAAGCTCAAAGAAAATCAACTATAAACCGAGGTAAAAAGTAATATATGTGGCTACAAAGAAGCTTAACCGTATGAAGTCTTTAATGCCGGTTTCCTTACTCCTCAGTGTAAAACAAATCCAACTCCAAGTTCTTGCAACAGCAGTAAATGTATGCAGTGTTGGAGTCGTCGTAAAGCGGACAGCAGGGAGATTGGGATATTTTGATTAAAATAACGCAAAAAAGAGAACGTCTAACAAGGTCAAAGAAATCTTACCTTCCCATAGTGGAATGTGTTTGACCAAATGTTATCCCTGATGGCTGTATCTATCTCTTGCTCCATTATATCGGTTGTATGACTGAAACACTGGAGAGAACAAATAAACAGTATTAGAAAGAGTGGGATACATCCGAGTAGAAAAATAATGAAACCTGAATTGAAATTCTCTTTACACTATTTGAAGATCAAATCAAATTTAAATTCCTTCTATGAAATTATTTTACTAGAATGTGTGTGTGTGTGTGTGTAATCTTCTCGATGCCTAGTAGCACTCCTAAGAGGTTACCAAGGAGGTTTCTGCGACTCAGCAGAGGCTCTTGGAGACAGGTGGTCAGCCCAACCACCCTTATGTGTATGAGAGCAGACCACAGCAACGCGAACTACGGTCCCTACTCTTTTCGATCAGTGTTTGGGTTCTTTTACGTCCCCATCCAGTTTTACGTGGGGAGGTGAAGGAGACAAGGCCAGCAGCTTAACGTCACTGCCCACTGACTGGATCATCTGAACTAAAGTAGACGTTGAGCACACAGCCAGCATGATCTTACCAGGACCCTGGTTTGTACACCGGTCTGAGAGTTTGAACCCGCAAATCATGAACCCACCGTGTTCCAAGTCCCTTATTAGCAAGGTTTGACGTTCCTCAAGATCTTACGCTTTCTGTTTTTCCTTGCTTTCGCAAGCAATCGCTAAATTTAACCCAAGATGTATGGCAGAAAACAAACAATGAAAAACAATGTATATTTTAGGTTCTGGTGCTATGCGTAAAAGCCAACTAAAAAGAAACCGATTGGCAAAACGCAAAGGATTAGATTTCCATGGGATTGTGGATATGTAAATGTTGTTTCACCTTTCCTTTCCAGAAACTCCTGAGGGGCACTAAAATAATTTTTCCGTATACCTGGCAAAGGCACTAAAGAAAATCGATAGAGATCGGCAAAAATAACTGTAACAACTCTAATTGTAATAATTGTAATAATTCTTTTTGTGGTTACTGGCTGTTATGAGAGTGTCCGTGACTTTTCGGAAGCTTTCGGAATAATCTCACGAAGTGAGACCGAAAACACCCTGAGATTTACCGGAGTTATTGTAATCGATTTTCACCTTTTAACGTGGGTTGTAATGAGAATAACTGCTTTTTATACATTTTGTAATTGCTACCGTTTTATTGAATATTACATTTCAAATGAAAATATTTGGAGATTCGAAAACGTGGTGCAAGAGAAATCGTGGTACGAATGTCGAATGTCTCCGATCCTCTGTGAGCCATAAGTAGTCAAAGAACATTGCAGACTCGTTTTCCCATGTGCTTTGACGTGGCGGTCGACGTGACTATTTCGTGGTGATAATGATGAAGAAATCCCTCTTCGAGGACAGATCAGAAAGTGTGGTTTTGAAGTTCGTTAGACTGGGGATCCACTTTGCAAAAAATTACAGGTTTGGATGCGAATTTTCACCGTGCTTTTATATCCTTCGATTCGTCTTGTATTTCCAAATCAGTCTGATCAGTAAAGTTTGTAAAAGAACGAGCTCAATTCGAGTCAATAAATTGACCTAAATTGTGCTATACAAGAGCCTAGCAGTTCGCTTGCTTTGCTTTGCGTAGCTTTATTCGAGCCAAAAATAAAACGCCTTTGCATTTTAACGTTGCTTTGGTTTTGTGTATTGAACCATGAACAATTGCACAGACTGTCATGACATAAACTTGTGTGTTTGTCAGCGATCGAACCAACAATTTCCCTGTTTATTGACCCGTGAATAATTGGATAGCTGGCGTGTGCTTGAAACCAGTGTTCCATTGATCAAACCAATGAGTTCACATGAATCGAACCAGTGAGTTCACTAATCGAACCAGTGTGTTCACTCACAACTTATCGAACGATGCTTGTAATACTCTACTAATTGTTTACATTTCCATTTATTTGTAGGTATGAAAAGATAGATTCTCACTGTGGGCAACCATTCAAATTTAGTGTTACTGTATTAAACATCGACCAACGTATCCCGCGTAAACGCCTTTGGCGTCATGTTCTTTCTTGATAACAGCAAATTTATCTTTAGTATTATGTTAGTAGACACACTTTGATCTATTTACAATGTAATATGTGGTCCTTTGCGAGGTTATGCAGACTCGTAACGATCTTTTCACAAATCCTGAGATTTGTTTACTTAAAACCCTTGATTACCTTAAATATCAAACAAAAATTTAAAGCAATTTCATTTATGCTCTACGTAATTGACTTGTAACTCATTCCCTCCAGTTATACATATCACAGTTGTCGATCGAAAGGGAGTACTCCCAACAATCCAGATAATCAACTATACAAAGCTACTTTCCCTGAAGGGGTACCTTTTTGGGCCAGATCTGAGATGTACATAAACAAAGACAATTCGTGAATTCTGGTATACAAAAGGGTTCTGACATAACAAAATCACAGCGGACACATCGCAAAACTTCTTGAGTACCATTGTGTCCACCTTTGAGAGAATGTACATGTCGAACACTCAAATTTTAAAAGAATACTTGGCAATAAACTAAAACTCCGCAACTCTTTTTGAACCATTGTGGTTGCTATTCACTACAATTAACCACATGTCCTCCTTGAGGCCTTTTATTTTACATGATGTGCACTGAAAATACGGTTGTAACAAAGAAAGAATAAAGACCGATACACACGAGGGGTTTTGCTCCTGGAGTATGCTAACCCCTCGTGTGTATCGCCTATATCGGCCTTAAAGGTATATAAATTAAAAACGCAAAGGATCTTGGCAACAGTCGCTCCCAGGGCTTTCTCTCCGCCATTTTTCTTTCCTGGGAAACCGCTATTGCGGTTGTTAACCTATATTTGTTTTTTCATTTTTCTGTGAAAATATCAGGAGGTTTCATCGAAGAAACTGAAATTAAAATCGAACCTTCAGACACCCGATGAACACTTGTGCTTGGATATTTTGTTAGTTTTAACTGGAGAGCATTACTCTGCAAAATATATATCAGAAATATCGACATACACTCAGTTTTATTGAATTGGTAACAATAAAAAAAGAGTGATTTGAATTTAGATCAGGAATAGGGCACCCAGTATGTGATAATCTTATCATAATTCTATGGCAAACCACCTTAAAATAAAGCTATCAAAGTTACGCAAGGAACAATCAGTACACTGACACATCGTACACATTCCAAGAATCTTCCGGCGCGTCAATACACGAGTTCCTTTGATTTGAGAATCGCTGAAATCAAAACGTTGCTGATGTTAATCAGTAACTACGGTATGTAGTTCCCGGATTGTTTTTGCATTTGACTTCATATTTACTTTCGAGAAAGCAACAACCGAAAGTTTCATATTAAAATAGCATGTGGTCGGCTACTCCCGTTAACCCAAGAGTGTCGTAAACAGATTCGATTCAGTTCAGTCCGTAGCAATCGAATTTGGCGTTGCATCGTTCGTGACGATGAATTCGTCTTTTCAACGAAATTTACACACTGTTATGAATTTTCTAATTTTAAACTGAAAGACAAGTACATATACAGCTTAGTTAGAAATTTTCCTCAGTTATGCAAACCAACTTTATGCCTCAGTTGTGTGACCACTGAAACAAACTTTCTCGGGCCTGCAAACCAATTCATACAAATGGCAGATCCGAAGGCTTGTCACCAGAGTAATTTGCTGTTCTCTGGCAGTAAACGTTTTATTAAAGTGGTGTTTTCTCCAAAGGTTTTCGGCCTTCATCTTGTCCCGATATTAATATAAGCTCCCAAAATATTATCGAGGTATTACTTTAATCTTCCTCAGAAATTTGGGCCTTGGTCAAGCTTTGATTCGGAAACTGAAACTGAAAAACTTTGTTACGAGATAACTGTTTCCGAAAACTAAACCTCTTTTGTGTATTTCGAGAGGAATTACTTCAATGAAAGTAAAACAATGCAGCTTACGAAGCAACGAAATGTGCGTCGGTGAACTTTTTGAAGAGGAAATGAGCTTGCCGACTAAACGAGACAACTCCGGCCGATAGAAAGTTATAGTGGACTACTTGCAATTCCCATTGGAATGGATTTTGTATGTTACGACGAAGAAGAAGAAGAAGAAGAAGAAGAAGAAGAAGAAAGAGGAGTGTTTGACCGAGAGGAAAAGTGTCCGGCAAATAGAACCACATACCATTTGTAGTTTACGATTGTTGTCGACTGCCATCGACTGCTGAAAAAGTTCGAAGTCATTCGTACGCTGACACGATTTGTCCGTAGACAGTGATCTCAACTTCGAATTCCCAATTCAATTGTTATCTACTACAAAACATAAGGAAGTTACAGTATTGCTTATAAGCCATATAGATGGATCAGAAATATTCTGGTTGTTATCTACTTTGCTTTTTGATAACAATTCAAATATTTTTGTTCAAGTTTTTTGTTGTTATCTACTTCTGATAGCAACAAGGATTCAGTTCAACTGCATTGATTTGTATTTAATCATCCAATCGATTTCTACTGATTTCTATCGAGACTACGCCAGGGTGTAATTAAATCAAAACGTAGACTACAAACCGGGAGGGGTAAATTTTCGAAGTACCCTCCCTTTCATTCCCCCGCAGGCAAATCCCCTTAAAGGTATATCAACCTTTTACTTTCCAACTGTTTCTTTGCTTTTACAGCTAGGTCCACAGTCAACGCGACGCGCCGTTTCTCTCCGTAAAACTTCTCAACTTCTTCTTCCTTCTACCCTCAGGCCCACAAACATCGCCAATGACAAATGGGTTTTGTCCTTGAACCTTGGTCGGCGTCTGCTAATGTCTTTAGCAAGGAAAGGCCGTTCAGCTCCTCTTCTCAATTCTTTCGTCAACTTTTCCACTTCAACCACCAACCAGTAACCACGAAACTTACATTTATATATAGGCATGATTAGTTTAGCAATTAACAATTTACATACATAATTATTGTAAAACGCGGTACCTTACACTCCTATGTTACTATTTTCTCCTATGTTTCTTACACTCCTGTGTGCTAAACACGATACCTTACAATCCTATGATAGCAACGCTTTACTAAATCAACACTTAAGAACAATAAACTTACACGCTTTTAGTTACAGACTACGTTACAATACATCTCTAATTACAAACCACTACACTACAACGTTGAATTAACACTAGTTAATTAACACTAGGACCATACGAAATACTAAGACCGAAAAACTGAAGCAAAAAGCTAAATTAGAACATGACAAAAAACTAGAAAATTTCGTGACAGCGATGCAGTTGAAAAAGCGCTTTATTGTTGATGCTACTTCGGTTGGCAGAGCATCGGATTGCTCAGCAGGAGGTCGAGGGCTCAAACCCCAGACCGGACCACAGACCAGGGTTCCTGGTAATATCATGCTGGCTGTGTACCGCTCTAACGACTGCTTCAGTTCAGATAATCGCGTCATTGGACAGTCGCCGCTAGCCTTATCTCCTACACTGTTCCACACGTGAAACTGGAAGGGGATGTCAAAGAACCCACACGCCGAATGAAACTTAGAGTAGGGAACATAAGTTCTTGGTGCTGTTTTCGTCTGCCCTCGCACACGTCAGGGGTGGGCTGGCCACTTATCCCCAGGAGCCTCTGATGGGTTACAGAAACCTCCAAGTAAACCTCTTAGGAGGTCCCTAATCACCACTTGGCGTGGAAAGGACTAACTTGAATGCATAATTTATGTATGAATCAATACAAACGAATTCGTTTTGAAATTCACAACGGTGTTTATTTTTCGGAATCCTTGAAATTTGGCGGTAAAGGAAAAACCGAAACTTTCCCATATCTTCTTAGGTATCACTGTAAAGAGATGTTTGTCCCCACCGTTAAAACGATATAGACTTCACGAAAAGTTCCTAATTCAAATAAATGGAAATTAATTGACTAGCAATCTGCAAAAACATACTAGATACCGCCAATTGGTCGCCCTTATTATTTCAAGTAAATTTTAAACAAAAGCTATGGGTTTCTAGCCACGTTACTCCAGTTAACTGAATTGAATAACACGTGTTGGACTTATCTGAATTAGCTGGAGCTTGAGTGACAGGGTGATTGAACATTGTTGGCTTGCGTTCCCCAATCGTATGTTTTTCTTAACCATTCACATTTTGACCTGAAAGATAGAAACTGATCGATGAGACAATATTTATTGCACAATAAAAACAAAGCGGACCACACCATATAGACAGACGGTAGGGCATCGTGACCACTCATTCAACAGAATTTCGACTCGGATAGCAATAGAACTGATTTGACGTTGTCGCATGCAGTCGCAAAAACAGCAAAACAGCACAATAGGGAGCTTAAGCAACGACGACGGCGACTGTGACGAAAACGGAATACAACTTCTCGTTTTGGTAACTTTTTTCTCGATTAATCCAATTCGTTCAACATGAGCTGTCCATGGTCTAAATTACTGTGAGCGGTGTTACCGCAAAGAAGGAAGGAAAACCTGCCGTCGTGCGAACACGTTCTCGAGAAAACCTAACGTTTGGTCATTTCACGTTGTTGTTTTGCAGAGGACGGTAAAGAAATGTACCAAACTGTAAACGCAAGTGCAGTGGAGCGATCGTTTTTGCTCATTAATCCCATTGTTTTGTGGCGTTCTCGTTGCCGTCGCCGGGCTCGTTGCTTAAAGGGGCAAAGCCACGCTATTGTACCATCACCTAAAAGGTTAAAGGTGCTAATGCATCAGTGGGGTCATCAGTGGAAACCTTAAAATAATGGTCTGGTTTTGCTCCTAAATACCGTAGTACTGCATTGACAGCATAAGCTCCTGTATTCCATCAAAGATGACGAGGATGGAAATGGATTGAAATTTGAAAAGCTTGCCAATTTTTTCAAAATTTCAAGCTATGCGCTGAAAAATCGCATAAAAGGTTATTATGGTTGGGTCTTCCTGCTTTTTTACACGATAACAGGTAAAAGACAGTTATTTTGGCAGAACTGTACCAAAAACAGCAATAATCCCGGTCACAGTACTCATTTAAGCTCCCTATAATTATGTTGCGGGATTACGGTGCGTGTTTCATGCAAAAGAAAGATGGACGAACAAACGAATTTTAAAAAAAAACCAAATCCCGGGTGAAATCTTACCTTCTTTAATCGTGGATTTTTTCGCCTCGTTCCTGTACGCTCCACCAATCGTGTAAGTTACAATTCATTCATTATGTCATCTAACTAACAAGAGAGAAGAAAAGGAGACCAGTTACTTAAAATTGTATACACTCGGGTCTGGAAGCGAAATGTTGCTGTTTAGCGACAGAAAATCTTACGACGCTCACATCATCATCTCGAAACTGAGCAACGAAATCAGGTTGAGTTCGTCTGACAAGATTTTGTTCAGATTAACCGGCCATGTTCAAGAACGAAACTTAAATCGCTGATGTTCGCTTGATGTTGCCGGCAATAACTTGCCAAGACAAATTTCACAGTCAAACCAGATAAAAATTCTAGAAGAACTAACCTGTAGAGAACTCTGATCTTTCACAGCGCACATCAATAAAACCGCGAACCAAGGATTTCAAAATGAACCTCAGCAGCACACGGCGGACACCGCTCGAACTAACGGGAGTGCCTTTTGTCTCACCTCTTTTTGTACTGCATTAAAAATTCATAGCGTAATCTACAATGTAAAATATTTGGATTGGCTTGAAAACACCGAGCAACTAACACGTTAACGAAGCTCACTTGTCAGACTGATTGGGCGATGTTGCTTCTGGTATTTTTAGTCAATTGAGTATATTTATCTCCCAACGTGAATGCCCATGATCTCTACACAGGCTAATTACATGTTATTTCTTTAGGCTGCATTTTTGTTCGAACAATGGGACAGGCGACGAATCAGTGAAGGATGGAATTAAAGGCGCGTGAAGTTAGGATTCCAGTGTATTAACACGTTCACTCATCGTAATCCGCTGACATGGGGCGTTACAAACAAATGAAAATTAGTTTGAATTTTAAGCAGCGTTGCTTAGCCTTGCCAAATTTTGTGGTGTGGTTTAACCTTCACCCCTTGGAGCTCACAATTTTCCGAGAGCGAACTGTTTGCTTCTCGGAACAGATAATGTCCGCGGACAAATATCCGAGCATATTTTCGCACCAAATGGAGACTATTTTATATACTCCCCAAATGCGTAACTGCGAAACTGAATATCAGTTTCAAGGATAATAAAGACAGTAGCCCCCATTTGGCTTTAAAAATCTGCTCGGATATTTATCCTTGCACATAATCAGTTCCGCTCGAAACAGATAATGTCCTCGGACACATATGCGAGCATATTTTCACGCCAAATGGAGAATGCAGGTGAGTATAAATGAATGCAAGTGAGTATGAATGAATTCAAGTGAGTATAAGTGATTCTAAGTGAGTACAAATGAATGCAAGTAAGTATAAGTGAGTGCAAGTGAGTACAAATGAAGGCAAGTGATCATAAGTGAATGTTAGTGAGTATAAATGAAGGTAAGTGAGCATAAATGAATGCAAGTGAGTATATAAATGAATGCAAGTGAGTATGAATGAAGAGGAGTGAGTATAATTGTAGGTATCTGCGTGTTAGTGGAGGTAGGTGCATTTGTCAGTTGGTGTATTTATAAATGTGCGATTGTAATGTATTAGTGCCTTATATGTGGGCTAGCATGACGTTCTTGCCGCCGTTCTTTTGAAGGCAATAGAGAGATTAGCATGACGTTCACGGCCAACGGCAAACGGGAAACGGCAGGCTCCTGCTCATCATGAAAGCGTGAAAATTCTCTCATTTTAACTTGTCTTGTTCCTTTGAGACGTTGCTTTATATCTGGAGCTAACAGGACAGAAATGGGCTAATATCAAGCACGGTTCTTACATTTTTGGCAAAACCCTAATTTCACTCCGACGTTTGCCGTTTGGCGTAAATCTAATTGAAGGCATTAATTTTTTTCGTCAGGCTATCAACCTTTGCGGAGAAACGGAAAGTACTGAGTTCTAGTCTTGTCGGATCTGCGCAGTAAGCAGCTTTTTAGAGACCAAGATGGCCGACCCTTCTCAGGGGAGGTGAACGCGTTCCTACTCACTAGGATTCATTTACATTCAGTTGGGTTTTCAACCCACGATGGCAACAGTCTTAGGAAATGAGGATGTGGCCTGCTATTTCACCACGAAGCATTCCTGGCGTGGAAAGTGGGTTGAATTCGTGTTGTTTCGCTCTCGCCTTCCCTGATCGCGCTCTGTCCACAAATGCCTGACCAGTTCTTGATCTCAGCTTTAGCTTGATTGCATTTGGTTGAAGATTATCGCACTATTTTGCAGATACAAGAGGATATTTTCTATCGGTACGAAAGGAATAACGACCTACAACCCTTCGAATCTTGAAGTTACAAATCAGGTGACATAAATTCACGTGATTCTTGTAAAAGTTTAGATACAATGTTCAGCGCCATGTAGCTGCTTGTACTCATGACATCATGATCGTGTATATTTCCGGTGTTAATTACATGTCAGGTGTTACCAGCTTATGCTTAACGGATTAGACCGTATATTTGCTGGAAGAGTTTGCATACTTCTTGTGTCCCAGAAATTGCCAATCCATGGAGCGGCACTGGAAACGACAAAAATAATTAATAATACGAAAATAAAATTGAAATTCTAAGAAGTCAAATGAAGTTCACGTTAGACCTTGCCAAAGGTAAGAATGGTGTTGGATTTTGTTGGCCTATAATGTTGAGAGCATTTGTACAGGTCTTTGAGAATCATTCATCTTTGCATTTTTACTTGGAAAATGGCTTACAGTGCAACGCACCTTACCGTGGCCACCCAGCAAACTTTTTTACAAGTTAGCCACTGACTGATCAAGTTATGTGAATTTGATTGACAGACATGCCTCCATAGAAAGTTTCAACACGAAACAAACAAATGGAGGTGTGTCTGTCAATCAAATTTGCGTATCCTGATTGGCTAACTTGTAAAAATGTTGGTTGGGTGGCAACGGTAAGGCGCGTCGCACTGTAATTGATTGCTCCTTAAATTCCTGTTAAACATCAATTTGTGGGTCTGCTGGCCATTACCAAGGCTCGTCATATAATTATTGTACATATAGCTGTTTTCCTGTGCCAAATAAAAAAAATTATCGAGATACTTCAGAAACCCAATGAAAGATACATTATAGAGAAGAGGACGAACATGCTGTTTATGATTTTGTTTGGGATTAACCAATCAAATACCAAAACAACTTTTGTCTTGTTTCAAGCTGTTACATGTACACTGTACAATGGCCTGTACACCTATATTTGACCCTACAAAGAATACATAAAACATAAAAAGTGCATGTAATCCAAGTGTCACACTTCACAAAGAAATTAAAACCATACACCTGTAAGTGGTTTATAATTAATTTTTTGAGTTCAGTGGTTCATTGGTGAAAGCTACAATCAGGGCTGTCATTAAGGGCCAGGGCCAGGGATTTTCTCCTGGTATTTTGAGGTATACCCCTGGCTACTTTGATATAAAACCAGCAAGTTAACTTCACTACAGCCACTGGAATCCCCGGCTGTTTTTTTGTATATCCCCATCTACTTCAAAAATTAGTGACAGCCCTGTACAATGTAGGTAAGGGATGTTTACTGCCCATTTGAGGAAATTAATTTTTATGACCCAAGCAAGAACGTTGTCTCACCAAACTTTCTTTTCAGAATGACATTTTTCTTGTTGACAAATGCTATCTTGTTCTGCTTTGTTGGTCTTACCTACAGTGTAGATTGATTGTCTCTTTTTATTTCCATTACCTTAATATGTAGTGGGCCTATAATGACTTCTGCAGAATTGCACCAAGTACCAAAGCCTCTAATGAGCTGATAATTACCATGAAGAAAAGTAAGTTGTTTAACTACGACATGCACAGGTACCTCAATTAACAGTGTTTCCTGACATACAAAGCTTGTTTAACCTGAAATGAATACTGTACAAATTACTCCTGCCACCCAACAAAGGAATCAGAAAGTTTGTTTGGCATATTGTCAAGAATGGTGTAATGCCAAAAATTAGCCTATGTGTAGCCATTTTAGGTTTACATTTTTACAAAATTAAATTACAACACTGTCCTTTAAAATTGCCCTACTGTCATTTTACTATGCAATGACTGGTTAAAAAGTGCCTTGTTTTTACTCTCTTCTTAATTCTTGTGTGTTTTTTTTCCCAGAAAATATTGGTCTCTACCTCCTGTTGAAGTTGTATTGATTTTATCCTGATCTCAATAAATTGTCATATATAATTTCCCTTCAAAACCCTGAGCATTTGAGATCCTCTCTTCCATGGAATTTTTAATAACCATCATTAGGAGAGGTGTGGGCATTTTGTGTAACCACTGATTACTCTGGGTAAATTGGGGGTAGTTTTTAAAGAAACTGTGCTGATGTGTCAGTGGGGGAGTTGTGAACAAGAATTTGGTTTTATCAATGGAGTTGATACATGTAATGTAAATTGACCACTGTACAGGGATTCTAAAAGTTGACGTTTCAAGTGTCAGCCCTTTGTCAGAGTGAATCCTTGGTGATTCATAGATTACTCTGCCTTCTATTTTCCATCCTCTTTATTGATTGGTACAGTGCCCTGTAGATTTATTATGCACTGTAATTATTTCTAATTATTTCTCCAGCTGGTGCAAGCAAGAAGATCCAAAACATGACGTTTTCCACAGAACACCGGGCAGATCTGTTAACTGAAGCACTTGTAAGTTTGTAAAATGGACACAATTATTCTACACTGTATCTGTCTTCATCAGAGAATCGTTCAGGGAAAATTGACATCATTGTACCCTGTACAGATACAGTGTAGCTCAAGATTTCTGCTATTATTTTCATTTAACATGGGTAACAAGACAGTCACTTAAAAACCAGGCAAATCTGCAGCCAGGTTAGTTCATTTTATCAGGAGCTCAGTCATGGACAAGAGTGGATGAAGTTCTTCAAATCACCTTCTTTTACTATCCAAATAACTTTTACAGCAGAAAAATATTTAAAATTGTGGCATTCTAGAAAATATCCATCACGCCCTAACACCAGGGCCCGGTTGTTCGAAAGCCGATTAACATAATCCAGGATTAGCGTAAACTTTGGTTGCAGTTTTTAACTATTGGGTGAAAGTTGTTTCGGCTGCTTTTTGTTTTTCAGGATTGACTTCCCCTAATCTAAAAATTTGCAGAATATCGGCATTAAACAACATTTGGGGACAGAGAAATAAGTTCCTTGATTAATTTTTAATCCTGGATTAGCGTTAATCGGCTTTCGAACAACCAGGCCCAGAACTCTACTAACTGAGCCAACTGGTCGGCAGTTTTCTTTATGGTAGCCACACTCTATCTTTTGTAAATTCTTTTGCAGCGGTTCCGCAAAGAGTTCTCAGACTTCAAAGCTGGGAGTGAAGTGGTAAGTTCAAATCTGTAGAGTCTTGCTCTCCCTGCTTTCTGCAGGGCTGTCACTAAAGACCAGGGATATTCCCCTTTTTTTTTTCAAGGTATATCCCTGGCTACATTGGAATATACAGCCAGCATGTTGACTTCACTTTAGCAACTCAAATCCCCTGCTAGTTCTTGGTTAATCCCCACCTACTTCTGTAAAATGCACAGTGTAATCTTGCAGAATGTGATCTACATGTATCCAGAAACCCAGAGATTCCAATTCTTTCCATCCCACATTCTCACCTCTCTTAATAACAACAGAAAAACAGAAAATTCAGTTTGACCTACTCATTGTATGTAAAGTATGACACATCTTTTAACTACATTATTCACAATTAATTCAATTCAATTTGGTGTTTTAGCGGTTCAATGCATTCAAGTATCATTGGAGTGACACAAGACTGCCTATAGTACTGGAGGTAGAGCTACACTACTTGTTGGGTACCCTGTGTTAGACTGGCACTCCTTGATGGTTACTTGTGTTAGACCAGGGGAAAGTAACGTTGATAGTAATATCATGGCATCATTAATATTATCATCCCGATGATCTGAATACTGTATTAATTACATTGACACTATCTGTTTTAAATATTCCTTGTTTAAGCGATTCATCAATTAACAATATTAGGATTATTATGATTAAAACCAAAATGGTGGTTGAAAATAAGCATCTTTCCTCGACTTCCTTGGTTACTAATTAATAATTCATTAAAGTACTCTATCATGGCTACAAGCACAAAGCTTTTATAACTTTGGTGATAAGTCAAAAAAAGTATTGTGGCTAAAACAGAAATGACTAAAAAGAACCTTCCTATCTAGTTAGTAAACGTGATTTTAGCACCAAAAGTAAACAAAAAAATGTGATGGTTAAAATGAAAAAGATTTCCCAGGAAGTACTACATTCTATGGTTGTGAAAACCAAACAGATTTAAGTGATTTTGGTGGTTACCTACTCAAAATAGTATGATGGTTAAAAGCAAACAGATTTTAGTGTTTTTTGTTTTTGGTTACTCAAAAAAGTATGTTATAGTGGTTAAAACAAAACAAATTTTCGTGATTTTTGTGGTTTGTACAGTGTGTGTATTGAGTGGAATGGAAAGTAATTAAATGAATGGATTACATGTATGACTTACCACAAACCTTGTTTGTTTCTTTGTTTAGGTTACTCCTTGCTCACTGGACCAAATTGATCCTACGACAAGGCAAAAGCTGTGTTCTTATGATTACAAAGAGTTAGAGGGAATTGTGCAGGTTGGTTATAATATAGAAGTAATTTATAAATTTGTACTGACATAATTTGGATTTTGGATGAATTTCTTTTTACTTGTGCATTGAAAAGTACAAGTGTAAGATAAGACTTTTTTCAGACAAGTCCTCCAAAACCTGACGGCATTTTATTAAAGAAGTTTTATTTGTTCAATCGTAGGTGTCTGACTACCCAGGAGGAATTGCAGTCATTTATGGTGGTTTTAGCCGACTGGTAAGTCGAGATTAAAGTATTTGCAATGTAGATATCTGTTTATACTCAATGACAACAAAACAGTGTGCATGCATTTATAGTACTTGTTTCTAATCCATATTAATTTCGGTTGTGTGTGCTTCGTTTCAGCATCTTTTTGCACTGGAGCAAAGGGATGAACTCATAAAGAAAATGTCAGAGTATGCCATGGCACATGTTGGTATATCAATAAGGTCTGTAAAATTTGATCATGTTGATAACCTGTCTGTGGTGAATGCCTATGCCTACTTGTACAACATATGCAGTGAACCTGTCTATACCTCAGAGTATATCTGATGCATGTACACTGTAGTAATGTACACAGTCATGTGAATTTAAAATAATTATCAGCTCTTTTCTCTCATTTTCATAGACAAAGAAATAAACCAATCACTCACGACCAGTTTCTCAAGCATAAATTCGGAAAATATAGGTAAGGTGTACAAAATTATTCAGTGGTTTTCAAGACCCCACGGACAGTTTATTTTGGGTTACTGATGCATATTGTCTATAATTAAGAAAACTCTCAATTATATTAATAAAAATAATTGTCTCTATTGCAGTGAAGATGAGCACATTACATCATTAGCCGAATTCAAAGTCCAGAAATTATCACCAAGACAACCTGTAAGTTCCACTTTTTTTCTTGCATTACCCTTAAAAACATAAGTGATCATCATCAAATTTCTCCTTGTAATATCAGTGCTTTATAAAACAGAGTGGTTATGAGAAATAAGGAGAGGATCACAGAGCATGAATAATAATAATTTGCAATTTCGTTAATACTTCTTTTCCTAATACACCTGTACCTCTATTGGAAATAATTATGTGGGAACAATAAATGACAAATAGATTTAAATTTTTATGTTAGAGTGAAAAGGGTTAACAGACTCACGATAAATGTGAATACTGTACTAATAATAATCATGATAATTATTATTCATCTTAATTAAACTCACCACAAAGAGGCCTTCTCAGGAATACTTTCAGCCATACATGTATGATCGATGGTGTTTTAACATGCTTTGATATGACTTAGCTCATTGCATTATTCATGTGGCTGTTAATAGGGTATGTGTAATGTTTTGGAGAAATCTACTCTAGAAGAAAATTATTAACAAGCTCAAGACTAAAGAGTAATTATTAACTAATTTTTTCCCTTGCTTGTTTCAAGCTCTGATGATCTTGTCATCTAACATAATTATTGACGACCTTGTATTGGCACATGTATATACAGGTGTATGAGTTGGTGTACACTCCATCTCTAAAGTTACTTTGTTGTCGTTTTTCTGTTTCCCTAGGAGCCCATAGTTCGCACCTTGTGTTTATCAGAGACCTGTATAATAGAGAGAGATCCTGCAACTTACATCATTGTCAGTTGCCATCCACTTAGTGATGTAAGTTATAGCTGTTACATGTACAGTAACTGGTCAAAATTAGTCTTGAGTTGGTGCACCATAATTATACAGTACAAGTAATGCAAGTTACTGATTATGAAGAGACTTACAGTAGGTGTCGTCACAAGCTTATACTGCTTACAAGGCTGTGCTCTAAGAAAAGCAGTTGGGTGCCCAAAATCTCTAAACGCTTGAAATCCCGGCTACCCAGCATACATGTTTGGTGCAAAAACTAATATTTCCTGGTCACCCAAAGGCAAAAGTACTGTAAGTCACCAGGGGCAACCATGGATCACTAGAGCACAGTCCTGGCTGTAGTGGCTTATGTTGATGATAACAAGACATTGCTACAATAACCACTCACAAATTTCAATAACCTTTTTTCTTTGAACGCAGGTGTTTGCCATCATACGCTACACTGATAACCCTCAAATGTTTGCAGTAGAGTTTGTAAGAGGAACAACAAAGAAATTTATGTCAACTGACAGGTCTGTTCAGCGGCAAAAAGAGGCAAAAGATCTCAGAGTTTGAAGTGAAAATCAAAAATTTTTTAATATTGGGCTGAAACCCAGGAGGTGGAGGGGGGGGATTTCAAGTGATTGAATGGGGGAAAAATCAAATCCCAAAAAAATCCCTGGGGCTTCCAACAAACATTAACCCCCCAAAAATTCCATGTTGAATCTCCCGAGCCTTACAAGAAATTAATGTCCATGAAAGATTGTGTACTTTATTTGTAGAACTACATGGCTGGAATATGCAGGCACTACTAGGAATCCTCACATTGTTTGGAATGCCCCCCAAAAATCCCTACTTACACCTGTAAATCAAGCCACACAAAAAACCCTGGAATTGAAATTTCAAACCCCCAAAAAATACTGGCGTTGTGACAATAACTCACCAGACAGCAGTAACAAAGTGAATTTGCCATCAGTATAGTGGCAGTCTAAGGTGAAGAAATTTAAACCACTGTGATTAGAGATACAACTTGTTGTTCTTCAGGGACTCATTGCTGGCCAGTTTACTAGATGGTGTTCGAGCCAGTGGCAACAGAGATGTCTGTGTTAAGATGAAGCCTACACAAAGGGGTTAGTTTGATTTACATGTGAAGAGTGAAATTTAATAAGAAACTGTTAACCTTTTAACTCGTAAGAGTGATCAATGCTTAATTTCTCCTTATAGTAAGAGGTTGTGAGAAAAAAGGAAATGATCAACAAGTAACAAAGCTGTTGATTGTTTACCAAATTCTCCTCATAATTACCATAGAAAATGTATGAATATCAGTGCAGAGAAGTTATGTACATGTTGATATAAGGGTGTAAAAGTTTAAGGGTTGATCAAACTTGCTGGAATGGATAGAGTAAAATTGATCTTAGTAACACCGAATTCTTTCATCAATTTCTAGGGTATAGATTGGCGCCTGTTATTTCAACAGTGGACGAGGAAGTTGAAAGTCAACATCTCAGATTCCTGGCAGTTCCACCAGGTAAAATTAATTATGCAGCAAGGGTATTGTGCAGTACATGCTGGACAAGTGAAGTGAATGCAAGGCTGTGCTCTTAAGTGGCACATGATCACCCCTGGCAACTTGGACAACCAGGAAATATTAGTTTTTGCATCAAACTAACAACTGTCATGTATAAAATGTTGGGTGCCTTGGATTTCAAGAGTTTAAAGATTTTGAGCACCCAACTGCTTTTCTTAGAGCACAGCCTTGGAATAGCAGAGCAGTATTACTTTACACCTGTGATTTGTCATTATACAGTTGTAATATTTTTTTCTCTGTGTTCAGCTACTTTTGCAGAAGCGGTTGAAAGGTTTAACTCTAACATTCCTTATAATGGACTGCTGCATGCTGTCACACAGGATGTAAGTGTAACCATGTCTTACAAGCTGTTCTTTTATTGTTACTCCAGATTAATTTTAAAAAAATCTCTTTTAAAGCTTTTACTTTATTTCTTCTCTACAGGGACTGTTTGCTGAAAACAAAGAGAAGCTGATAACAGGAGCAATCACTGCTCTGTTGACGATGGAAGGTAGCTTAGTATGAAATAATAACTTACAATACCTTAGATGCCAATGAAACCTTATTCACATTTTGACAAAATAATGGAAAACTCGAGACTGTATAATTTTCTGTTGTCCACTGTACAAACTAGCCCCATACTCTGTATCTTTCTTTCTTTTTTGCTTTTGACACTTCTTTCTACCCTATCAGAATTTCCAAAATAATGTTGACCCTCCAATGAGAATAATACGTAGTGATGTCATTTAGACGTGGGGGCTGGGAATTTTTCCCCTGATATTTTGATTTGGATCCTTAGTTACTTTGATAGCAAAACAACAAAATTAATTGACTAAATGACCCTTTTGCACAACCCTACCTGCTTCTAAACAGCTGTTGTGGAACAACATACACTTTACTTCACTTGGCTTTTTGTACCTGTATTGTTATATTTCTGATTTTTTGAAGGATGGTTGCAAGTAAAAGAGATCTTTTCTTGCAGACTTAAAACTTCAATGTGATTTTGAACTTAATTTGTAGGTGATCAAAGTACCATCACAGCAGAAGATCTGGAGGGGCAATTCCAAGCTATAAGGAGACTAGTTGCTTCCAAAGCAGGATTTGAAGCCTTCACAACACTTCCCAAGTAAACAATACAATAATTATTGTGCTGTACAAAGATAATTAGATGTTCTCATGACTAATGTTTTGGCTGGTTGAGGACAGAATAAGGCGAATTCATTCTCAAGACTAGTTAATATCAGTAGTTTTGGGCTCAAGAGGTTTCTCAATAACATGCAAGGGTAGACCTTTTCCAACAGTGTGCATGTAATGTTTATCACCAGATTCAGAGACAAGCTTGGTGTCAAGGTTGTTAAAGCATTAAAACGAAATGATGATGGAGTCACGCATGCAGCTATTGACATGCTCTGTGCACTCATGCAGGTAGGATTCACAACAAGGACAATAGCTTCTTGTCTCCTACATTTTGTACGGTGTTTGTGGTACAAACTAAAATTAATTACGAACACTTTTGTTTCACTGTAGGCTACTGCAATTTTCTCTGTTTAGAATTCCTTGAAAAAATTGTTGTTTGCCAATTTATTGACTCTTCACGAAACATAAAATGTAGCTAATCGAAGGTTACAATGATGCAGAAGATAGAGAAGTTTGTCATACATTTTATTTGAAATACTTAGCAATCTTTCTCGATTAATAATATTTGTAGTTTGTCCACAAGTTTCAGTCACACTGATTTATGTTTTGTCTTCAGCCCATGCATGATAACTATGACCTCAGACAGGAACAGATGAACAAGTCATCTCTTCTCTCATCAAGAAAATTTCTTGGAACTCTTCTAGAAATCTTTACTACCCATGTTGTAAGTAAACCTCTGTTTCAAGATAACCACTAAAAGCAAAATTCTTGGTAAACTATGTTTAATAAATTAAGGTCTTTTCTTGGCTGTTTTTGTTTGGTTCAGAATCGAAGCACTGGAGCACTTGTTGTGAGCTCTCTTCTTGACTTCCTGACGTTTGCACTGTGTCCACCTTACAGGTGAGCTTTGTTTAATTTTTTCTTATTCACACATTGCACATACAAAAACCTGATTCCATTGAGCTGTTTTCGTCTGTTTCAAAGTCTTAGTGCAAAACCATTCAAATGAAAATGAGTTTGATTTGCATGAAAATTGCACAGGTAATTTTCATTTGAAAGGTTGTGTACCAAGACTCGCTTTGAAACAGAGGCAAACAGCAATAATTCGGAAATGGGCTGCTGAACCCATGGCCTCTCACTTAATGTGTTAACAGTGTACACCTCATATTCACATACATCAATTCACTCAACGGTCAGACTCTCTCTTTCTTTTCATTGTCCAGCACTCAGGATAAAGTGATAGTTGGACTCTCTTTTTAAATAATATTTAAAGTATCAGAGCAGTCACAGTCAATATTATTGACTGTGACTGCTCTGATACAAAGACATGCTTTGCCCATTTGATCAAAGTGATGCCCTTTTAATCTTGTAATTCAACACTGAATCAGGATGGATTTGATGGTGTCGTAAAATGTAAAACGATGATGATGATGATGTCGCATTTGTTCAAACTTCCTTATTAATTTTGGTGCATGTATTGTTCCATTTTCATCTCAAAGTGAAACAACAGAAGGAACCCAGTTTGACACGTTGTTGGAAATGGTTGCAGATCTTGGGCGCAAAATTTTCAAGCTATTTCAGCACCCATCCATGGCAATCGTTAAGGGAGCTGGAATGGTCATGAAAGCTGTGATTGAGGTGTGAAAAATTGAAGGTGTTGAGTATGTGTATGTGATCCTGTAGGATTTGTGAAATATACTGTAGTAGTTTTTCAGGTATGTGTAACAGGGTTTACACTCCACAGAGTGGTTTTCAATTCCGTGTCGTAAAATCAAAACCAAAGCAATAACTCAGGCCAATCACAAGAGACGAAGACAGCTCAATGAACCAATCAGAATTTGAAATAATTACATGTCAACCAATCACAGAGGGTAGCAAAGCAAACGCAAATTACTTTGACAATCAAAACAGCTCTATACAGTGATCATAACCTTTGTTGTTTTACAGGAGGGAGATTCAGAGGTTGCAGCCAAAATGCAGGACCTGGCTTTGGCTGAGGGAGCCTTACCTCGTCATCTTCACACTGCAATGTACACACAGAGCACTGATAATAGACTGCTTACCAACAGGTGTGACAAGTTGACAGCAAAGTGCACCATCAATATAATTATCTATTTTCCATCTTTCGAGTATCAGTTTTTTCAAGTTGTCAGTCAATGTTAATACCCTTTGAGATTAAGTTTCTGAGCCCTATTGGCGTCCATTGCGTCATTTCTCTTTGCAGATTTAGTTTGTTTGATGAAGCTTACGGGAAGTGAGAAAATGACAGGCACATGAAATGGTGATAGATGCCTTGATAATTATGCTCTATGTAGCAGGAATGTTGCAGGAACAAAACACATGCTTGAGCTCTAGTCCCCACCTTATGTTCCACAATATCTCAAACCAACTAAATATCATGCAGCCTGTTCATGTAGCTGGGACAGACATGCCTGAAATAAATTTTATGGCATGATGGTTCTTTCTCAAGCAAACGGCTGTGGGCAATTTTGGTGTAGATACACATAGCATCAACCAGGAACCTGCTGCTGTTACCTGGGATATTTATTGTTACAGATTACACTGCCTCAGCATTTAGTGATGTGTGTCATATCAAACTAATAATAGTAATATATGAGAAATGTTTTCAACAGACAACTTAGCAGACACCTGGTAACCTTGTGGGTCACAGGCAACCCAACTGCAATGGGTCTTTTAAGAAGGATAATGGTGAGAAAGTAGTGCATTTCATGATTTTTGTCTTGTCCTTCTCTGTGTAACTGTGGTGTTACATAGAACCATACTCTAAAGCTCCGTTTATTTCTTGTTCCCTTTTTAGCCTGCAGGAATGATGAACTACCTTACATCACAGGAAAAGGTACTATTTACATGTGTTGGTAGTGAAAATATGTAAGTAGTGAACATTTCCCTTTTGAACTCGTTCATGAACTCACTGATCCTTTCACCCTTTTCTGAATTTTAGGTTCCAGAAAGTGAAGAGGACAAGCTCCACGTGCGAGATAATGTAAAACTTGCCGAGGTGAGCAGCAGATAATAGTTTAACAGCCTGCATTACAACATTACCATCATGATTTTCACTGCTAGCATCACCACTGCAATCATCCTCTTCATTGTTTCCATACCTATTGTTGAAAAGAGACAAATAAGAGTATTATTTGTCACCTGTTGATTTTGCCACATGGGTGTCGTCCCCACTGGGAAAATCGGACTTCTTTTCTTTCTCACATAGGTGTCGCCCCTTCTGGGAGCATCGCTGATAAAAACCGACAAATGTTTATTCAAACCAATCATTTTTGTTTCTCGTCGTTTCGTAAGTTAGTTTTCGTCAGTATTATATCAAGTTTTTATAAGTTTAAGTTCGTTTCGTTTCGTTTGTAAAGATAGCTTTATTGTAGTTTAGGATTAGGTAAAAGCGAATAATAAGTAAGAAATCGTCAGAACACCTATTGTTATTCTCCTCTTCATCCTCACCCTCATCCCCATCCTCATTCACATCCCACCCTCATCCTCTTTCCTGCTTTCATCCTCATCGTCACCCTCATCCTCGTCCTCATCCCCATCCTCACCCCCATCATCATCCCCTTGCTCATCCTAATCTGCATCCCCATCTTCAGCCCCACCCTTATCCTCATCCCATTGCCTTCCTCAGCCTCACCCTCATCCTCAGCCTCACCCTCATCCTCAGCCTCACCCCATCTTCACCCCCACCCTATTCCTTATCCCCATCCTCATCCCCAGCCTCATCTTCATCCTCACCCCCATCCTCATCCTCATCCTCATTCCCATCCTCATCCTCACCCTCATCATCGCCTTCATCCTCACCCTAATCCCCATCATCATCCTCATCCTCATCCCCATCATCATCCTCACACCATCCCCATCCCCATCTACATCCCCTTCCTCATCCTTACGCTTGCCCCCATCCTCATCCCCTTCCTCATCCAAATGCTCACCCTCATCCTCATCCCCATCTACATCCCCTTCCTCATCCCCATCCTCATCCCCATCCCCATCCCCATCCTCATCCCCATCCCCATCCTCACCTTCATCCTCCTCCTCACACTCATCGTCATCCTTATCCCCATCCTCATCCTCATCCTCATCCTAATCGCCATCCTCATCCCCATCCTTATCCTCATCCCCATCATCGTCCTCACACTATCCTCACCTCCATCCTCATCCTCATACTCGCCCCCATCCTCATCCCCATCCCCGTCCTCATCCCATCCTCATTCCATTCTTCATCCTCATGCTCGCCTCCATCCTCATCCACTTTCTCATCTCCATCCTCATACTCGCACCCAACCTCATCCCCATTCCCCTCCTCACCCCGTTCTACAGTGTACATCCCCTTCCTCATCTTCATGCTCACCCCCATCCTCATCTCCATCCGCATCCTCATCCCCATCCTTATCCTTATCCTCATCCCCATCCTCATCTCCATCCTTATCTCCATCCCCATCCTCATCCCATCCCCATCCTCATCTCCATCCTCATCTCTAACCCCATCTCCATCCTCATCCTCATCTCCGTCCCCATCCTCATCTCCATCCCATCCTCATCCTCATCTCCATCCTCATCCCCATCCTCATCCTTATGCTCGCCACCATCCTTATCCCCATACCCACCCTCATCCTTATCCCCATCCTCATCCTTATCTCCGTCCCCATCCTCATCCTTATCTCCATCCTCATCCCCATCCTCATCCCCATCCTCATCCTTATGCTCGCCACCATCCTTATCCCCATACCCACCCTCATCCTTATCCCCATCCTCATCCTTATCTCCGTCCCCATCCTCATCCTTATCTCCATCCTCATCCCCATCCTCATCCCCATCCTCATCCTTATGCTTGCCACCATCCTTATCCCCATACCCACCCTCAACCTTATCCCCATCCTCATCCTTATCTCCGTCCCCATCCTCATCCTTATCTCCATCCTCATCCCCATCCTCATCCCCATCCTCATCCCCATCCTCATCCTTATGCTTGCCACCATCCTTATCCCCATACCCACCCTCATCCTCATCCCCATCCTCATCCTTATGCTTGCCACCATCCTTATCCCCATACCCACCCTCATCCTTATCCTCATCCTCATCCTCATCCTTATCCCCATCATCCTCCCCAAAAAATTATCATTACTTAAAAAAAAATAACATTAATAAAGATGAGTAGCACGGTCATGACTACATTCTAGGGGTACTTTCTTATTAATTGCAATGTCTCGGCTTGTAAAGGCTATTTCACTCTGAAAATTTTTTCCATATCATGCAAATAGGTCTTCTTGATGTACAAATAATAAAAAGTTGTATCCGCTTTAATTTAAACCTGGAAAAAATTTATGTTTCCAAAAAATATGACTAAATGTACGTGTAACGCGTAACACAAACAATGGCTGCGCGAGTGTATTTTGTACAATTTCTCCACTTACAAACACAGAAATCTTACCAAATTCTGGTTACAAATCAGAATAACAAAGGCACACACACACAATAACTTCCAGATACTTTTCTTTATTAGAAGTTCTTGAAAAACTACATGTTTATACCAACCCTTCGTTGTAACGCTTAACATTTTTTTGAAAGGCATTTTCTAAAATTGCTCGATACCGCTCGGCACATGTCTCAAAATACCAAATAAAACATGTGAAATGAATGGGCTGTATGTGGTCGACGATATGTCAAAGTTTAAAGTCAAAATACAAATCGACAAGCAATTTAGAACAAATTGAAAAAGACTGAAACACTTTCTGCACTGCACTGGTAACGTCCAAATTAGCAACGGACTCTCCACTTCCTTCCAATATTTTGCTGTTTCTGAAGCGAGTATTGCACTTTGATCGAGCAACATATCGTGGGCTTGTAATAACCGACAACTCTGAGCATTTTAAGCGATTTTCATTCACTGACGCCGGAGATTTTTAGCTTTGAGCGATGCTGAAACATTTTGCGCGATGATGCTGTGCTCATCGAGCGTAACGAAGCACGCTACCCTTGAAAATCTCCCGTCGAAGATCGGGCATAACTCCGGTGCAGTTGAAACGTTTTGCTTCATTCTTGTGACAAACAATCGGGGGGTCTCAAGGGATTCTTAAGGGCTAGAATCAGCGTGACCATAGCACGTGTTTTGAGTGAATGCGGAGGTTAACAAGTCAAGTAAGGAGACAAAAGAAAAAAAGTCTGTCTACGGTTTCGCGCAAGAGAGCGGCCCAGGAGCGAAGAGAGGTTGAAAAGAGAAAAAGGAATAGGCTTCATTACCAAAAAAATAAGCAGAAAATAATCGAAAGAGTGAAGGAAAGAGACATGAAAAACCCGGCCTAAGGAAAGCGAGGTGTTGAAAGGCCACTTCTATTTGCGTGATAACATACATGACATGACTTACACGCTAGATACTAAGAGTTGCAGCAGTGTTTCCAGCAACTGTGAGACATATCTGTAGTGACCTTACAGTAAAAAAGCGCAACAAGAAGCCAATCTATAAACTCTCCCTTATGCAGCATGAAGTCATTGCTTCGTCATTGCTTCGTTGTAAGACAGCTGAGGGTTGAACAAAAAAGATGTAGAAACGTTTGCTCACAATCAGAACATAGCAGCCCTAATTATAAAAACAAACAAACATGTATTTACCCTAAATATGCAGAATTATAACTTTTTTGCTTGTAAATAATGCTTTATTTTAGAAAAAAGGCCAGAATCTAAAAATTGACCACGCCCACAATGGATTATGGGTAAATAGAAAAACTGCTTTTTATATTAAATAACTGTAGTTTTTCATGAATATTGCTTGAAGCAAACATTAAAAGCTAAAGTAGACACAGAGAAACAATGAATAAAGCATTTTAGCATTTTAAAGGTTTTTCGCTTATGTAACGCAAAATGGAGTCATGATTGTGCTACTCATCTAAATTGTGGTATTTGTGTAGGATTCCTCTAAACCCAAGAAGCATCAATACCTTGTGCAATTGGATGTAGTGCTAACTCACTGGAGAACAAAGATGGGATTGAAATCTAAAGACGTAAGAGAACTGTTATTCAGTTATTTCTTAGTAATTTTATTTGTGTGTAGTTGGTAGTAACTGTAAGTACATTGTAATTAATGTATATTTTTTCTTTTGTTTTGCTGTTTGTTTTTGTTGACCCACTCAAAATAAAATAAATAAATAAATACATACATAAAAATTTCGTAGTAATTTCTATTTGATGAGGTTTCCCATGTTAACGTTACTACAGAGTACTCGATCAATATATTTGAAGTTCAATAGCCTTGCTTCCAAGAGTTTCCTATAACTTAGTCCATTTGTGGTATACAGCATCTGATCAAGGTGGTTTTCGTAAAACTCGTGGGTTTGGCACCTGTTGGGAGATCTCGGATTTTTTGTCTATCACTGAATGCCTCGTCTTTCCTTTACTTGGTACACATCAGCACCAGAACCAGAAAACTGTGATTCTGAGGAAGAGAAGGCAAAGAATAAAAAGCGATGCGAACTGGGAGCTGTTCTACTACAAGTAAGTGAAGTGTAACTGGGGACCGCTTCTTTAGCTGTATGTTCCCATGTGATGTAATCTTGGTTTGTGCAAATCAAGGTGGTTAGCTTTGTAGTATTAACAGCCGCCCACATGTGCACATGCGTTAAACAGGTTATAGTACACTTCTGAGACCAGAAGTATAACAGCCATTTCCCTGTGACCTTGAAACGGTTATGCATCATCCCCAACGCCATTGCATACATTGCGTTCACAACTACGAGGTCATTCGTCATTTTATAACTGCACTTCATATGTGATTTATTTCATAGACATCACTTTCACAAACAAATTTAACTGAATGGATTAAGGGGTTAACTGTTCTCTTCAAAGTCACTTCCTTTCCAGTTTTCGGACCTGTTGCAAGGGATAATGACAATGATTGTACAGCTGTTGAGTACTGCATGATGAAACAAAATGGCCAACACTGAAGGTCAACGTTTCCAAGTTTATACAAACTTTATCAAACTGTTTGTTTGTGTTTTAGGTTCAATCTAGATCACTCTCAACCCAATCTGATCTGGAACTACAAGGTTTGTCAACCTTCACACAAATTCTATGGACTCTTGGAAAAAATAGAGTGGTTTTCTACTGAGTATCGAAAGTAAATTGCGTTTGCTTTGTTTTCGCATTGCTTCGCTCTGTGATTGGCCAGCAAACACTCACACCACTTTTTCAACCAATGAAAACCAAAAACAATCGTGACTTGGACATGCGCATTTGCCCGCGCTTAATTGCTTCTTATTCTGATTGGCTCATTGCACTGTTTTGGTTTGTTGTGATTGGTTGAAGTAATTGGTTTTGGTTTGAAAACTCCACCATCAGGACATGGGTTGCCTGTACTAAAGATTTTGACAATGGAAATACAATGTTCTGTCTTATTCTCTGTAGACACGGGAAGAACTGAGAGAAGCTTTAGAGGCGGAAATGAGGGCTTTCGCTGTCGACAAGGTTAGTCTTAACGACTGCTCTATTTTGCTTGAGGGTGACCTACCAATGGTATAATTTGCAGTGTACTTGAAAGCCAATTGGAGCACAAGCTATATCAGCTACAAGCACCAGCCATATAATAATATTGATTTTAATGAATGTCTTCTAAATTTTGGCATTCTTTTTTGTGTCATAAACAGGATCTTGGCTCGAATCATGTCATATCTTGGAACCACCAAGAGTTCGAAGTAAGATATGAGTGTCTCAGCGAGGAGATCAAAATTGGTGACTACTACCTCAGACTGCTGCTTGAAGAGGAAGAAGGACAAACGTTAATCCACAACTCGTAGGTTTTTACCTTCTATCCTTGTTGTGGTTGTTGATGCTGTTGTTGCTGCCATGATGTTTATCCAACTTTAACTCAGACTAAATTCTGATCACTTTTCCTCAACGTGATGTATTAGGATGCCGCCATTCCCCCATGCGTGAAGTGCCAGACTCACAGGGATTCCGATAGAGAAAGGACACTGGTACCCCCCGGGCTTCCCCCCCCCCCCCCAGCCAAGACCAGACCACAACATTGGGAACTATGTCCCTTATTGTTTGTGATCAGTGTGAGGGTTCTTTAACATCCCACGTGGTTTTTATGAACAAAATGTGGGGAGACAGGACCTACGGTTTAACGATCGTCGTTATCAGAGAAGACTAGATGGTCTGGTATCTGTAGGACTTGATTATAATGAAGCAGTTGATGTCTTTTGTTTTTATTTTCAGGTTAGAATTTTTTAATGACCTTTACCACAGATTTCTCCTCACAACCAAGGCAGTCATGAAAGCAGTGTGCCTACAGGTAAGTTTTTATCAAGGATAGATTATAGTGGGTCATAGCTTTCTGATCAATACAAACTTTTTCACAGGAATTTAACCATCTCTTTAATTCTCTCTTCAGGCTATGACAAAGGTGTATAGTAGATGTTATGATGAAATTGGTGCCTTCAATGATACTAGATACATTGTTGGAATGCTGGAGAAGGTAAATATAACTTAGACCACTTAAGGAGGGAGGTCAGAGAGGTCTTGTCTTAATTCTTAGGTTTCAGGAACAGGATAAACGAATTGAATGAGTGATTTTGTATAGTTCAGAAAGGTACAAAGATGTTTTATGATGAATTGAATTTGTTGAAAGTCTAATCTCGTGTTGAACTGCCATGTATCTCCCCCACACATTTTGGTTTCAATTTTCTGTTTTTCTGCATTTCTTTTTTACAGACAACAGACAGATTAGAGAGAGATCGCCTCATTCTGTTTTTGAACGCACTTATCAAGAATAAGGTACTGAATGCATCCTTTGTTTCCATGTTCTCTGTCATCCTTTTATCTCCCAAGATCTAATTATTAATTCTTCCTTCTTGCCGCAAACCGTTTCCTTGTACGTTAGTTAAGAGAATTTGGGGTTATATGAAGATAATACCCTCTGGCTGATTAATTGGTATATTCTCATTAACTGTCTGCTGGACAATGTATTGACGCTGTAATGAGAAGTTACATATTAATCGCTTCAAGGAGTTAGAGGATTTTTTGTTTGAAATCGAGTCTGTGTGGACAACCTAGATATACGAATTGGTATTTTGTTCTTTCTGTTATGTTTCCACTTGGAAATTCTGTTAAATAGAAGAGGTGAACGCTGTTCGATTGTCATGGTGTAATTATAGTTTCCATGTCATATGAAAGTACAAGGGTTACGTTGATTCCGTTTAGACTGCCATAGTGTTAAGATATGGAAGCTCTTCTAACTGTGTTGTGGGTTACACGTTTTAAAATAACAGTTTTGTTTGGTCTTCCTCCATCCCAGCGAAATGTAAAAGAGATGATGGATGTCAATGGCATTAGAGTTCTTGTGGATCTCCTAACTCTTGCACATCTGCACACAACAAGAGCTGTTGTACCGTTTCAGGTAATGTACTTCTGAATAAATTCTACGCCATTGCGTGATAGATTTGTTGTCTGATATTGTGGTGAGTCATCATTGAGTTTCCAAAATTTTAAACCTTAGTGTGATGTACAAGAATGTCGTTGTATCATTCGATTCAATAATTAATATCCCTGTTTTCAGTATGGGTAAAATGTCGATTTTATTGAAATGAAGGCCTTTGAGCAGTACTTTGTTGAAGTGCTTTTTTCATTGCATTGCACAAGATGTTCTAACGTTTAAAGTTTGCTACAATCGAAATTAAAACTCCTGACTGGTACTTTTCTGTGGTGCTGTTATTGGTATTTCTAACGTTTGAGTTATTCCTCGAATTTCCACATTCTGACCACTCAAACCTTTTTTTCTGTTAACGTTTGTTTGACCTTGTCTTCCTCTCTATTTTATTCTTTGCAGAGCAACGTTCTTGAAGCATCTCCAGAGATGATGCAACGAGACACCGAAAAGGAATGGTACTACGGAAATAAAGAGAAAGAGAGATTAGGACCATTCAGCTTCAAAGAGGTCAGGAATGATGGGCTGTAGTGCTTTCCAAGCAGGCGATTTTTGACCACAGTACTCAACCTTGGGGGTAGTCCACTTGCCCAGGACTAGTAGAAATTTGAATTGGGCCAATAAAATTTGAGAACCACTAGCCACTGGACTACTTGTAATAGAAGAGGTTGCTTAGATAGTACTGATAAAGAGAAATTCAACCAGTTTTGAGTTAAGTTGATCCAAAAAGCTCGGTAATCGCAATATTGGTCTTGAGAGGTGATCGATGCTTGACCACCAAATGACACTACTATGCTACTTGCTTAAAGGCGAGGTAAACGATAATGTAACTTTCTATCTTGGCAAGTTTCACTTATGGAGTGAGTTGTGTTTTTTTAGATGAAGGAAATGGCTGGTGAAGGAACGCTTCGCCCTGAAACAAAATGTTGGGCTCAGGGCATGGACGGCTGGAGACCTCTACAGAGCATTCCACAACTCAAATGGTACTTACTGGCGACAGGCATTGCTGTTATGAATGAAACAGACCTGGCTGTACTGTTATTGAATATGCTCATCAAAATCTGTGAATTCTATCCAAACAGGTGTGGTTTGAAAATCTTTTAGTGTTTTGCATGTTGCATAGACCAAAACTACGCTGTCAGGAAATCGGGTGTGAAGTCATGAGAAAAGTTCTTACCAGCTCACAGACGAAGGTATCAAAAGAAGGATGATCCTCACAGTTGTGAACGCAATTTATGCAGTTGCGTAAAGAAGCCTGAAAAAATTCAGGACTTTAACGGGCTTTGAACCCGTGACATCGTGATACCGGTGCGATGCTCCAACCAACTGAGCTATGAAGCCACTGACGTTGGGAGCAGGTCAATTGTGGGTTTTATAGTATAATAAAAAGCTGGCAGATGTCGTGGAAGAAAGAACTCAAGTGACAAGTCATGGGGGAATGAGTAGATTGCGCATGCGTGAATCATCTCATCAAAAGGAAACTGAAAACGCAGCTTGTGAAGTAGAATACGTCATTTACGTTTTATTTCCTTTCCAGAGATGCTGATGGCGCCATTGTAAGACCGCTTCCTAGGGCTAAAAGAATGCTGTCCGAAGCCACATGTTTGCCACACTTGGTTCAGGTATGCGGTGGTGTTGTTTCCTCTGTTTCCATCCTAGCATCCAATTTCTCCTTCATTCATCCACCCGCCCCTTTCCCTGTGCTTGTTAAAGAAATCTGCCGACTTGCCTAGTGCATATACAGATGGTAGATAAATTAAGGCTGCGATCATTTGAACAAAGCATCGTTAAACCATACAATGTAACAACATGGGGTCTTTTGAACTTGTCCATTCGGAAAGAGATAAACTGTGGCATTTACTCTGTTTTTCGTATGAGGTGTATCGGAGTTTCCCTCTCTGAAGACTGACTATTATCAGACTCTCTAATCTGCAGCATTTTTTTGTTCCAGCTCTTGCTCACGTTTGATCCTATCATTGTGGAGAAAGTAGCTATTCTGCTTCTAAACATGATGGTGGTAAGTGTAACCTGACCAAAGGCTTTAATTCGAAAACGGGCAAGTAGAAGCTCTCATGCGACGCACTTCTTAAATTTTACTGGTATCGGCAGCGATGTCGAGCACTATCTCTTGCTTAGAACTGGCAGGTCAGGGCATCCTTTTTGTGATCACCGATGCACCAGTTTGAAATTCAAATCAGTTGTTCAATAATTCTTCAAATTCACCACAGAATGGGGCATTCGACTTTCGAACGAGCCCCCAAGAAGAAATAGCGCATTCCTTTGAGAACTTGATATTTCAGTCAAATCAGTGGTGACAAATAAAAACTCCTTTTTTCATTGAAAAGAAGAGAAGACGTTGTGTCGGAGAACTTTCATCTGGGAGATGCAGATACATAGGAAGTGTTTAAGGTTGTTGTTTTTGTTGTTTTCTAGGATAACCCCATCCTACCGCGGTTGTACCTGACTGGTGTTTTCTTCTTTATAATGATGTACACGGGATCGAATGTTTTACCAATTGGAAGGTACGGTTATAGCGCGTAACGTTACTCTTGGTAGCCACGTACTGTAGTAACAAACGTATGAGGCGTAAATGAGAGAAAGAAGTTATATCTCACCTCTTCGGACCCTCTATTTCATATCTGCTCGCTTCCTGTTTTCCAGATTTCTTCAAGAAGTGCATACAAAGCAGGCGTTCCGGACTGAAGAGGTTAGTACTGATATCAAACAGTGTTCATCTGATCTCTCCTTACCATATTGCTAGTTTGTCAATAATACAGGACATGAAAATACAGGAAATGATCACCAGGGGTCAGTTGAGTTGTTTATACAAATTCTCCCAACATGTAACATATGAAATATGTGAGAAGTGTAAGGGGAATTGATACGTCAATCCCCAGTATCAAAATGTGTATTCTCCTTACAGGTCTCACATATTTCATATATTACATGTTGGAAGAATTTGTATAAACGTTAACTCAACTGATCCCTGGTGATCATTTCCTATATTCTCATGCCCTGTATTATTGACAAACTAGTTATATGGTAGGGAGAAGTTAGATGATGGTCAGTATTGGGATGCAAAGGGAAACCGACGAGAATTCGATAAAATCGCACTTACTCCCCACACTGAGGATGTCATTCTTTTCTTCTGTATCGATATATTCTCGTCTGGAAATACAATTTACTCTTTTACCCTTTCACTCCCACTCAATATAAATTGTCCTTACTGCCTGCCATACATTGCTTATAATGTCGGTTCTGAGAATTTGGTGTTAGATCAAACAATGCCCCCTATTTGATTTTTTTCTTTTTTCTCATCACCTGTCTGCTTGACAAAATAGTGATACTGAAGGAGAATTTACTTTTTGGTCAATCCTGGCAGTGAAACGGTTAAGGTTGCTAATTAGACTCAGAGGTTTAGTACCTTACAGCCTCTTGTTGGGGAGTAGTGAGGTAATTTGATAAGTAAGGTCAGAAAAGTGTTTTTCCTCGTCTGATGCTGCAATGTATCTGACTGAAGTTATGTACTGCTGTGTGGCATTCTGATCAATCATGCCTACCTCTTTACAGAATCAACAAACGGATTTGTTTCAGAGAAGCATTCTCGGTGCAATTCTTCCAGAAGCCATGGTTTGTTACTTGGAAAATCATGGTAAGACAATACTTCACATGGTACTCTTCTTCTCTTGCGTATTATGGTCTTCTGATTTAATGCGATTGTTAACGTTGAATTTTTCTTCACAAGGTTATGAAAAGTTTGCACAAATTTTCTTGGGAGAATTCGACACACCTGAAGCCATTTGGAACAATGAAATGAGGTAAAGTCATGAGTCAGGTCATCTTTTGAAATTTTTACGAGATTTTAGAAGAGATCGTCGCAGCTGTAAACGCTGTCAGGAAACTATAACCTCAACAAATCCGTGTTTGAATGTGATGTTAACCCATGACCTCTGTGATACCGGTGTAGTGCTGTTCCAACTGAACTAACAAACCTGCTGTGAGTTGGTTGTTTTGGGAGTTCGTAGAATGTCCGTCAGAAATAAATAAGTGAATTCGAAATATACGAAAAATCCGATATGCAAGCTGCATGTGAAAGATTGAAGACTATCAACGGTTAAGAGTAAAAAATTTGCGGAAAAAGGGGTTGAAACAGATTAGTCCTTTGAATTTGTGTTCACGCGTTCTCCTTCCAAGCTTTTACTTAGTTAGCCTTTTTTTCTCTTCAGACGGATGATGATAGAAAAGATCGCTTCACATTTGGGTGACTTCACACCCAGGCTTCAAAGCAACACGAGAGCTCTTTATCAGGTGAGCAACTGTTTCCCTATTCATTTTCTGACGGCCCAAAATCCCCAGAGATAAAACTGCCATCATTTGTGATACAGCCTTTTTAATTGACGTGGAACCTCAAGCTTAAAACCTTTAAATTGAGTTCCATTATGCTTGGCGACAAGTAACAAGTCATTACCCTGTAAAATTTGACAGGGCCTTCCTTTGTATGATTGTTCTGTTGAAACTACAGGAAGATAATAACAGGAGTTTTTCGTGCTGGAATTCTGTCATGAATAGAATCACCAGCCCCGTGCTCCTGAAACATTTTTTGCCGAAAAGGTAACTTTAATGACAAGTGAAACTTTGCTGCAATTGTCCGCTTGGGGACTTTCTCGTGACATACACTTCAGCAGCTTTGTCATGAACCAAAGTACAACATCCATTTGAAACCATGTAGAGTTTCCTTCAGCTGCTTATGCAAAGGGTACGTAATTGTCTTTTATACATTTTTTTTTTCTCCCAGTACTGTCCAATCCCAGCCATTTCATATCCCCAACTGGAAAACGAACTCTTCTGCAACATCTTTTACTTGCGGCATTTGTGCGACACGGAGAAGTTTCCCGACTGGCCGATCAGAGAACCGGTAGGTTTTATTTCTTTCTTATTATTTTCCTTGCCATTTCGTTTAACCATTAAAGTTGATATCAAGTTTATCTAGTGTAGTCTAGCTTTTCCTTTTTGTTCTTACCATCTTTATTGTGGCGCGATTCATTGTTTGTTTAACTATCCTTCCTGTTTTTACAAGTTGTTTGCCTCAAACCCTGCTGGCCAGCACTTTACCTATAATTAGATTGGATAGGAATTGTTGTTGGCTAAACCTTAACAGCCAGTTTTACCTCTTCTTAATTTACCAAATTCTGCGTTTTTCATGTTTTTTATGTTGTGTTTTTTAGGTTAAATTACTGAAGGATATTCTAGAAGCTTGGAAGAAAGAAGTAGAAAAGAAGCCTTCAAACTTAACCTTGGATGAAGCTTATGATATTCTTAAAGTTAAAAAAGATGCGTCAGGGTAAGAACATCAATTACCCTGATATGGCATCGTAAACAGTAGTGAATAAAATACTGCTTGGTGATGTCCACTTTAATTATCACATTAAAATAGAGTGCCCTATGCAAAGACCTTTCTATGGACAACCCACGTGATATGGCCGCATTAGTCCAATGTACTTCCTCTCCATATTTAGGGAACGCTCACAACGGATTAATAGATCTCCACAGCGCGAAGTTGATTGGTAATAATTCAAGATCGTCCATACTACATCAATGCTCATCTTTTGCATTACATGTCGTGGTTGAAGTGAAGCGTACTCAGAAATGCGTTTTTTGTTTTTTTGCCCTGCTTATCTTTTTGTTGTTGTCTTTATGTTAGAGCTGTGGATGAAGCTAAAGTTAGGAAAGCTTACTTTAGAATGGCGCAGAAATTTCATCCTGATAAAAACCCCGACGGCAGGGTAAGTACCGAATGCTTTTCATTCAGTTAATATATTCCAGTCTCACGTTGCCATGTTACCACCAATAGCGTAGCTCCATCTCCTCTATATGAACTACACACAACCTATAATTCCTAGATTCGCTCTGATGACGGGCTAACGCTCGAAACGTTAGCCTTTAGAAGCCCTGTACGGTGGTCAATTTACATTATCAACTCCGTTTAAACCAAATTTTTTAAGTATCAAACCAGCTCGCTCCGTGCGCTTACATGACAGCTGAGCCTTGACGGAGGATGACTAACTCTCTTGTGTGACCAGCGCTGGCGTGACAGGTAATTACACACAATTTCCGATTGTGTGTGCGTTACTTCCACTTGCTATTTTAATATCGTAAAGGACCAGAGGAAGGCAGTTTTGGTCAAAGAGTACACGGAATGCCGTAGTTGCTTTTTCTGATGGTGGTAATTATTGTTTTTGGTTTTTTTTTTTTTTTGGTTTTTCTGTACAGGACATTTTTGAGAAAGTGACCAAAGCCTATGAGTTTCTATGCTCCAAGGACTCGCGGAAAGTTCAAGGTCCTGATCCGCACAACATTGTGCTTATCCTAAAGGCTCAGTCCATCCTCTTTAAACGATACAGAGAAGGTACTTGCATCAATTTGCAGATCAATGTTAGTATCTGGGCAAATGCGCACCCACCCCTCCCGTAACCCAATATTAACACTGACTTATTAACTTCTTACAACTTGTTGGGTTAGGGGAGGGGTGGGTGCGTATTTGCCCAGATACATCAGTTTGTTGGTAGGGCATGGAGTTCCCGGTGTGCTGGTCTGGTCTTTGTGCTATTTCGTGATTTTATGGGTTGGGTGGGTTGGATGATGTAAACCGCATTTCAATATATATAAATAGAAAATGCGGTATATAAATCCCATTACCATTACCATTACGTTTGTATGGTCGGTGGTCGTGTGCCCTGTGTGTTATGTGCTCAATTCGTTAAAAGTCAGGCGTCTCCAGCGCAGTCTTCGCATTATTTTTGTGCTGTTTCTCAACAACAAAACTTCGCTTCAAATTTTTCCTCATCTGCTACCTTCTGCTGAAATGTTGGCTACTCAAGCAGCATTGTCGATCTCTCATCAATTTTATTGATTGGTGTGCCTGTGCGATGTCTTGATATAGCTAAGTGCACAGGTATCCACGATAACCACTGCATGTTCATGTTAAAGATCCACAAACTTTTAAGCTTTTTTTGGTCTATTGCATCCTGTCCGTGTAGGTAGTGGTGGGGTGTGGGAGACATACTCCTACTTGCAAGGACGTTACCCCATCCCAAGTATGTAGTCTCACCTTTTTCTCCCAAACAAGTCCTTAATCCAAATTCTCCCCAGTGAGTTACCGAAGAAGTGACGGTCACATAAACAGCGAGATAAAAGTAATTTCAGCCTCTGGTTTGTGGTTTCGTTTCCTCAGAGCTTCAACCGTACAAGTATGCAGGTTATCCCATGTTGATCAAGACCATCAGAATGGAGACTGAGGATGGCGGCGTGTTCTCCAAGGACGCTCCTCTGTTGACTGCTGCCAGTGAACTGGCTTATCACACTATCAACTGTTCTGCTCTGAATGCTGAGGAACTCCGTAGAGAAAACGGAATTGAGGTACGTTGACGAGCGTGAGTTGTTTTTAAAGTCAGCAGATCCTGTCAGGAACTGGAACAGCGGTAGGTGGGAAGAGGGAGTTGGTTATTGTGGGCGGGTACAGGCCAGGGAGAATAAGGCTGGAAACAAGGAAAATGTGGGGTTGCAATTGAGGTGAGGAACAGAAAGAGTTGGTGTTGGAAACCGGAAGGGTAGAATGGGGGGGGGGGGGGAGAATGCAGGGGGTTGGAAACCGGAAGGGTAGAGGTGGGGAAAAGAATACTGGGGTTGGAAACCGAAAGGATAGGGGTGGGGAAAAATAGTGGGAGTTGAAACCTGTGGAGAAGGGTGAGGCAGAAAGAAAATTTTGGATGGGAACTGGAAGTGTAGTGGTGGGAGAAGGAATACTTGCGATGGGAACGTGGAGAGAATGAGGGAACCGAGAGAGTTTGGAGTGAAAACCTGAAAGGGAAAAGGTAGGGACAAGAATCCTGTCGGTTGGAACTGGTAGAGGGGGAGGGGGAATGAACAGAGGGAGTTAGGGGTGTAAACCGGAAGGGTAGAGGTGGTGACAAGAGTACCAGGGTTTAAAACAGGTAGAAAAGGGGAAACAGATAGAGTTAGGGGATGGGAACCAGAAGAGTAGAGGAGAGGACAAGAATACTAGGATTTGGAACTGGTAGAGAAGGGGGAAAGGAAGTAGTAAGTGGGAATAAGAAGGATAGGTGTGGAATAGAGAAGGAGGAGGTAACAGGGGATGTAGGGGCGGGGATAGAGGGAGTGGCATGTGGGAACTGGGTTAGTTGTGAGAATAGGGAGGTAGGGTGGGCAGGATGTGGTAAGTGAGAGTAAAGGGATCTTAAAAAGGGATACTTTGTGAGAGGGAACGAAGAAAAAGAAATAGAAGTGGAGAGGTTTGCGTAAAAGCGTGCTATTACGATGAATGCGCGCAGAGGGGGGAGCTACTAAGAAAAAGACAAAAGCTGGGAGTTGAAATTTCAGACTCTGCTGTTCTCGGGTTTCTCTCCGCCCCTTACTAAAGAAATAAATAAATCGGATTAGCCAGTGAACATCCACATAGTGGCTCTTATCGTCCGCTGTATCCGGATCCAATGGTACTGTTGTTCTTTTGAACGTTTTAGGCGCTACAAGAAGCGTACAGCCGCTGCTTAACAGAAGTCAGTCGATTTACTGAGCCTGGTGAGGTGCCTGTTCAGGTGAGACGTTGTGCATCTCGTTGGTGCATTATTCAGATATTAATGCTCTTTCAGTGTACACTCAAACTTGAAGGGAAGTGCGAGTGTAACCGCCGTTAACAAGCCACAAAAACAGGGTCGCATTAACCGTTATCTAGTTATTTTATAGATTTTTATATGATAGACAGTGTAAACCTCGCGTTTAGATTGGTCTAGACGTGTTTGCGATTTAAGTGTAGACGCAAATGGATCCATGAGTCAATGGGTGTGTAACGCACGGAGGACGTCAGGAAGTGGCAAAAACATCAGTGATCTGGTCTTCTTACCATGTTTTAACCTCCTCCGTGCGTTATCAGAGGACAGACGCACTGGCAAGTAGAATCTATTTGTTAATTTCACTCTGTTCGATTTTTGCTCCCCTGTTGTAGGTTTTAACCCACATTACAAGATGCTACACTGTCGCCGCTCAGTTTGAAGAGTGCCGCGAGAAGATCACGGAGATGCCAGTTATCATTAAAGATCTCTGTCGCGTGCTGTATCACAAGGTGTGCAAGTTTGAAATAGATAGTGCTTGTTGTTATCTGAGATCGACAAGCGCGTGATTCAGGGTGTTCATTAGGCATCGGAGATCGGAGAATTCCCCGGCTACTGCGTGAAATTCTCCGGCTAAATTTCGATGGCCTGTAGCAGCCTTGAAGGTGATATTTTGTCCGAGTGGCCAGATTCTCCTGTTACTTTATAATATCCTCCTGCTACTTCAGTTCTTAATGAAAACCCTGAGTGATTGATTCTGACAGTTGGTTTCTTTCATTTTTTTAAGAATCTTCCAGCTTTGTGTTCAGTTGCTGCAGAATGCGTTAGTGCCTTTTGCATTGACTTCTGGCTTCAAACACAGCTCTTGCAGGTAACTCAACTACAGATGAATGCTGACAGCGTGTTGCAGTTAATTTATTAGATCACAAGAACAAAAGTAGAAAAAACGTTAGGATTGGCAAGGAGCAAAAACTCGAGTCAGGTTTTTCCGTCGTCAGCTTTTAAAAGTACTCTAGAAGACATTTTACGTTTCTTATACCTTGCTTATATTCCTTAACATGTCTTGCTATCGCCTTGTTTAATCTTTATCTCTTTGTTTGGTTTTAGGCCGGTGTGTTGTGGCACCTGTTGTTATTTCTCTTTAATTATGACTATACTCTGGATGAAAGCGGTGTTGAGAAAAGCGCGGAGACCAATCAGCAGGTGAGAGTGTTAAGCTGTCTATATCCCAGAAGTAGTTTGAGCGAAGAGCACACTATGTTTTATCAAATGAACCCCAATGTTTTCGTAGCGACCTTAAACTCAACGTAGTTGTCTCGTATGAAAACATCACATTTGAAGGCCACATTGATAACGACTGCGGATCGGGTACCACCTTTCCTTCTTGCATTTTGTGTCTTAAATTCCAGAACTGTCAATTTAGTGACCTTCATGCCCACGAGCCTCAATATCAACCTGCATATTTTATTAACTGTTTTCATTGTTTTGTTATGAAACTAGTTGGGAGAGTTTGTCCAAACACCAAGACTGTCTGACAGTTCATCTTTGGTGGTCACTCTTTTATCTCTTGTCATCTGTATGTTTTGTACATGTTTTGATATAGTAAAGAGAAATTATACATTTATCCTCCTCCATTTGTCCTTTCCTGTTATAGGAAATCGCAAACAATCTTGCGCGTTTGAGTATTGATGCCTTGGCCAGACTTGGTGGATATTTAAGTACGTTTATGAGGTTTTATTTTGTGCTACATGCAGTCATTATCACATCTCATGGATGGTGCGAACTCAAAGAGGTTCCTTATTTCTCTGCGACCTGATTGTCCTTTCAAAAGTTAGCAACCAGGGTAGAGAATGAGAGGAGAGGAGGGGGTGGGGGTGAAGGGAATTTGAGGGTAGCACTGTTCATCTCTCTCCCTCTCTAACTGCTTATCCTAATGGACGTCGCATCTTCGACCGCACAGCGGAAGCAACTTCTGTCAAGTGCCCAGCGACCAACTTCTGTTATTGGCCTGTCGAAAG